>CM024706.1:22293631-22761757 GCA_014182895.1 Angophora floribunda
GAATCCAAGATTGGACTTCAAATTTTTGGGAACGTCTGGGACGGACTTTTGGAAGATGCTTCTCGACAGTCGACAGTGTCAATTGAGTCGAGATTTTGGGAAAGGGATTTTTGGATCGAGGAAATGAGCCTACGAAGATGTGGGTTGGGCAAGATCAATGTGGGCCTCACACCCAAGGTGGGATAGACTCCGTGGTAGACCCGAGGCAAGTAAGTGAGCCCGTTGAGCCAAACCGACCACTTACCCTTTCGAGCCCGTTGTCTAAACTTGAGCCAATTCGAGCCCAATAAATTTCCAAGCCCATTCCTATTCATTTTTCAGCCCGTTTCCTAGGCCCGCCTTTCATTTTCAGCCCAAGGGCAATTTGGGAATTGTGCAAGGTGGAAATGACCAAAATGCCCTTGGATATTTTGAAGAAAAGTCAAAAGAAGAGAAGATGATGTCATTTGCTTGGGGAATTGGAGAAGCCATTAATTGGCCTTGATGAGGCTTGACTTCAGCCTCACTTCACTCTCTCTCTCCCCTTCATCTCCTCCAAAAACTGCACACACTTTCTCCTTTGTTTTCCCTTCCTTCCTGTAGTTTCAATTTTTGACCTTTCACCGAAAATCGAGTTGTTCATGGCCTTCCCGTGTGAATCTCAACCTGTGCCATCCGCCGTTGTGTTCAGAAAACAAAAAACGTTTAGATGGTGTCGGCCATTTGCCGAACAGAGCCACCAGCTGTCCCATACGATGGCCGAAAGTCACTGCTCGTCGGATCGCCACTATTCTGCCTGTCTCTGCTTGTTCCGCCTTTTCCTCTGTTTCTCTCCCATTTTGACCCAATCTCCGCTCATACCAGCCACCGGTGGTTCCACCTCGACCCCCAGGTGCCGTCGGTTGCTGGCCCGTCGCTCTCTAGAGCTCCGACCAACCCATTTTCCTCTAGTCAACTCCTGTCCTCCTCTTGCAGTGCTGTTTTCTGAAGTTCAGTGGGGAATTCGAGTTTGTTGTTGCTGTGTTCAGCCCGGGACCACCATGGAGTGTCGTGGATGAGGTCCTGAAGTGTCGGGTTCGTCACCGCCGTCGCGTCCGCGTCTCCGGCCCGCTTAACGAGTGAGTTTAGCCTCTAATCCCTATTTAGTGCCTAAACTTGCTTGGGGTTGATTTTAGTTAGTGGTAATTTTGGTTTAAGGGGTTTACTTAAGTTGTATTAGCCCTAAGATAGGTGGTTAAGATTAGCTTAGCTTAATCTTGCTTAATTATGCTTGATTATGCTTAAATGTTGCTTATGTGTTGTTTATGTGATAATTAAGCATGTTTAGCTTAATTGATTGATTAATTGTGTTTAATCAATGTTTTGTTTAATTTCTGAATTTAATTTATTAATAATTGAATTATGGAAATTACTGTTCACGGCACTATTCATCCGGAAGTGAAATTGTGCATAATTTCATGTGTCTTGATCATATGAAGTGAATTGGATGTATCGTGGCATGAACATTCGCATGAATCGTGTGATTTTTACAAAAGTGAGAAAAATGATTTATCCGAGGGACACCGGAAATGAACCGCTTTTATGAGAAAGGTGGGAAAAATGGTTTTTCTGAGGGACACCGGAAATGGACCATTTTCGTGAGAAATGATTTGAGGTTTTATATGCAAGCATGTGTGCATTGGCTAATGCTAAAAAATAATAAGTGAATTGTGATGGTATGCTTATGTGATCACTAAGTTGAACCCGATTTATCAGAGATTATGGAGAGGGAGGGCATGGAAGGGTATGGTTGGGCTTCTACAGAGGAAGGGCGCCGTAGCCCATAGCGCCTCGGAGGGCACGGAAGGGCACAATTGCGCCTCTGCGAAGGAAAGGCGTTGGAGTGCCGTTGCGCCTCGGCCTGCATGGAAGGACACGGTTGCACCTCTAATGAGGAAGGGCGTTGTAGCACCATAGCACTTCGGCCCAAGTTGTAGCCCGAGGGACAGTAATAATCGGAAAATGTGTGGATATGAAAGTGCATGAGAAATATGATATCATTGGTTCCGATTATGTATGAGGTGATCACATCATTTTTGGCACGCACGCACGAATTGATAATGTGCAGGGTTTGGCAATGGCTAGGTGAGATCGTTTGTGACGCGACTCGCATGTGATTCATCTAACAGCCATGTGCATTGCATGTATTGTGTTGACTTATAACATGCAAGGTATGACATACCGAATAAGGTTACATGCGAACCGACTTTTGATTGTTGGTTGACCCCGTCTATTGTTGATTGTTGATTACTGGTTGTTTGTTATTGGTCTGAGTGAGGGGTGGTTCTGGAGAGATACCCCGAGTTGAGTTGGTGTACTAACCGAGGCTTAGAGGGAAGAACTCGCTGAGATTTATATCTCACTGGTTATTGTATAACCACTTTCAGGCCCTAGAATCACGCAGTGGAGAATCCTGCCCCCGTTCCTCCAATGATCAACTTGACGGAGCTTGAGTCCGATGGGTCCCAATGATGGTGATACTGAACCCGAGGGTTCATTGTGTACAGCTGAATTAGCCTAGCCTAGTTCCTTTTTGGTTTGGCTTAGAGGATGGATCGGCCCCTTTTGTTGGGCTTGTAAATCGGAAAACGATCCTCCGTTGATTAATCTAGTAAATTGTATAAATGAATAGTGATGGTTGTTATTGATGTTCATCCCTCTATCCCTAATTGATTGCTTGTTGGACTGGGGATGGTTCGTCTTCCACTTGCGCATAATGAAAGATTAAAATGAATGGTCGTCAACGAGTCCTAGGACATCGCTTTCAATCGACCAAGAGAAGGGGTTGTCGCATGCTCGGGGTTCGGGGCGTGACACGTAGAACAATTCTCTAGTATCGTGACTCCTTTAATGTGATTACTAAGGAATGACGTCAAGTTCAAATGGACAAATAAATGCGAACGGAGTTTCCAAGAACTTAAGCAGAAGGTGACTACTGCCCCTATCTAAATGATACCATCAGGACCTAGAGGTTTCAAGATTTATAGTGATATTTTACATAAAGGATTGGAATGCATATTAATGTAACATGGTAAAGTAGTGGCTTATGCATCTAGACAATTAAAATCATACGAGTAAGCCATACGAGTTGAATTACCTAACGCATGACTTGGAACTTGTTGCAAACATCTTTGCCTTAAGATTTGGAGGCACTATTTATACGGAGAAAAATTTGCGATCTATATGGATCACCGAAGTCTCAAGTACTTCCCAAAAGGTATTGAACATGAGACAAAAGCGTTGGATGGACCTACTGAAGGACTACGACTATGAAATATTGTACCATCCTAGCAAAGCAAATCAAGTTACTAATGCCCTCAATCAAAAGTCTGCCAATGGTTCATTGATGGTTAAGGGGTGGACTTTACTCGAAAAAATGTCAAACTTTAATTATAAGTTTGAGGTTGGACATTTCCCAAGACTATTAGCTACTCTCTAGATTGAACTGGAAATATTATCAAGGATCAAAACATTGCAACAAACGAATCCTAAAATCCAGAAATTTGTGAAGGAGACCATGGAGAACAAAACGCTTGATTTTCATGTCGCTAAAGACGGAATATTAAAGTTCAGAGAGCGATTATGTGTGCCCAACAATGAAGGGACTAAAGGGGAAATCCTATCGGAGGCCCATCAAAGTAACTATAGCATTCACCTAGGGAGTACAAAGATGTACCAAAATATTTGCCAATACTATTGATGGAATGGCATGAAGATGGACATTGCTAAAATCGTCGCCAGTTGCCTGACGTGTCAACAAATAAAGGCATAACATTGCAAGCTTGGTGGGTTGTTACAATCGCTAGAAATCCCGGAGTGGAAGTGGGAACACATTACCATGGATTTTGTTCTTGACTTATCATGAAGCTTGATAAGCCAAAGAAGACATGATTCTATTTGGGTAATCGTCAACCAACTAAGTCGGCTCATTTTCTGGCCGTACGGAAGGATTTCTCACTGGGGGAATGTACCCATTTGTACATGAGACAAATAGTTCGTTTACATAGTGCTCCGGTGACGATTATGTCTGATTGAGATTTTAAATTCACTGCAGCTTTTTGGCGAAGTCTTCGAGTTGCATTGGAAACCACACAAACAAGCAGATGACGTTCCCACAACATTCTTGACTTATGAAGGTGAAAGTGCCTTTTTTGTTTTAATCTGTTGACTACAATTGGTGTTCCCCCTTGTATTCTTGACTTGGGTGGAAAGATGCAATTACTACTCTTATATACTGCTCTATAATTGTTAGTGGGGGGCTATAGCAGAAAATTTATCTTCAGTGAATTTACTACTCCTAGCTGCCCCATAATTGGTGACTGCAATCGGGTCATTTAACTGCCAATGAATTTATCATGCTCGTCGATTGCGACTTATTAGCATTGTAATATACAGAATTGGGAACTATCGCTGCGATAATTTCTTATTGCCCAGGAGAAGGAATAGAACAAATCAAGCATAAGTGTGATGGTTTATTTTGGAAAGGCCCTTCTGTGCATGGAGCAAAAGGTGTCTACCTAAGAAGCAAGCAGGCTTGAGGTTAAACGAAATTATTGGAATGGACTGACGCTTGTATCCTGACGTATAATTTTGAGCATTTTCTTTGATATCCAATTACTTGTGTATCTTGGATTGAAATTCATAAACCAAAAGGGATGAACTTCTGATCTTTAAAGTTGCACTCTGACTCTTTCTATAGCTGAAGAAATGTTGAAGCTGTGTAAACTAGCCAGGCAACTAGTGAACTATACATTGAGTAGTGGAGAGTACATTTTTCTTATGGTTTGATCTTGGCATCTCACGGTCCTTTGCTTGATAAATATCCACCAAGAAATTGTCCACGGTTCAGATATACCTCCTGATCTAAATCAGCAGTTGTTTGGGAAGCATGGACTCAAGATCTGATGATTTGCTGCAAGTGCTAGCTGCTTTTTTCTTACATTTTGCTATTGCTGCTCTAATGGAAGGTATAGTTTTGCTTGTAAATGGAATGCAATTAGAGAGGAGCAGCATGTTAATTGGCATAAATGTGTTTGGTATAACCCATGTAATCGTAAGCATTGTTTTTATAACTTCTTGCTGTACTTGAACAAGTTGGGCCATATTTGTTACAAATGTAGAACCAACAAAGACAAATTTGAGCACACCCCCAATCAGGCCACAGAATTCCAATTATCTACAAGAACATCAGAATGCGCCATTTTTGCCAGCCCTGGCCCTTCGCCTTTGTTGGTTTAAGTTGTATGTGCCAATACTAGATTGGCATACCAACTCAGATAATCAGACAAATTAGAACGCAAGGTGCTGAATCCAATCTGCAAAACCTCAGTGATAGAACTTTCAAGGCAAATGTGACAGAACACTCAGTTGCATTATAGCTCAAACTTCTTACAACGAAAGATAACCGAAGGAAAAAGTAATTGCATACAAACATTGATGGGATTCTACCCAAGAATCTAACTTGCAAATGCAAATAAAGAAGTCAACCCCGTTCTAGATGCTTCTTACTTTCAAGCTCTTTCTTCTGATCTTTCATAGAATATCCTCTAACATATGTAATGTCACACTCTTATCACAGAAACAGACACAAGGCAAGAAAATGGCAAATGGAAGGGCAATCATTTGGATAGCCCAGTGACATATTATTATGAAAAATAGGAAGGTACTTGAATATATATCTAAGCGTTTGAAGGTATACACATTGTGAATTTGTTTAAAAGCAGATAGATTTCCAATGATTGATACTTGTTGCATAAAACATATGGAACTATTTACTTCTTCAAACTTCCACAGAGACAGAACGGCCAAAAGCTCTACAGAAGAGTAAAATTAACACCTGCCAGCTTAATTTGATTAAATGCAGACACGGAGCTATAACTGAGAAACTAGGAAAAGCTAACCTTCACATCGATTGTATTGCTTCTACAATCTTGCATAACAAGCATTCCAACAAGCATAAAAGGGGGAAACTTAAAGAGATTAAAAAATGCATAAGCATAAAAGAGAGAGCAAAGAGCTAGAACTTCAGTATCCATGTGTTTTAACACTGACACTTCATATTGTGACACAATTAGCAATCAGGAAAAAATTATAGGATCCACAAGAGTAAAGCACAAGAAGCAGTACAAATCTAGCATATTATAAATCACAAAATCATAGTGACTCAAACAGTACATACGTTAAGCCAAAAAAAAAGATCTACATAACTTCTTTGATATCCATTTACATCTCAACATTTGGGCTACTCCCACCTGCCTAAAGCAAAAGTCTGCTGCAAAAATTTCGAATTTGTGGCTGCTAAATGATATAAATAGTCTATATGTATAATTTTGGACATCTGCAAAGTAGTCCCTCGCAATTCAATTTCCACAACTTTGCATTAGCACTAGCCAAATCGACAAATGTCCCATCCATCCATCTTTTGTCACAAACCTAGATGAAGTTACTTGATGTGACTGCCACTGCAGTCTTCACATATCCATAAAAAAAAAAAAATCAGGTAATGGACAAGAGGGTCATTCTTACCAGGAAACAGCACAAATGCTAAAGTTGCTGAAAGCGGAGTGCAAGAAATCATTCAGAAAATGGGACAAGTTACAGTCACCAATATATCAAATACTCAAAATTAACTGCAATCCAGAGGTGGACCTTTCTGCCACGAATCAAGAATATCTCTGATAATTGAGATTATGTTTAAAAGCTTGAGATGCTTGCTTAGGTCATTCTCTGCTTGCTTGCATATCTACAACTCCTTAGTGTTGCTTCTGATATTTTAAGTGAAATCTGGAAGACACTCCACTCAGTCTCTAGCATCTCATCCAGCTCCTCAAATGATCGGCATGTAATATAGTCAAACCACAAGTGATCAAACTATAACAAAGAGCATGTTCTTGTATCATAATTACTATGAACATGATTAACCAAATACCCAAACCTCACATGAAACACTAGCCTCAATTCCTTGCTCCAATCCAAAAGCAAGACACAAAACCCAAGTTTACTCCCATGCAAATCTTGGGGTACACAGAAAGAGACAGAACACTCTTGACTTTGGATAAACCGACATGCTATCTTTCTTCCAGGAGATACAGTATCCATGTAATGACCCATCTCATGTTCATCCAGCTATAGCAAATCTATTAAATCAGAATCACATCAGCTCATGCACATGTGTAATGTTAGCCAGGTCGATACCTCCACAAACCAACCCATGACAAGAATCTAAGCATGTACAATGACATAGAGGACTGAATGCACTGAATAGGCAATTTTGGAAATTTGGACTGTGCATTGCAGCCATTTGCTTCAAGGGTGCAAATGTTAGGCAGGAGCTCTAAGATCTCCTGTAGCTGCTTACAATCATCTAATTTTTAATGGACCATCAATTCCTCAAACTTGCTAATGCATGTAGGAAAACTAACAAAGTTACTTCCTTGAAGATGCAAAATATTTACAGAAGAGAAGCAGGCAAGGACTTCAAAGGAATTCTTCCTCTGACAGATTGCACCCACTAAGCTTCAGGGACACCAGATTTGGAATCCAAGTCTACCATTAGGGAGATTGGAGCTCTTACTGCTCCCTGGAATCAAGCCAAATAATGAACAACCTTCAAGAGAAAGGTGCTCTAGTGCATCTCGTTAATGTTACTAGGAAGACCGATAAAGACTTTTCCACAAACCTCAACAGAGATTAGCTTTTCAATTGACGCAGAAAGTTACTTAATAGAGGTCTGAGATGTATAAAGTTTTGTTAAGCTCTCCATATCCTTAAAATCGGGAAACTTATCAAGCTTAGAGCAGCCAGTCACATTAAGTTTTGAAGATATTTCAGCTTCAGTTTGCTTGGAAGCTCCTTCAGGTTCGAGCACCTACTTAAGTTCAGTGTCTCCAAATTTGGCACCTCTGAGAAGTCCAGAACACTAATCAGAGACTTACAGCAGCTGAAAATCAGAAACTTCAAATTTCTAAAATGCTGCAAATTAAAAAGAACAGCTGAACAAGATTTTGATAAATTTCACTTTGCAAAAGGCACCGAAATTGAAAACCGTCAATAAAAGCATGTATGGTGTTCCACTGAGTTATCTCCTAATTGTTTAATCCTGCTGTTATGCACATCAAACCAAAGAAGTTTGTTTAGACCTGCACTAAACTTCAGAGTTGATAAAGGATATTCAGGTCATTCAAGCCACCTTAGATCTTAAGGAAGACATATGGGATCTCCACTGAGCTGTGCATTCAGGACTAGGAGCAATCTTAGTCTCCTCTTATGTGTGAGAGCACTGGGATTGATGTCTAGCTCTTCTTGTGTTGGCATGTCCAGCAATATGCCTCTAACAGCATTAGTTCCCTATCAAGGAAAAGAAAATAATCATTATTACCCGAGCAGAATTAGGTAATAGCATGTAAATTAAAGAAGACAAGATTATTGATGGTTTCATGAGAAGCTCTTACAATATCCTCCAAAAAAAACTTAAAAAACATCATCATAGCACCATAATCTACTCCATTTCCCATCTGGACACTCTTGTTTCATGATATTCTGACCCATTAGCTGAATCAAGTCATGCATTTGTATTGTTCTCTGATTCTGGACGTTTATCAAAGATCTCTCTCTATTAAAAGTTGAATCCCAATCAATGTCTTTAAACAACAACTATCAAGAACTCTGGTTACATAATCACTATCCGTCCTCTTAAATAAGCAAGCAAAGTCAAGAAAAATGTCCTTCTCATTGTCCTCCAACGCATCTAAACTTATCTTCAGAACACTGTTTATCTTTTGGCAAGTTTACCCAATGTACTCTCCCATTCCCCTCTGCTTCTACCACATTAAATGGGATCCAAGACCACAATCACTAAGGGAAGGCCATTAGCATAGCCCAAAATATTATCTATGAGATCCCTGCTTATGTCTTTGATCTGATTTCTTAAAAAGCATATGAATTGTGAGAAGTTCAAAAGCTTCTATTTGATCTAATGCTTTAACTTCATATACTTGATCTATGCTGTGAGAAGTTAGTACATGTTTATCTCTTGGTGTAACAATGATCCTGCTGCCTTTTCCAAACCATTCACATTTTCTAGCCAATGCATTTAACCGGTCCCCATGATCCACATCAAAGCACAAGTAGAATCTTCTTGCAACAAAGTCTATCTCATATCAAATTAACACTTCAATCCACACTCAAAACCGCTAAGTTCTCTTTCCAAAATATCTTAGATAATAGTGCTTTCTGCAAACGAACTAGGCCACCACGTTTACTGGAAGTTTCCCTAACATTTGCAAGAAAGCCACACCCACCAAACTGACTAGCGATACTATTATATACAGCTTTGGCCATGGTGGTCATCCCTATTCCTCCAGTTCCCTGTATTCCTACCACATGAATGTCATCCAAGCCCGTACTTAACAACGAGTTTACTTTCTCTAACTGGCAACATACACTAACAGGATACTTGGCAACACTCAAGGGTACTCGTCCGACAATACTCGAGTTCCTTGGTCTCATCTCAGCCAAAACAAAGTAACAAAGGGGATGGGAATAAATGGCAATGTATGATCCATTGAACTGACAAAAGCTAACACGAAATAAACAATCACTCTATAAAATTCCAAAACGTGACTCTTAACGCACTAATCGATTCCATCATGTATCAATCAAGTTAGAGAATTCCATATCCTTTTACAGGGTCGAACAGGAATACTGTGAGTACCCATCGACACAATAATGCCAAACGGACAGATTGGCCGCTTCAATTAGCGCTTGGCTCCATTTCTTCACCTTCTCAGATTCCTATGCCAATTTCTCCCCGTGCCAGGCCAATGCCTTGCCATAACTCTCTCTCGCTCTCCCCCTCCTCGAATCTCCCTCGGCTCCACTCCGTGGAACGCAGGCAACACCAGCTGTCCCCTTGAGCCTATTCTACTCCATTACCTTCACCGGCTCGTCCAAGCACCACCCAGACGAAGAAGAGCTCTCGGAAAAGACAAGCACGGCGATCCACAACTCCTCGATGGCCCTCGTGAGCGCGGGTGAGATCTCATGCCCCGGGCCTAGAGTCGTCGCTGTCGATGGAGGCGTTGATGCCTACTTGAAGCAGAACCCCGTCGCGGTGAGGGGAGGAAGCCGGGGTGGACGTCCTCGCCTCTGAAGCTGAAAGACGTCGAACGGCCGTTTTGCTTCGGAATTTGAAGAAGTATCATTCCGAACGTTTGATACCGCACAACCTACTTCTTCTTCTTCTTCTTTTTTTAATTTTTTTCCATGATTAAAGAGTTATATGAGGGATATTGAAAAACCTTTTTAAGAGAAAGAATACTCTAATAATCAGAATTTCAATACCATAACAAAATATGGAAGAAAATCGTAAAATGTTCTGTTTTCGGACAATTTAGCAATTATAAGATTTAAAAAACTTTTCTGATTTAATATTACTACCACGCTAGTAATTAAGCTCGAGTTAACTTCATACAAATTACTAAAAGTAAGATACGATGGTGCATTATTTCATTCACTGTCGGGGTATGAAAATTAATAACACATGTATTAGCGTGAAGGAATTGATTAGTTCACGAAGAAACCCGTGTGAATTGATCCTTCTTTGGGAAGTCCAAACACTTGGTCCATTTATTTACTGTCTAAGCACGGTGAATCCATCCATACTCACATACTGAGCGATACCGTTAAGTCCCTATTTGTGTGAAAGTCAGTCTTTGGGGGAAAATGTCTTTCACGCAAAGAATGGGTCAATTCCATAAAAAACCCCTAACTATAGCTTTAGTCCCAAAAATACCCCAAACTTTTTTTTTTGTCTAAAAAAAAACCCCTCAACTTTCACTTTAGTCCCAAATCTACCCTCCGTCAAAAATCACCGTCAACCCCTTTGACGTGGCTTCGCCGGGCGCCGGAGTCGGGCCGTCGCCGGAGTCGGACGAGGCCGGCAAGGGCGGCCCAGGCCTGGGCGACCCTCGCTGGCGTCGGGCGAGGGCCGCCCAGACGCCGGCTACCCTCCCCGTCGTCGGGCGAGGGCCGCCCAGGCCAGATCCGGCTCGGGCGGCCCTCGCCGGCGTCGGGCGAGGGCCGCCAGCCGGGTCGGCTCGGGCGGCCCTCGCCGGGCGCGGCGAGGGTCACCCTCGCCCGATCCGGCCGGGCGGCCCTCGCCCGACGCCGCAGCGGCCGCCCGAGCCTCGCTAGGCGAGGCGCCCTCGCCCGACTCGGGCGAAGGTCACCCTCGCCAAATCCGGCGAGGGCGACCCGAGCGAGGGCGAGGGCCGCCCAAGCCGGATCCGGCGGGGCGCCCTTAGCCGGATCTGCGGCCCTCACCGGCGTCGGGCGAGGGCCGCCCGAGACGGATCGGCTGGCGGCCCTCGCCGACGCCGGCGAGGGTCGCCCGGCCCGTGCGGCCCTCGCCCGACGCCGGCGAGGGTCGCCCGGGCTGGCCGCCGCCCGACGGCGAGGGCGGCGGGGCGTCGGGCGGCGAGCGTCGGGCGAGGGTCGCCCCGGGCGCCCTCGCCGGCCTCGTCCGACTCCGGCGACGGCCCGACTCCGGCGCCGGCGAAGCCACGTCAAAGGCGTTGACGGTGATTTTTGACGGAGGGTAGATTTGGGACTAAAGTGAAAGTTGAGGGTTTTTTTTGAGACAAAAAAAAGTTTGGGTATTTTGGGACTAAAGTATAGTTGGGGTTTTTTATGGAATTGACCCCGCAAAGAAGGGAAAGTATGAACTCTTTCTTTCACTGGTGTGCCAATCGCCATACCACATCGAAGCAATTTGTGAAGCAAGATGATAATCCCTCGAGGGATAAGGTGGAAAAATAAAACTTAAAGAGGACCGATAGCAAGTTCGAGAGATTTTCACGAAGATTGGGACTCGTAAGCTCTTTGATGTAGTCTTAGAGTATCTCGACTGTATTGAATACAATGACTAATCAGTGGGGAGGTTGAATGTAATGGTTCTCGATTTTGAATTTGTGTTGGAACCAAAAGGATGATAATAAAATTTGGAAACTTGTAATAAGAAAACTAGAAATTGGAGGGACAACTTTTTATTGAGAATGGTTTCTCTTTTGTGTTTTCGTGCTTATAGCTTGATTTACAACTCATGATCTCATTCCATTATATAGGAATTGAATCTCACAAACGCCAATCATTACATTTAATGAAGAAAATATAACAACCCACACATCATTAAGAAAAAAGACAACAAAACAACCCAATGTCGAAGAAAATCGAAGCCATCATAATGTCTTTATGGCTCTTCTTCAATGCTTGCAGGTTTCTGATCTAGCAACCGGCGTGCTTCAACCAATAATCAATTTTATATTATTCCAACACCTTGAACATCCCTTACAAGTTTGTGATGATTTTTGCGATAGCGGAGGAGATTATAATTGATCCAAATCATGAAATGGAAGTTGTTGAGGAAGGAAAGCGTGAATTTCGATAGGAAGTTGATTTCGCTGTGCCTGAAAATTTTGGAAAATCTATTGGTGGATCTACCTCAACATTTGGTTGGAATCTCTTCTGGAAGGAAGAACTTTTTATTGATTTCGTAGACGTGATTCCAAATTGGATATTTGAGTCAGGCTTTTTACAATTGTAGTGAGCTAAGGCTTTTTATTCCATCTGGAAGATCGGTTAGCCTCTGGCAGTTCTTCAGGGACAGTATCTTCAGTTTCTCCAGCGATCGGATGGACTCTGGTAGGGTACGGATTCCAGAGCCATCTAGAGCAAGATACGTGAGAGACATTAAGCACCTGATTGAATCAGATATATCAGTCAGGCGTTCACAATCGCGAGCGCTGAGAGTTTTGAGCCTCCTCATGCAACCTCGTTGGAAAATAATCTGAGAAATGGAAGTTCCATCGATCACCAGCTCTTTCAAGCCTGTCATGGGACCCAAATCTGGCAATTCACGGAGGCAACTGCATCCCTTCACATTCAAAGAAACCAGCGTCTTCTCCAAATGTCTAATTGATGGATGGATAACTGCCAACTTAGAGCAGCCTTCCAGAATAATTCTTTCCAGCTCCATTGACTCGGGAAAGTCTGGAGTGACAGTTAATTGGACACAACTCGTGAGTTTCAAAACTTTTAGTTTCCTCGCCTGCAAGATTGACAGGATATAAAATAGTACTTGTTTACTCCCTGAGAAATTCGTCATCAAAGAGAAATTGCATTAAGGTAGTGAATTCATTCCACACCTTCCGAAGCAGGTACCAACCTCTCCAGTTGCTGTCCAGTTGACTCCGCGAAAAATCAAGAATTACCAAGTTTTCCCAATTCTTATTTAGCCAGTCAATGTCAAAATACTGAGGGCACCCTTGCCAATCAAGCCACCTTATGCTCGAAAAACGACCCTCAAAGTTTCCTTGAAGTTTAGCCCGATCCAGCTTGAGGAACCTCAAGCTCTGTAAACCAACAAAATGATCAGATTCAAAACTAATATTCCCTTCAGATCCGTCTGCAAAGTCTAGCCCAAGGGCTTTAATGGACTCAGTACCCTGTCAATCAAGCAAAACAAAATTAACTTAAAAAAAGTCTTTTAGCATCATCACACTGATGAATAGCCGAACAAAAAGGATCAATAACAGTATCAATTGCCATATAAAGAAGAACAGGTGGCACAGTGCTCGCAGAAGTTACCTTCCTTCCTATTAGTACATCCAGTGCCTCTCTGTGGTTCCACAGCCTACTGCGCTGGCAAGGTTCATTCTTGTTTTCACGCTTGACAATTTCCCTACCAAAGCTCTTCAGTATTCCACGCATGCATAGTTCTTCATCCTCTCCGATTTCTACCAAAGACATGGCTTGAAGAGATTGAATCGAACTAAAAGGAGTATACTCACAGTTATCCCACATGTAATGTGGGATTTTCTTGTCCATTCCGTTGAAGAAGCATGCTATATCAAGAAATATCTGCCATGCATTGTCACCTAGGGTTTCATGGCTCTCGAGGAGGGCTTCTTGGAGCCTCTCTTCAGGAGCTTTTGTCAACTGAGTCAATTTTTCCATCCACACTTCTTCTTCGCTTTTTCCGGACAGATAGCCACCTACCTTCTCGAGTGCCAAGGGAAGCCCTTCGGTAGCAGCAACGATATCTGTTGCCAGTTCCTTGAATTCCTCTGAGGGAGAATCCGTTCCAAAAGCATGCCTACAGAATAATGTCAGAGCTTCATCTTGTTGCATCGTTCTGTGACCAAAACTTTCCGCGCCTTTGTGTTTTTTAAGGACATCACTTCTTCGGGAAGTCGCAATGACCACGCTCCCCGTGCCCAACCAATCAAGCTCTCCGACTAATTCGCTGAGCTGTTCTTGATCCTTCACATTGTCAAGGAGAAGAAGGACCTTCATGGTGCGAAACCTGCCCTGAATATGTGTCAGAGCGTAGTCAGAACAATCGAACTCTTTGGCATTTCCCTTGTGGAGGTGGGAAATTAATCGGTTTTGCACAGACAAGATGCCGTGATCTTTAATTTCTTTTTGGAACATTTCAAGAAAGCTACAGGCCTCAAACAGATGGTTAAGTTGATTATAAACATATTTTGCCAGGACCGTCTTACCAACCCCAGGGATGCCATGTATTAACACCTTGTTACATGTGTCTCCAATTTTAACCGCTTTCCCATCGCGGTAGTCAACCTTCAGCTTTGCCATTATTTCTTGCACATGAGGATCGACTCCAACTAATTGTTTCGGCACAATTAGGTCCCTCGTCTTCAGCTTCTGTTCAACTTCATGGACAATTTGCTTTACGACTTCACCATGATTCCTGCCAAAATGTATATGGAATAAAAAGTACATGAAAGAGCAGGATTGAGAGCGAAGAAAACCGATTTATACATGATGCACCCTTTGTCATCGTTATAATAACGAATATATAATTGGATATAATTTGGAACTAGTTATTCTTAAAGCAGGCAAGATACATGAGAAAAAGTAATCTCAGAGCAGAGCGCCTAATGGAAATTACTTTTCCTGATTTTCGTAGAGATGGTGTCCCGTCAAGTCTGCGATCCGTTGGAGAGCAGACTTCCAGGGATTGAGGAAACTGCCATCTCTGCCGCGCTTCTTGTGCTCGTCCAAGGCCACCTCGAAAGGGCCCGTGCAGTCGCGTGCATCCGACGGGTCGACATAGTAGAAGATGGGGATGATGATGCGATCCTTATTGTCCATGCGCTTCACCATTTGGTCCAATTCCATGAGGCAGCTCTTGCTGGACGCGTAATCCTTGGAGATGACAGGTATTGATATCTTGGATTGCTCAATCGCCTGGATCAGCTGGAGGTTCATTTCTTTGCCTACCTCCAGCTCTTCAGTATCCCTGAAGACATGAATCCCAACATCAGTCAAGCTGGTGTACAGGAAATCCGCAAAGTTCCTACGTGTGTCCGGCCCTCTAAAACTCAGGAACACTTGGTAGTCTGGCCGTGTAGACATTGATGAGGAAGGATTGGTAACGTGACTAATGTCCACTGTCAGTGTAGCAGATCTCAACAAAAATGTATAATGGCCCTCCGAAACTGAGGAACTCTTTTCTTTTCTTTTTATGGTCCTAGACGAGCAGGCACTTTGGAATGGACCATCGTCACCCTTATATAGACCAGAGTCGACTCGGCTTTGGGAGAGCAAATCGACTGTTGACTGGTCGGTTCCTATCTTTTTTGGTTGGTTCTGTTCTCTAGCCGGATTAGCCTCTGAACATTTATTTCCCTCTTCTTATTTCCCATGTTTTTATTTTATTTTGATTTTTCCTTCCGAATGAGGAAGCTACTTATAAGAAAAGGACAATAAAGTCCTCGGTTCGGATTATATAAGGTTTGGTTCACCATAACAGTTCGGTTCGGTTCGGTTTGAGTTTTCTTAAAAACCCGAATCACATATTTGAGAGGATTTGGGCGGCCGGCATTTCGATAAACCAAAGGATAAGTCATCATTAGAGGTGGAGTTGCCTGCATCCGACGATCTCTGCGGCGAGAGCGAGTTCATCTGTTCGGAATCTGCGCATTTTGACGGAGACGATGGAGAGTTAAACTCCAGCGCTGATAAATCCCAAGCGAAAAGTGTCTTAAGAGTATGATTCCACTGAGGAGCAACTTGATGTGCAGAGAGGCGATGGAGATGGAGAGGCAATCGGAGAGGGCATGGAGGATCCGAGAAGCAATTTGCCTGAGAATAGACGGAGCAGCGCAGAGGTGGCGGTCGGTGGAGGCGTAGAGGATATGAAGAATAGGAAGAAGAGGAAAGAGAAGGGAGGTGAGGTTTCATAAGATTAGGGTTTCGTAAGATTGTGTGAGCCGTTAAAATAAAGAAGGAAGATTGAAATAATCCGCACCGAATGATAAAAAATGGTTATCTTTTTAATTATTCGAATTGAATACATACGAAATTTTGATTTGCTTCGGTTGGTTTGCAATTCGAATCAGGTTTTTAATACTCTTAGTTCTATGGCAGCTTGGGTGGCTTTCTTGAGACTTATCCTGTGGGGCCACTTGGGTTTTGTCATTTTAAGTTTTTTTTTTTGGTTGTAGTTTTAGTTTTGATATGCAAGTGGAGGCGTGGAATTAGCAAATTGTACCAAACCGAACTGGGTTTTCAGTTCAAATTATTTTTGGTTTGATTCAAAAAAAGAATACATTCTAACGGTCTGGTTTGGTTCTGTTTGGTTCGGATTTTCTAAGAACTCAAATCGAACCAAACTATTGACACCCCTTTTATACAAGCCTTGTTTTACAAAATTTGCAAAATCAAGCAAAATCAATGCATGTTTCAGAGGTCAAGCCGTCAAAAGCTTATGGTCGTGATTCCCACCAAGATATTGAGATCTCGCAATTTTCATTTGAGAAGGTAGATGATTTTGAACTTGAACATTCGTTTCAAGTTAGTGATGATTTATGTGATAATAGAGGGATTGAAACTGATCCAAAAATAATCACGAAGTCATGTTTCTCATGATAAAATAGAAGTTGTTGAAGAAGGAATGCCAAGTTGTTTTTTTTTTTTTTTTTTGGAAGTTGACTTTGTGATGCCTAGAATCGAAGGATCTATATCTAAATTTGGAAAAATTATTCAAAAAAAGTCTTAAATCTATTTCACTTTTACCAATTCAATCATTAATCCATTGGACTGTTGCCAATTCAATTTTAAACCTTTCAATTTTGTCAATTTAGTCAATCCAGCTAATTTTGGCTAGAATTCACTAAAGTGGACATCGACCATACTTCATGCCGGCATTGATGTTGATAAATTTTAATAATGTTTCATATTTTTTATACTCTATTATTTTTTTTTGAATTTTGAATTTTTATTTCTATTTTCCTTTTTTTCTTTGCTTTTTTTCTCTGTTTTTTTCTCTTTGTTAGTGATGGTCATCGACGACTGTTGTTGACCATGCAGGCCTGAATAGAAGCAAAGGCCATGATGGCCACACCCAAACCTACACGGCTTCGCCAACTAGGGCCATCTATGACCCTCACCAGCGAAAGGAAAAAACAAAGAGAAAAAGAAAAGAAAAAGGAAGATAAAATATAACAATTCAAAATTAAAATATTATTAAAAATTATTTATTATGAACACCGGTCGTGGCACGTAAAATGGCCGATGTCTACGTCTTCCGGTCAAAATTGATCGAATGAACTTAATTGACAAAATTGAAATGTTTAGGACTTAATTGGTAAAAGTATAATAAGTTTATAAATTTTTGGATAATTTTCCCTTCAAATTTGGTTTGAATCTTTTCTCAAAGCAAGAACTGTTAATAAGGTAGATGCGATTCTAAATCTTTGATAGGATTACAACAGATTTGTTTTGTGATAAGATAATCCGGCCCCCGAGCCGCAGCTCGTAACATGCATGAATTACATCAGATAAAAACTCTCACTCTTTTTATTGATTCGAAGGTAAAGCCCATGCGAATATTATTCCATATCATCCCAATCTGCCCACTCGAATAGCCTACGACGATCGGCCCGCTCGGATGGGCTACGAAGATCGCATCTGGAGATGCAGATTTCCTGGAGACGAGAGAGGCGCGAAATACTTGAAGGTAGTTGGCCAGAGATCCGAGTGCCGGATAGTTTCAGGATTGCCAAAGACGACAATCTCCCAATGTCGTCAGGGATTTTCCCCTCTAAACTCTGACATGACGAGAAATCTATTTCTTCCAGCTTCTCCATATATACTATATCTTCAGAAAACTCCCATATGGAAGTACGTGTCATCCTGAGCACTTTCATATCTTTCAAATTCTTGACTGAAGGAGGTAACTCTTGAATCGGAGTGTCAGATAAATCCAAGAATTGCAGTGACTTGAGTTTTCCTATATCATCTGGAAGCTTGGATAGCCGCCTGCAGTTCTTCAGAGAGAGATATGTGAGAGACTCTAAGTACTCAATCGAATCGGATATCTCAGTTAGCCTTGCACAATTGCAAGCACTGAGAGTTTCGAGCCTCATCATGGAACCTATCTGGAAATTAATCCGTGAAATGGAAGTTCCATCGATGACCAGCTCTTTCAAGCCACTCGTGGGACCCAAATCTGGCAATTCACTAAGGGACTTGCACCGCCTCACATTCAAAGAAACCAACTTCTCCAGATTACCAATTGATGTATCGATAACTTCCAATTTAGAGCAGTCCTCCAGAATAAGTCTTTCCAGCTCCATTGAAGGGGGAAATTTTGGAGTGGCGGTCAAATTGCGACAAGAAGTTAGATTCAAAACTTTCAGTTTCCTCGCCTGCGAGATAAAATAGGATATGACGGTAGATGTTGAGATCCTGAAAAATACATCATCAAAATAAAAATGCACGAAGATAGTGAATTCATTCCATACCAGCGCAAGCTGCTCCCGAACACTCCAGTCTTTGTCAACCTTACTCCTCGACAAATCAAGAATTACCAAGTTTTGCCAATTCTGATTCAGCAATTGAACGTCAAAATTCTTAGGGCACCCTTGCCAATCAAGCCACCTTAAGCTCGAAAGACGATCCCCAAAGTTTCCACAAATATTAGCCCAACTCAGCTTGAGGAACCTCAAGTTCTGTAAACCATCAAATTGATCACATTCCAAACTGAAATTACTTGCAGAAATCCTGAGCCCGAGGGCTTTAACATTCTGGGTACCCTGTCAATCAAGCAAAACAAAATTAACTTAAAAAATTGGAGCTGTCTTTTAACTTCGCCCTTGAGAAAAAATTAAACGAAAAGGATCAATAACCGTTTCAATCGGCATCTAAAGAAGAGAAGATGTGGCGCAGTGCTTGCAGAAGTTACCTCCTTTCTGGTTAGTACACTCAGTGCTTCTTCGTGGTTCCATAGCCTACTGCGATTGCAAGGTTCATTCCGGTTTTCATTCTTGACAATTTCCTGGCCAAACTTCTTCAGTATTTCATGCATGAGTAGTTTTTTATCCTCTCCGATTTTTACCAAAGACCTGGCTTGAAGAGTAGGAATCGTACTAGAAGGTGAATACTTAAGGTCATCCCACATGTAATAGGGGATTCTCTCGTCCATTCCGGTGAAGAAGCATGCTATATCAAGAAATATCTCCCGTGCATTCGTATCTAGGTCTTCATAGCTCTTCTTCAAGGCCGCTTGGACTCTCTTATGAGGAGATACTTTCAATGCAGTCAATGTTTCTCTCCACGCTTTCTTCGATTTTACAAGAAACAGAGATGAACCTGTCACCTCGAGCGCTAAAGGAAGGCAGCCAGTAGCAGCAACGATATCTGTTGACAGTTCCACAAATTCCCTAGGGGGAGAATCCATTCCGAAAGCATGCCTACAGAACAATTTCAGAGCTTCATCTTCCTTCATCGGTTCAAGGACAAAACTTTCCCCACCATTGATGTTTCTAAGGACGTCTTGCCTTTGGGAGGTCAGAATGACCCTGCTCCCTGGGCAAAGCCCATCGAGCTCTCCGACTAATGCACTGAACTGTTCATCATTATATACATCATCAAGGAGAACAAGAACCTTCATGGCGTGAAATCTTTCCCGAATATGAGACAGAGCTTCCTCAGAACGATCAAACTTTTTGGCATTTCCTTCATCAAGGTCAGAAATTAGCTTGTTTTGTACAGACACAATGCCGTGATGATTAATTTCGGCTTGGATCTCCCCAAGAAAGCTACAGGCATCGAACAGATGATAAAGTTGATTATAAACATATTTGGCCAGAACCGTCTTACCCACCCCAGGGATCCCATATATTCCTAACACCTCCACACCTGTGTCCCCAATTTTAAACGCTTGCCCACGGAGGTAGTCAACCTTCAGCTTTGCCATTATTTCTCGCACATGAGAGTCGACTCGGACAAATTGTTTCGTCACGATTAGGTCTTGCTTCTTCAGCTTCTGCTGAACTTGGTGGACAATTTGCTTTACGACTTCGCCATGAGACCTGCCAAATATATATGGAATAAAACGGACATGAAAAAGTAGGATTGAGAGCGGAAGAAAAACTATTTTTGCATGATGCTGCCGTTGTCATTTTTATAATAGTGAATATGTGATTGGATATCATTTGAAAGTATTTACTTTTAACACAAAGTAGGCAAGATACACGAGAAAGTTAATCTCAGGCCAGGGCAGGCCATGGAAATTACCCTTCATTTCTTTCGTGGAGATGGTGTCCCTCCAACTCTCCGATCCGACGGAGAGCAGACATCCAGTGATTAAGGAGATTGCTATCTCTGTCGCGCTTCTTGTGCTCACCCAAGGCCTTCTCGAAAGGGCCCGTGCAGTGGCGTAGATCCGACGGGTCGACATAGTAGAAGATGGGGATGATGATGCGATTCTTATTGTCCATGCACTCCACCATTTGATTTAATTCCGGGAGACAGCTCTCGCTGGACGCGTACTCGTTGGAGATGACGGGTATTGATACCTTGGACTGCTCAATCGCCTGGGTCAGCTGGGGGTCGATTTCTTTGCCACTTTCAAGCTCTTCCTTGTTCCCAAAGACGCGAATCCCAACACCAGTCAAGCTGGTGTACAGGAAATCTGCGAAGCCCCTGTGCATGACTGGCCCTCTGAAGCTTAGGAACACTTCGTAGTCTGGCTGTGCAGACACTGATGAGGAAGGATTGGTAACATGACTAATATCCAGTGTTTTTTTTCCTTTTTGGTGGGAAATGTCCATTGTTTGTGTAGCAGATCTTGAGAAAACGTGCGAAGGAGCTCGGTCACTACGAACGCGCCAGCTCTTTGGATGGACAATCCTCACATTTATAGAACAGAGTAGTTTTGGTTTTCGGTTGGGCAAATCGACAGTTGACTGGTCGGTGGCTGTGGCACTTGATGATCTTCTCTTTTGGTTGGTTCGCTCTGTATCCGCATTAGTTTTTGTACATTCTTTTCGCTCTTCTTATTTCAGTTGTTTTTTACTTTGTTTTTATTGTTTTCTCCCAATGACGAAACTATTTATGAAAAACAGAACGATAAAGTCCACAAACCTAATCATTGTTTTATTTGTGAGGGGGAAAAAAAAAGAGACAGCACCTATTGATGATACGATATTAGCAATTACTCTATGCATAGTCCACTATTAGGAGCGATAAGTTCTCGAACCAGATTATTGGTCCGGTCCCCGAACAAGTCACTTCTTTTTTCCCCCTTACTTGATGCCATATGTTATGAAGAAAAAAAAATGTTGATCGCTTTTTTTTGAAGAATTTAAGAGAAAAAAAAAGGTACGTGCAGTCAATCTAGTTCGGTTCCCTCATGGAACCGGAAAACTAACCTCCCGGACACCAATTCTACTTTTAGGAATCGAAAATCGGACCGACACTCCCTGAAATCAAATCAAGCTAATCAATTCAGTCTGGTCCGAGCGCTTCTGGATTTCGGTAGTCTATTTTGCACACTTCTATTTATTATCTTCATTCATCGAAGGAAAGGGTCCACGACCTAATATTTTTAACAAAGGACTTATACTCCACCAATGGAATCCGGCACCATTTGAACCAATAAATTATCATGCATAGGCCAATTGAATTCCATAGTGTTTGCAAGCGTGCAAGATAAAAAGTTACTACTACATGTGATTGTGCTATGTTCTCAACCAAACGCTTAAGTGATAAATCGATGGCTGACGGCACCCAAGTGTCTTATATGCGCCTATCGTGCCGTTTGGCCTTTCATTGGGTAAATTATTATTGCACATTTCGATGACATACTTCTTCCACAGTAAGGATAAGGAAGAACGCATGACACATCTCCTGTAAGTATTCCAAGCTTTGAGAGAGCAAAAATTAATTGCTATCTCAACAAATGTCTCTTCCTGACTAACAAGGTAACTTTCCTTGGCTATGTGATGACTAGCCCAGGAATATAGATGGATCTTAGTAAGATTGAAGCTATCACTTCTGCAAACGCTGCCAACTCTTCATGTGATTCGAAGCTTTCATGGCCTCGCTTCTTCTTTCTACAGGAGACAATAAAAATTTTCGGTTCCATTGCTGCACCAAATACTAGATGCTTAAATGAGAAAGGCTTCGGAGGAAAGAAAAGGCGCAAAGAGCTTTGAGCTCTTAGAGAACGTAATCATTGAAGCTCCAGTGTCAGCGCTACCAAACTTTTCACTTGGTTTTTGAAGTTCATCGCTCATCGCTGATGAAAGGGACGTTGATGGTGTCGAAGGACTGGAGGATAGCTGCGCCGAAGTAAGTTGCTCGAGGACTGAAATAAAATAGAAATAAAGAATTATAAAAAATAAAGAAGAATAATAAATTATTATTAAATTATATAAAAGATATTCACGTGAGTGCTGACCGTGCCACGTAGGCCTTCAGCATTCACATCAGTGATATCTGACCTAAATTGACCAGATAAACTGAATTGATATCAATATAAAATGTTTATGATTAAATTGATTTAATTAAAACATTTATGACTGAATTGGTACTAGTGCAATAAAGTTAGAACTATTTGGGTGCTTATCCCACTCTAGTTTGTACTAGACCTTCCTCTTTACTCTGCAATTAATAATAGATGGAACACGAACAACAAAATTATATGCAAAACCCAACAAAAAAAGAAATGAAGGAGAAGGGAGAATATTCTTATATAAGTATCTCTGTTAGATTGTAGCCGGAGGTTCTATTTTTGGCAATTGCAAGAGAGGGTCGGTATAAAATAAATTAAAAACCCATCGGCTTTAATATTAAAAAATGAAACCGTTAAAAAACTATTACGAAACCATTACAAAAATTATTGCATAATAATGGTTTTCATTGGGGTCATTATCTTCTATCAAAACAGTTACAAAATAATAATTTTCAAACTCCCAAAAACTATTGAAATATCTGACAACTGCGATGCTTCGAATGTTGCCATGGTGTTTCGCTTGGCCAAGAAAGCCGTCACATCGTCTTTTTGGGTGAAAAACTGTACGATGCCAATATATGTGTATATATATGTGCGTGTTCTCTGTCAGTGGAGCCGCATTTGCTGACAAAAGACCGCGTTTTTGGACTCTGACCATGAGGGACATGAGCACATGGACTCTCAACGGAACTTTAATCGCTGACATGCAGCTTGGAGTGAATTTCTACTATCTGTTTTGTTTCTCCTCAAACATTAATCTTGCGATCTGGCGCTCAAAATCGAGTAAAGGATGCTTTAAGCCCCCGACATACGTTCCTCTCTACTACACAAATCAAGGTTAATGGAATTGAAGTAGTTAAAGATATGCATGAAGTCCAGACTTCGGAAGTAAAAGGCTGTAAAATTTGATATCGCACTTTCACCGTCAGTATTGTGTTTTTGCATCGTTCATTGCATCAAGCGATTACTTTATAAGCCCATGATGGTGGACTGGCGGGGGTCATTTCGATTGTCACAAAACTTTGGCGCTTGCTAGGGAGAACTTTCATTGGCCATAAATGGAAATATGAAGCGGCTCATGGAATGATGCAAAATTTGCCCCATTGCAAAAGCTGGGGGCCAAAGCACTGTTTTTTACTTGGCGTTACCTATTCCACAAGCGCCTTTGTGAAGATACGAGCATGGACTTTGTAATGGGTTTGCTCAATACTAACTGCAACAACGATTTAAGCTGCATTTGATTTAGCTTTTCCAATGAGATTTGGGGAAATGAATTAGAGGGATTTCCCAATACAAATTGTATTTGGTAAATTCTAACTTACAAGTTCTTTGTGAAGCAACTTTGGGCTAAATACTATTTGGAAAAACTCATTCTGCAAAGGACTTCAGCTGCATTTTATTTTTATTTTTTTATTAAAAAATACGAACCCTTCACTATTGAGCCAGTTTTGGAGCTGGTGGCCATTGCTTAAGGCCGCATAACCTCAAGCGACATAAGGTTGTGCCACCTCAAACAGCAGCTGCCGCCTGCTTGAGCCCATTGTCAGAGCTAGCGCTTGGATCGCGCCACCTTGCTGGCCTCTTGTCAGCTCCTCACCAGCCTCTCACCGACCCTTCACAACCAGATCTGGCATCATCAACTGCCCTTGTGCAGAGAAGATGAACAGTAACAACAAGGGTAGAACTAAAAAATGAAAAAAAGTGGGGAAGGTATATGAAGAAGTAAGGAAACGAATTCCGAAGCAAATTGATGAGCATCGCTATGGAGGAAGGTGATCTTGTGTTTTCATTTTTCATCGGGTTGTCATGCTAAGTTATCTC
Organism: Angophora floribunda; assembly: GCA_014182895.1. Classification (NCBI taxonomy): domain Eukaryota; kingdom Viridiplantae; phylum Streptophyta; class Magnoliopsida; order Myrtales; family Myrtaceae; genus Angophora; species Angophora floribunda. The sequence continues at coordinate 22,318,296 of CM024706.1, forward strand.
CTTGAGGGAAATGGTCCTTTTCAAGTTTTGGAGTGCATTAACGATGTTGACTAGAAAATCGAACTTCCTGACAGCATGGTGTTTCTGGTGCATTCAAAGTTGCTGATCTATGACCATAGCATGAAAACCAAGAGCTTGGTGCAGATTGGCCTCAAGATTATCGCTTGCTATTATTTTGAAATGAGGGAAATATATAGGTAATAATTTGAACCTTTTTCGGAGATCTCAAGATAATCTAATGCTATTAGAATATTGGAATGATATATATTTCCTGATTCTCAATTTATTTACTTAGGATTATTTTATCTAGATTAGGAATTTAATAATATTGTTGCCTATTTGAAATTCATATTTTTGACAAGTTATATTTTCTTTGCTTAGAGGTTACTCAAAGGGCTCCGGGCTCTCAACTTTAAATACCAAGGACCTCTATTGAAACACAATAGAGTTTATCTCAACTATAAACTCCTTCTCAAGCAGTTGATCTTCCTTCATATCTACTTTTCGATCATCACTTCTCGCAACTTGAACCGACTAAGCACCTCGTTGTTATGCTTAAAAAGATAAATCCAAATCCTCCTCAAAACATCATTAGTAAAGAGCAGTACATACGTGGCACCACCCTTGGACAAAACATGAGAGATCCCCATTAGTCTGAGTGTACGCAACCTAACAATTATGAGGTCTATTGAACTACTGCACTAAAATTCACTCTCCATGCTTACTCCTAATGTGATAGTGCTCATAGAAGTTCACCTTCTCAGTCGGGAGACCTCCTAGTAGATTGATTTAGAACCATCATTTATCTCTCACTCATGTGTACAGGTTTTATGTGCCGCAATTGTGTCTTGTAATGATCTGAAGTCTTTGAGAATCTAGTAAACAAGCCATCAGTGTTGTTCCCTAGAGGAGATATAACCTACAGTCTATCTTCCCTTGCATCACAATCAACATATCTCAAAAGACCTTTAAAACTACATCTTCAACTAAGATGTAGTATCTAAATTCATCAAGAGCAAAGATAAGGTTCTTTCTCATCTCTACTGCATACCTTACATTAGTCAATCTTCTTAGTACTCCACCTTGCATCATAATATGAACTATTTCGATCCCCACCACTTCACAAGTAGCACTGTTTCCCATAAGCGCCTTGCCAACCACACACTAATAGGTAGTTTTTCAATGCTCATGAAAAGTTGCATGATAAGAACATTCAATGTAGGCCACATTATGATAGTTGCATCTAACATTGTTCTCATCATCTCACTAGGTCAAATAATTTGTATATCGCATGTCATTTTAGACATTTTAGGCTTTTTTAAATAAGTGAAAACCTTAAAAAATATTTGAATGATTGCGTGTTAATTAGAAATTATATCTAGGATCATTGATATGATTTTTAAGCTAACATCATAGATGCTTTCGTTGCTTTGAGGTAAGTATTTCCTCTATGTGCTCGCAATTTATTTATTACTTTGTTTTATTGGGTGTTAGATAATGGTTGTGCAATCACATTGTATGTTAGGGAGTAAATTAAAATCAATGCAAGCTGCATGTAAATTTTTTTAAAATAAAAGAGAAAATGTACTGAAAGGGCATTAGAGAAATCTAACATAATCAATTTCTCAATCCCATAGTCTCTAGTTCATAGGAGTAAAGTAATTATCCGGTTACTTTACTTGGGTTTCTAATTGACCCACCAAAAATTAGATTAATAGCGACTCTAAATAAAAATTATTTGCATACTAAAAACATAAACCCTAGGTCGCGATTTGGTATGAGCTTGAGAGAGCCCGAGTTAAGTTTAGGCTTGTTGACACCTAAATTTTGATTGATCATCCATAATTTAATGCATAAAAATTTAGGGATTAATTTTAACCCCTAAACAAAAAATATTATGATTAAATTGCATAACATATAGTTTTAGGAGCATTTATTATTGCATTTGCATTGGACATGTGGTAGATGGGCTTCAATTGATGGTTCTAATCTTTAATTTAACAAGTTGGACTAAGCCCATGGTGAAAAAGAATTTGGCTAGGCCCGTTAAGGGGTGACGAGTTGGAATATGAGAATATTCCCGGGAATATGAGAATGTCCCTGAGAATATTCGCATTATTCTTTCAATATTCAAGGAAGGTGTCGAATGAAATATTCCCGTAAAGGGGTGATGAATTGGAATATGAGAATATTCCCGGGAATATTCGCATTATTCTTTCAATATTTAGGAAAGGTGTTGGATGAAATATTGGAAAAAGATTGCACGTGGGATACAAGAGCTAAATAGACAACGTGCAGATTTATCATCTTTCCTTAAATAACATAGTCCTCTCACATATAAAAAGGGGCCACAAACATTAAGAGGACACACAGAAAAAAGGCACAAAAAAGGGAGTGAGAGAGACATGAAAGATGAAGCCAGGAGACGAAATAAAAGAGACGGCGTGGGGGCAGCACATAAAAATTCAAGTGCTGAGGAGAGTCAAACAGTTGGAGTCTTCTTCATTGTTGCGGAGTCCACCACTCACCCTAACGCCGCCTTGTTGCTTCTTGCACCCCAAAATCAGCGACGCCTCACGCTCCAGCATTGCCCAGGATCCAAGCATCAGATTACGGCCCCAACTTTGCTCACGTCTAGCGACGATTTCCACTGGTGACAAGACCAAATTCCAAGGCGTCTGTCGTTTCTTTATTTTGCAGGTCCGTCGATCGTGAGCCTGCCATTGCAAGCCCGAGTCACTGCTGTTCGCGACTCACTACTTGAGCCGACTACAACCGAGCTCGCCGCTTTGATCATCGTCGTGACCCGAGCCTTGTGTCGAGTTGTTGCTTGTTGATCCAAGTCAAGCTCCCACCACGAGCCCTGCCTAGTCGTGGGTTGTTGCCCCCTTGCCATCGCGTTCCACCGAAAGCTAGGTAAGAATCCTAATTCATACAATTTTCTCATATTTTATTGCCTAGTTTGTCAAATTGCAATCTTAGTTAAATATTTGATCAATATTGCCATATCCAAAAAATCTCCTGACCCCTCGTGAACTAGGAAATTTTCCTTATTTCATAATGTGCTTATGATTGTTAGTCCGATTTCATGCCCGAAATATGACTCGCAATCGCATGGAAAAATCGTCAATCTGATCTCACGCCCGAGATACGATTTGCGATTTTCTAAAATATTGGCCAATCCGATCTCATGCCTAAGATACGATTCGTCAATTTTATTTGTTTCCAAAATTAAATGGATGTGGAAAATATCTTGCCTGATTTGTTACCATGCTTTTCTTAATGCATCTGCTCAAATTGAAAACCCAAAAAAATATGGTTTAGTTAGATGTGGTTCTTGTTACAATATTTTCTTTTAGGATAGTTTGCATGTTAACTATAGGTTAGTTTTAATTTCGAATTTTGATTATAAAAAAAGAAAAAAAAACATAAAAATTGCCATGCTCATGTTGCCTAGAATTAGGTTATCTTCCATGTGTCATCTAGTCATTGCATGTTTAGGGTCATTCAAATGCGTGCCATGCTAGAATAGTTGCATTAAATATTTTTTAGCATTAGATTAAGTTCAATAATTATTGTCGCATGACATATAATTTGCATATTAAGTTGCATATTGCATGTTATTATAATTAGACATTTTTTCACATCATCGCATGCATTGCATTTATTATTTTAGGCCTCATTAAATAATTTAAAACCTTTAAAAAAATTGAATGGTTGCATGTTAATTAGAAATCATATCTAGGATCATTGATGTGATTTTTTTAAAACAAACATTGCAGATGCTTTCGTTGCTTCGAGGTAAGTATCTCTTCCCTGTGCTTGCAATTTATTTATTGCTTTGCTTTATTGAGTGTTAAATTATGATTGCGCACTCGCATGATCACATGACATGTTAGGAATTAAATTAAAATCAATACAAACTGCCTGCAAATATCCTTTTTTTTAAATAAAAGAGAAAATGTATCGAAAGGGCGTTAGAGAAATCTAACGTAATCAAGTCCCCGATCCCATAGTCTCTGGTTCGTAGGAGTGAAGTAATTTTCCCATTACTTTACTTGGGTTTCTAATCGACCCCACCAAAAATAGATTAGTGGCGACTCCTAAGTGAAAATCATTGGCATGTTAAAAACTTAAACCCTAAGTCGTGAATTGGTATGGGCTTCAGAGAGCCCGAACTAAGTTTAGGCTTAGTAATCCATTAGCCAAACCCTAGGTGATGCACCTGAGGTGAAGTCGCGACAAGGCTTAGTAATCCATTAGCCAAACCTAGGTGGTCCACCCCGTTCCTGAGGGTGAGGTCGCGACACATCTCTACCATGTGTCATATAAAAACTTGTATGTTAGCACAAATTTTGCACGTTATGTAAAAATGGGTGCAAGCCAGTTGTTAGAGGTATCAAAAAGTGCATCTCATGAAAAAGTCTAAAAATTGATCATGAATGTTGTTCACATGGTAGGTTGGAGTGGACATGATGGAGAGACTATTAGATAAGGCTGGCTATTTTTAAATGAATGATAATTGTTTGTGATTAGATATATCACTATTATCTCTAACATGTGTCATTTAAAAACTTGTATGCTAGTGCATAATTTGCATGTAAAGATGGAAGCAAAACAATTCTTTGAGGTACAAAAAAGTGCATTTGACAAAAAAGTCAAAAAAATATGACAAAAAATAAATAAATATTAATCATGTATGTTGTTCATATGGTAGGTTTCAATAGTCATGATAGAGAGACTATTGGATAAGATCAGCCGTTCTTAAACGAATGGTAGCCGTTCGTGATTAGATTTTTCACTGTCATCTCTACCATGTGTCACATAAAAAGCTTGTATGCTAGTGCAGATTCTGCACATTAAGTAAAGATGGGTGGAAATTAAGTGTTTGAGGTACAACAAAGTGCATTTTGACGGAAAAGTCTAAAAATTGATCATGGATGTTGTTCACATGGTAGGATTGAGTGGTCATGATGGAGATTATTAAGATCGGTCATTCTTAAACCAATGAGTCATTTGTGATTGTTTGCTGTTATCTCTATCATGCATCCAAAATTTTTTATGCTGGCACAAATTATGAATGTAAAGATGAATGCAATGAAAAACTACATCTAAGAAAAATTCTAAAAAGTAATCGTGGATGTTGGTCACATGGTGGGTTTAAATGGCATGATGGAGAGATTATTGGTAAGATTGGCCATTCCTAAACAAGTGATAGTCGTTCATGACTAGATTTTTCACTGTTATCTCTAACATGCATCATAGAAAAACTTGTATGCTAGCGCAGATTCTGCAGATTATGTAAAGACAAACACAAAATAGTTATTTTAGGTACAAAACAGTGCATCTGACAAAAAAACCTAAAAATTAATCATTGAAGTTGTTTGAATGGTAGGTTTCAATAGTTATGATAGAGAGACTATTGGGTATGACTGGCCATTCTTAAACAATCGATAGTCATTCGTGATTAGATTGTTCACTGTTATCTCTACCATGCATCCAAAAACTTATATGCTAGCGCAAATTTTGCATGTAAAGACGAACGCAATGAAAAACTGCAGCTGAGAACAATTCTAAAAATTAACCGTGGATGTTGGTCACATGGTGGGTTTAAATGGCATGATGAATAGACTATTGGGTAAGACTGGCCATTCTTAAACGAGTGATAGCCATTCGTGACTAGATTTTTCACTATTATTTGTGGCATGCATCATATAAAAACTAGTATGCTAGTGCAGATTTTGCAAGCTATGTAAAGATGACCACGAAATAATTCTTTGGGGGCATGAAAAAGTGCATCTAACAAAAAAGCCTAATAATTAATCATGGATATTGTTCGTATGGTAGGTTTCAATAGACACAATGGAGAGACTATTGGGTAAGACCGTCTATTCTTAAATGATTGATAGTCACTCCTGATTAGATTTTTCTATGTCATCTCTATCGCATGTCATAAAAAAAAACTTGTACACTAGTGAAGACTTTGCAAGATATGTAAAAAATGGGTGCAAAATAGTTCAAGATACGAAAAGGTGCATCTCGCAAAAAAGTCTAAAAATTGATCATGAATGTTGTTCACATGGTAGGCTGAAATAGTTATGATAGATAGATTATTGGATGAGACTAGCCATTTTAAATGAATGATAGTTGTTCATGATTAGATATTCACTATTATCTCCACCATGCATCATTTAAAAACATATACACTAGCGCAGATTTAGCATGTAAAAATGGTTGCAAAACAGTTCTTCAAGATTTAAAAAAGTGCATTTGACAAAAAAGTCTAAAATGTATGACAAGAAAAAAAGTGTAAAAATTAATCATGGATGTTGTTCATATGGTAGGTTTTTCAAATGTCATGATGGAGAGACTATTGGGCAAAACCGACCATTCTTAGACGAATGGTAATCATTTTTGATTAGATTTTTCACTATCATCTCTACCATGTGTCATATAAAACATGTATGCTAGTGTAGATTCTGTACATTGTACGAAAAAGTCTAAAAATTAATCATGGATGTTGTTCACATGATAGTTTCAATAGTCATGATGGAGAGACTATTGGGTAAGACCGGCCGTTTTCAAATGAATGGTAGTCATTTGTCATTAGATTTTTTGCTGTCATCTCTACCATGTGCAATCTAAAATCTTGTATGCTTGCACAAATTTTCCATGTAAAGACAAACATAATGAAAAACTACATCTGAGAAAATTTCTAAAATTTCATCATAGATGTTGGTCACATGGTGGGTTTAAATAACATGATGGAGAGACTATTGGGTAAGACCGACCGTTCTTAAAAGAGCGATAGCTGTTCGTGATTAGATTTTTCATTGATATCTTTAACATACGTCATATAAAAACTTGAATGCTAGTGAAGATTCTACACATTATGTAAAGACGAATGGAAAACAATTGTTTGAGATGCGAAAAAGTGCATCTAACAAAAAAGTCCAAAAATTAATCATGGATGTTATTCACATGATAGGCTTCAATACTCCTGATGGAGAGACTATTATTGGGTAAGACCAGCTATTCTTAAACAAATTATAGTCATTCATGTATAGATTTTTCACTACCATCCCTACCATGTGTCATTTATATACTTGTGTGCTAGCATGGATTATGCATGTTATGTAAAAATGGGTGCAAAACAGTTGTTTGAGGTACGACAAAGTGCATATAATGAAAAAAAGAAAAATTGATCATGGATGTTGTTCACATGGTAGGTTTGAATAGTCTTGATGAAGAGACTATTGGCTAAGACCGGCCATTTTTAAACAAATAATAGGTTTTTATAATTAGATATTTCATTGTTATCTCAACCATGCGTGCCTTAAAAACTTGTACACTGGCATAGATTCTGCATGTAAAGACAAACGCAAAACAATTCTTCGAGGCACAAAAAAGTGCATTTGACAAAAAAACCTAAAAATGAATCATGTATGTTGCTGGTTAGGTAGGGTTCAATAATCATAATGGAGAGACTATTGGGTAAGACCGGCAGTTCTTGAACGATTGGTAGTCACTTCTAATTGGATTTTTCTATGTCATCTCTTCCATGTGTCGCATGAAAATTTGTATACTAGCATAGACTCTATGCATAATGTAAAAATGGGTGCAAATAGCTGTTCGAGGTACGAAAATATGCTTCTTGCAAGAAAGTCAAAAAATTTATCACAAATGTTGTTCACATGGTATGTTGGAATGGTCGTGATGGATAGACTATAAATAAGACTGACTGTTCTTAAACGAAAAATAATTGTTCATGATTAAATATTCACTATTATCTCTACTATGCATCATTTGAAAACTTGTACACTGGTGCAAATTATGCCTATAAAGATGGACAAAAAATAGTTCTATGAGGTGCAAAAAGTGCATTTGACAAAAAAGTCTACAAAATATGACAAGAAAAAATTATAAAATTAATCATGGATGTTGTTCATGTGATAGGTTTCAATAGTCATGATGGAGAGAGTATTGGGTAAGATCGACCATTGTTAAATGAATGGCAATCATTTGTCATTAGATTTTTTGCAGTCATCTCTACCATGTGCCATCTAAAATCTTGTATGATTGTGCAATTTTGCATGTAAAGACAAACATAATGAAAATCTACACTTGAGAAAATTTCTAAAATTTAATCATGGATGTTAGTCACATGGTGGGTTCAAATGGCATGATGGAGAGACTATTGGGTATGACCAACCGTTCTTAAATGAGTGATAGTTGTTCGTGATTAGATTTTTTACTGATATCACTAACATGCGTCATATAAAAACTTGTATGCTAGTGCAGATTCTGCACATTATGTAAAGACGAATGGAAAACAATTGTTCGAGATGCGAAAAAGGGCATTTAACAAAAAAGTCTAAAAATTAATCATGGATCTTGTTCACATGATAGGCTTCAATGCTCCTAATGGATAGACTATTATTGGGTAAGATTAGCTATTCTTAAACAAATTATAGTCGCTCATGTATAGATTTTTCACTACCATCTCTACCATGTGTCATATATATACTTGTGTGCTAACATGGATTATGCACATTATGTAAAGATGGGTGCAAAACAGTTGTTCGAGGTATGAAAAAGTGCATATAATGAAAAGTCGAAAAATTGATCATGGATGTTGTTCACACGGTAGGTTCGAATAGTCTTGATGAAGAGACTATTGGCTCAGATCAGCCATTCTTAAACAAAAAATAGTTTTTTGTGATTAGATATTTCACTGTTATCTCTACTATGCGTCCTTTAAAAACTTGTACACTAGCGTAAATTCTACATGTAGAGACAAACGCAAAATAGTTTTTCGAGGCACGAAAAAGTGCATTTGACAAAAAAAACCTAAAAATGAATCATGGATGTTGTTGGTATGATAGGTTTCAATAGTCATGATGGAGAGACTATTGGGTAAGACCAGCAGTTCTTGAATGACTGATAGTCACTCCTAATGATATTTTTCTATGTCATCTCCACCATGTGTCACATAAAAACTCGTATGCTAGCATAGACTTTGCACATTATGTAAAAGTGGGTGCAAACCAGCTATTCAAGGTACGAAAAGGTACATCTCGCAAAAAAGTCAAAAAATTTATCACAAATGTTGTTCACATGGCATGTTGGAATGGTCGTGATGGATAGACTATGAATAAGACTTGTTGTTCTTAAACAAATAATAGTTGTTCATGATTAAATATTCACTGTTATCTCTACTATGCGTCATTTGAAAACTTGTACGCTGGTGCAAATTCTGCCTATAAAGACGGACACAAAATAGTTCGTTGAGGTACAAAAAGTGCATTTGACAAAAAAGTCTAAAAAATATGACAAGAAAAAAGTATAAAATTAATCATGGATGTTGTTCATATGATAGGTTTCAATAGTCATGATGGAGAGAGTATTGGGTAAGACCGGCCGTTCTCAAATGAATGGCAGTCATTTGTCATTAGATTTTTCGCTGTCATCTCTACCATGTGCAATCTAAAATCTTGTATGCTTGTGCAAATTTTCCATGTAAAGACAAACATAATGAAAAACTGCATCTGAGAAAATTTCTAAAATTTCATCATGGATGTTGGTCACATGGTAGGTTTAAATGGCATGATGGAGAGACTATTGGGTAAGACTGACCGTTCTTAAATGAGTGATAGCTGTTCATCATTAGATTTTTCATTGATATCTCTAACATGCGTCATATAAAAACTTGTATGCTAGTGAAGATTCTACATATTATGTAAAGACGAACATAAAACAATTGTTCGAGATGCGAAAAAGTGCATCTCACAAAAAATTCTAAAAATAAATCATGGATATTATTCACATGATAGGCTTCAATACTCTTGATGGAGAGACTATTATTGGGTAAGACCAGCTATTCTTAAACAAATTATAGTCGCTCATGTATAGATTTTTCACTATCATCTCTACCATGTGTCATATATATATACTTGTGTGCTTGCATGGATTATGCACGTTATGTAAAGATGGGCGCAAAATAGTTGTTCGATGTACGAAAAGGTTCATATAATGAAAAATCGAAAAATCGATCATGGATGTTGTTCACATGGTAGGTTTGAATAGTCATGATGAAGAGACTATTGGCTAAGACCGGCCATTCTTAAACAAATAATAGGTTTTTGTAATTAGATATTTCATTGTTATCTCAACCATGCGTCCTTTAAAAACTTTTACACTGGCATAGATTCTGCATGTAAAGACAAACGCAAAACAATTCTTTGAGGCACGAAAAAGTGCATTTGACAAAAAAACCTAAAAATGAATCATGGATGTTGTTGTTAGGTAGGTTTCAATAATCATAATGGAGAGACTATTGGGTAAGACCGGCAGTTCTTGAACGACTGGTAGTCACTTCTAATTAGATTTTTCTATGTCATCTCTACCATGTGTCGTATGAAAACTTGTATACTAGCACATACTCTATGCATTATGTAAAAATAGGTGCAAATAGCTATTCGAGGTACGAAAATGTGCTTCTTGCAAGAAAATCAAAAAATTTATCACAAATGTTGTTTACATGGTATGTTGGAATGGTCGTGATGGATAGACTATGAATAAGATTGACCGTTCTTAAACGAAAAATAATTGTTCATGATTAAATATTCACTATTATCTCTACTATGCATCATTTGAAACTTGTACACTGGTGCAAATTATGCCTATAAAGATGGACACAAAATAGTTCTATGAGGTGAAAAAGTGCATTTGACAAAAAAATCTACAAAATATGACAAGAAAAAAGTATAAAATTAATCATGGATGTTGTTCATATGATAGGTTTCAATAGTCATGATGGAGAGAGCATTGGGTAAGACCGGCCATTCCCAAATGAATGGCAGTCATTTGTCATTAAATTTTTCTCTGTCATCTCTACCATGTGCAATCTAAAATCTTGTATGCTTCTACAAATTTTCCATGTAAAGACAAACATAATGAAATACTGCATCTAAGAAAATTTCTAAAATTTCATCATGGATGTTGGTCACATGGCGAGTTTAAATTGCATGATGGAGAGACTATTGGATAAGACTGACCGCTCTTAAATGAGTGATAGCTGTTCATGATTAGATTTTTCATTGATATCTCTAACATGCATCATATAAAAACTTGTATGCTAGCATAGACTATGCACATTATGTAAAGATGAACGGAAAACAATTGTTCGAGATGCGAAAAAGTGCATCTAAAAAAAAAGTCTAAAAATTAATCATGGATCTTATTCGCATGATAGGTTTCAATACTCCTGATGGAGAGACTGTTATTGGGTAAGACTAGCTATTCTTAAACAAATTATAGTTGCTCATGTATAGATTTTTCACTACCATCTCTACCATGTGTCATATATATATACTTGTGTGCTTGTATGGATTATGCACCTTATGTAAAGATGGGCGCAAAACAGTTGTTCGAGGTACGAAAAGTGCATATAATGAAATATCGAAAAATTGATCATGGATGTTGTTCACATGGTAGGTTTGAATAGTCATGATGAACAGACTATTGGCTAAGACCGGCCATTCTTAAACAAATAATAGGTTTTTGTAATTAGATATTTCACTGTTATCTCAACCATGTGTCCTTTAAAAACTTGTACACTGGCATAGATTCTGCATGTAAAGACAAATGCAAAACAATTCTTCGAGGCACGAAAAAGTGCATTTGACAAAAAAACCTAAAAATGAATCATGGATGTTGTTGTTAGGTAGGTTTCAAAAATCATGATGGAGAGATTACTGGGTAAGACCAGCAGTTCTTGTACGACTAGTAGTCACTTCTAATTAGATTTTTCTATGTCATCTCTACCATGTGTCGCATGAAAACTTGTATACTAGCATAGACTCTATGCATTATGTAAAACTGCGTGCAAACAACTGTTCGAGGTACGAAAATGCGCTTCTTGCAAGAAAATCAAAAAATTTATCACAAATGTTGTTCACATGGTATGTTGGAATGGTCGTGATGGATAGACTATGAATAAGATTGACAATTCTTAAACGAAAAATAGTTGTTCATGATTAAATATTCGCTATTATGCATTATTTGAAACTTGTACATTGGTGCAAATTATGCCTATAAAGATGGACACAAAATAGTTCTATGAGGTGCAAAAGGTGCATTTGACAAAAAAGTCTACAAAATATGACAAGAAAAATGTGTAAAATTAATCATGAATGTTGTTCATATGATAGGTTTCAATAGTCATGATGGAGAGAGTATTGGGTAAGATTGGCCGTTCTCAAATGAATGGCAGTCATTTGTCATTAGATTTTTCGCAGTCATCTCTACCATCTGCCATCTAAAATCTTGTATGCTTGTGCAAATTTTGCATGTAAAGACAAACATAATGAAAAACTGCACCTGAGAAAATTTCTAAAATTTAATCATGGATGTTGGTCACATGGTGGGTTTAAATGGCATGATGGAGAGACTATTGGGTAAGACCGACCATTCTTAAATGAGTGATAGTTGTACGTGATTAGATTTTTTACTAATATCTCTAACATGCGTCATATAAAAACTTGTATGCTAGTGAAGATTCTACACATTATGTAAAGATGAATGGAAAACAATTGTTCGAGATACGAAAAAGTGCATCTAACAAAAATGTCTAAAAATTAATCATTGATCTTATTTGCATGATAGGCTTCAATACTCCTGATGGAGAGACTGTTAGGTAAAACTAGCTATTCTTAAGCAAATCCTAATCGTTCATGTATAGAATGTTCACTACCATCTCGACCATGTGTCGTATATATACTTGTGTGCTAGCATGGATTATGCAGGTTATGTAAAGACAAATGCAAAATAGTTCTTCGAGGCACGAAAAAGTACATTTTACAAAAAAACCTAAAAATGAATCATGGTTGTTGTTGGTTGGGTAGGTTTCAATAATCATGATTGGGAGACTATTGGGTATGACCAGCAGTTCTTGAACGACTGATAGTCACTTCTAATTAGATTTTTTTATGTCATCTCTACCATGTGTCACATAAAAACTTGTATGCTAGCATAGGCTCTGCACATTATATCAAAATTGGTGCAAAACAGCTATTCGAGGTACGAAAAGGTGCACCTCGCAAGAAAGTCAAAAACTTGATCACAAATGTTGTTCACACGGTATGTTGGAATGGTTGTGATGGATAGACTATGACTAAGACTAACCGTTCTTAAACGAAAAATAGTTGTTCATGATTAAATATTCACTATTATCTCTACTATGCATCATTTGAAAACTTGTACGCTGGTGCAAATTATGCCTATAAAGACGAACACAAAATAGTTCTTTGAGGTACAAAAAGTGCATTTGACAAAAAAGTCTAAAAAATATGACAAAAAAATAGTATAAAATTAATCATGGATGTTGTTTATATGGTAGGTTTCAATAGTCATGATGGAGAGACTATTGGGTAAGACAAGCCATTCTCAAATGAATGGTAGTCATTTGTCATTAGATTTTTCACTATTATCTCTACCATGTGTCATCTAAAATCTTGTATGCTAGTGCAGATTCTGCACATTGTACGAAAAAGTGCATCTGACAAAAAAGTCTAAAAATTGATCGTGGAAACTGTTCACATGGTAAGCTTGAGTGGTCACAATGGAATGACTATTGGGTAAGATCAATTGTTCTTAGATGTATGATAATCATTCATGATTAGATTGTTCACTATTATATCTACCATGCATTCAAAAACTTGTATGCTTGCGCAAATTTTGCATGTAAAGACAAATATAATGAAAAACTACACCTGAGAAAATTTCTAAAATTTAATCATGGATATTGGTCACATGGTGGGTTTAAATGGCATGATGGAGAGACTATTGGGTAAGACCGACCGTTCTTAAATGAGTGATAGTTGTACGTGATTAGATTTTTTACTAATATCTCTAACATGCGTCATATAAAAACTTGTATGCTAGCACAGACTCTGCACATTATGTAAAGATGAATGGAAAACAATTGTTCGAGATGCGAAAATGTGCATCTAACAAAAAATTCTAAAAGTTAATCATTGATCTTATTCGCATGATAGGCTTCAATACTCCTGATCGAGAGACTATTAGGTAAAACTAGCTATTCTTAAGCAAATTCTAATCGTTCATGTATAGAATGTTCACTACCATCTCGACCATGTGTCGTATATATACTTGTGTGCTAGCATGGATTATGCAGGTTATGTAAAGACAAACGCAAAATAGTTCTTCGAGGCACGAAAAAGTACATTTTACGAAAAAACCTAAAAATGAATCATGGTTGTTGTTGGTTGGGTAGGTTTCAATAATCATGATTGGGAGACTATTGGGTAAGACCAGCAGTTCTTGAACGACTGATAGTCACTTCTAATTAGATTTTTTTATGTCATCTCTACCATGTGTCACATAAAAACTTGTATGCTAGCATAGGCTCTGCACATTATATCAAAATGGGTGCAAAACAGCTATTCGAGGTACGAAAAGGTGCACCTCACAAGAAAGTCAAAAACTTGATCACAAATGTTGTTCACATGGTATGTTGGAATGGTTGTGATGGATAGACTATGAATAAGACTGACCGTTCTTAAACGAAAAATAGTTGTTCATGATTAAATATTCACTATTATCTCTACTCTGCATCATTTGAAAACTTGTACGCTGGTGCAAATTATGCCTATAAAGACGAACACAAAATAGTTCTTTGAGGTACAAAAAGTGCATTTGACAAAAAAGTCTAAAAAATATGACAAAAAAATAGTATAAAATTAATCATGGATGTTGTTCATATTGTAGGTTTCAATAGTCACGATGGAGAGACTATCGGGTAAGACCAACCGTTCTCAAATGAACAGTAGTCATTTGTCATTAGGTTTTTCATTATTATCTCTACCATGTGTCATCTAAAATCTTGTATGCTAGTGTAGATTTTGAACATTGTACAAAAAGGTGCATCTGACAAAAAAGTCTAAAAATTGATCATGGAAACTGTTCACATGGTAAGCTTGAGTGGTCACAATGGAATGACTATTGGGTAAGACCATTTGTTCTTAGACGTATGATAGTCATTCATGATTAGATTGTTCACTATTATCTCTACCATGCATTCAAAAACTTGTTTGCTTGCGCAAATTTTGCATGCAAAGACGAACACAATGAAAAACTGCATTTGAGAAAAATTCTAAAAATTAATCATGGATGTTGGTCACATGGTGGGTTTAAATGGCATGATGGAGAGACTATTAGGTAAGACCAACCGTTCTTAAATGAGTGATGGTTGTTCATGATTAAATTTTTTACTTATATCTCTAACACGTGGCATGTAAAAACTTGTGTGCTAGCGCAAATTCTGCACATTATGTAAAGATGAATCGCAAAATAGTTGTTCGAGGTGCGAAAAAGTCCACATGAAAAAAAGTCTAAAAATTAATCTTGGATGCCATTCACATGGTAAGTTTCAATACTCCTGATGGAGAGACTATTACATAAGACTAGCCGTTCTTAAACAAATTATAGTCGTTCATGTATAGGTTTTTCCACTGCCACTTTACCATGTGTCATATAAAAACCTATATGCTAGCATGGATTTTGCACGTTACTTGATGAAAAAGTCTAAAAATTGATCGTGGATGTTATTCACATGGTAGGTTTGAATGGTCATGATGGAGAGACTATTGGTTGAGACCGGCCATTTTTAAACGAATGATAATTGGTCGTTATTAGATATTTCACTATCATCTCTCCCATGAATTATTTAAAAACTTGTACGTTGGTGCAGATTCCGCATGTAAAGATGAACACAAAATAGTTCTTCGAAGTACGAATAAATGGATCTATCAAGAAAAGCCAAAAGATTAATCATAGATGTTGTTCGTATGGTAGGTTTCAACAGTCATGATGGTGTGACCACTAGGTAAGGCCAGCCATTCTTATATGAATGGTGGTCATTCGTAATTAGATTTTTCACTATCAACTCTACCACGTATCCTATAAAAACTTGTATGCTAGTGTAAATTCTGCACATTAAGTAAGGAAGGCGCAAAATAGTTGTTTGAGGTATGAAAAAGTGCATCTGATAGAAAAGTCTAAAAATTGATCATGGATGTTGTTCACATGGTAGGTTTCAGTGGCCATGATGGAGAGACTATTGAGTAAAACCAATCATTCTTAAGCGAATAATAGTCATTCATGATTAGAGTTTTTGCTGTTATCTCTAACATGCATTCAAAAACTTGTACACTAGTGCAAATTCTACATGTAAAGATGAATGCAATCGAAAACTACATCTAGCAAAAATTCTAAAATTTAATCATGGATATTGGTCACATGGTGGGTTTAAATGGCATGATGGAGAGACTAGTGGGTAAGACCAGCCTTTCTTAAACGAGTGATAGTCGTTTGTGAAAAGAATTTTCACTATTATCTCTAGCATGCATCATATAAAAACTTGTATGCTAGCGCGGATTCTGTAGATTATGTAAAGACGAACACAAAATAGTTCTTTTAGGTATGAAACAGTGCATCTGACAAAAAAGCCTAAAAATTAATCATTGATGTTGTTTGTATAGTAGGTTTCAATAGTTATGATGGAGAGACTATTGGGTATGACTAGCCGTTCTTAAATTATCGATAGTTACTATTGATTAGATTTTTCTATGTCATCTCTACCATGTGTCAAATAAAAACTTGTATGCTAGTGCAGACTCTGCACGTTATGTAAAAATGGGTGTAAAACAGTTGTTCAAGGCACGAAAAGGTGCATCTCGTGAAAAAGTCTAAAAATTGATATTGAATGTTCTTCACATGGTAGGTTGGAATGGTCATGATAAGACTATTGCATAAGACTGACCGTTCTTAAACGAATGATAGTTGTTCATGATTAGATATTCACTGTTATCTCTACCATGCATCGTTTAAAAATTTGTATGCTGGTGCAAATTCAGCATGTCAAGACAGATGCAAAAAAGTTCTTCAAGGTACAAAAAAGTGCGTTTGACAAAAAAGTCTAAAAATTATGACAAGAAAGAAGTATAAAAATTAATCATGAATGTTGTTCATACGGTATGTTTCAATAGTCATGATGGAGAGACTATTGGGTAAGGCCGGCTGTTGTTAGACGAATGATAGTCGTTAGTGATTAGATCTTTCACCCTCATATGTACCATGTGTCATACAAAAAATTGTATGCTAGTGCAAATTCTGCACATTGTACGAAAAAGTGCATTTGACGAAAAAGTCTAAAAATTGATCATGGATGTTATTCACATGATAGGATTGAGTTGTCATGATGGAATGACTATTGGGTAAGACAATCGATCATTCTTAAACGACCGATAGTCATTCGTGATTAGATTGTTCACTGTTATCTCTACCATGCATCTGAAAACTTGTATGCTAGTGCAAATTGTGCATCTAAAGATGAACGCAATGAAAAACTGCATTTGAGAAAAATTCTAAAAATTAACTGTGGATGTTGATCACATAGTGGGTTTAAATGGCATGATGGATAGACTAGTGGGTCAGACCAGCATTTCTTAAACAAGTGATAGTCTTTCGTGAAAAGAATTTTCACTGTTATCTCTAGCATGCATCATATAAAAACTTGTATGCTAGCGCATATTCTGTAGATTATGTAAAGACGAACACAAAATAGTTCTTTTAGGTACGAAACAGTGCATCTGACAAAAAAGCCTAAAAATTAATCATTGATGTTGTTCATATGGTAGGTTTCAATAGTTATGATGGAGAGACTATTGGGTATGACTAGCCGTTCTTAAACAATGATAGTCACTCCTGATTAGATTTTTCTATATCATCTCTATCGCGTGTCATAAAAAAACTTGTATGCTAGTGTAGACTTTGCAAGATATGTAAAAAATGGGTGCAAAACAGTTGTTCGAGGTACGAAAAGGTACATCTTGTGAAAAAGTCTAAAAATTGATCATGAATGTTGTTTACATGATAGGCTGGAATGGTCATGATAGATAGACTATTGGATGAGACTAGCCATTCTTAAACAAATGATAGTTGTTCATAATTATATATTCACTATTATCTCTACCATTCATCATTTGAAAACTTATACACTAGCGCAGATTTAGCATGTAAAGATGGACGCAAAACAGTTTTTCGAAATTCAAAAAGTCTAAAATATATGACAAGAAAAAAGTGTAAAAATTAATCATGGATGTTGTTCATATGGTAGGTTTCAATTGTCATGATGGAGAGACTATTGGGCAGAACTGACCGTTCTTAGACAAATGGTGGTTATTTGTGATTAGATTTATCACTGTTATCTCTACCATGTGTCATATAAAACATGTATGCTAGTTCAGATTTTGCACATTGTACGAAAAAGTGCATCCAATGAAAAAGTCTAAAAATTGATCATGGATGTTGTTCACATGGTAGGCTTGAGTGGTTATGATAGAATGACTATTGGATAAGTCCGAT
The DNA here is from genome assembly GCA_014182895.1 of Angophora floribunda. Lineage (NCBI taxonomy): Eukaryota > Viridiplantae > Streptophyta > Magnoliopsida > Myrtales > Myrtaceae > Angophora > Angophora floribunda. The sequence continues at coordinate 22,336,743 of CM024706.1, forward strand.
CGTTCTTACACGAATGATAGTCATTCATGATTAGATTGTTCACTGTTATCTTTACCATGCATTAAAAAACTTGTATGCTTACGCAAATTTTGCATGTAAAGACAAACATAATGAAAAACTACATCTGAGAAAATTTCTAAAATTTAATCATGAATGTTTGTCACATGGTGGGTTTAAATGGCAAGATAGAGAGACTATCGGGTAAGACCAATCGTTCTTAAATGAGTGATAGCTATTTGTGATTAGATTTTTCACTGATATCTCTAACATTCGTCATATAAAAGCTTGTATGCTAGTGCAGATTCTATTCATTATGTAAAGACAAACATAAAACAATTGTTCGAGATGTGAAAAAGTGCATCTAATCAAAAAATGTCTAAAGCTTAATCATGGATGTTATTCACATGATAAGCTTTAATACTCCTGAAGGAGAGACTATTGAGTAACACTAGCTATTCTTAAACAAATTATAGTCGTTCATGTATAGATTTTTCACTACCATCTCTACCATGTGTCATATATAAACTTGTGTGCTAGCATGGATTATGCACGATATGTAAAGATGGGTACAAAACAGTTTTTCGATGTACGAAAAAGTGCATATAATGAGAAAAGTCTAAAAATTGATCATGGATGTATTCACATTATAGGTTTGAATAGTCATGATAGAGAGATTATTGGCTAAGATCGGCCATTCTTAAACAAATAACAGTTTTTTATCATTAGATATTTCATTGTTATCTCTGCCATGCGTCCTTTAAAAACTTATACTTTGGCGTAGATTATGCTTGTAAAGACGAACGCAAAATAGTTCTTCGAGGTACGAAAATGTGCATTTGACAAAAAAAACTAAAAATGAATCATGGATATTGCTGGTACGGTAGGTTTCAATAGTTATAATGGAGAGACTATTGGGAAAGATTGGCAGTTCTTAAACAACTGATAATCAGTCCTGATTAGATTTTTCTATGTCATCTCTACCATATGTCATACAAAAACTTGTATGCTAGCATAGAGTCTGCACATTATGTAAAAATGGGTGCAATACAACTGTTTGAGGTACAAAAAGGTGCATCTCGCAAAAAAGTCTATAAATTGATCACAAATGTTGTTCACGTTGTATGTTGGAATGGTCATGTCAGATAGAGTATGAATAAGACTGGTCGTTCTTAAACAAATAATAATTGTTCATGATTAGATATTCACTATTATCTCTACTATGCGTCATTTAAAAACTTGTTCGCTGGTGCAAAATTTTCCTATAAAGACAGACGCAAAATAGTTCTTCGATGTATAAAAAGTGCATTTGACAAAAAAGTCTAAAAAACACGACAAGAAAAAAGTATAAAAATTAATCATGGATGTTGTTCATATGGTAGGTTTCAATAGTCATGATTAAGAGACTATTGGGTAAGACCGGTCGTTCTCAGATGAATGGTAGTCATTTGTGATTAGATTTTTCACCATCATCTCTACCATGTGTCATATGAAAACTTGTATGCTAGTGCAGATTCTGCACATTGTATGAAAAAGTGCATCTGACAAAAAAGTCTAATAATTGATCATGAATATTGTTCACATGGTAAGCTTGAGTGGTCACAAAGGAATGACCATTGGGTAAGACCGGTCATTCTTAGAAATGATAATCATTCATGATTAGATTGTTCACTGTTATCACTACCATGCATCCAAAAACTTGTTTGCTTGCGCAAATTTTGCATGTAAAGATAAACACAATGAAAAACTGCATTTGAGAAAAATTCTAAAAATTAATCATGGATGTTGGTCACATGGTGGGTTTAAATGGCATGATGGAGAGACTATTTGGTAAGACCGGTCATTCTTAAATGAGTGATAGTCATTCATGATTAGATTTTTCACTAATATCTCTAACATGCGTCATATAAAAACTTGTGTGCTAGCACTGATTTTGCACATTATGTAAAGATGAACACAAAATAGTTGTTCAAGGTGCGAAAAATTGCATATGACAAAAAGTCTAAAAATTAATCATGGATGACATTCACATGGTAGGTTTCAATACTCCTAATGGAGAGACTATTAGATAAGACCAACCATTCTTAAAAAAATTATAGTCGTTCATGTATAGGTTTTTCCTTTGCCATCTTTACCATGTGTCATATAAAAACTTGTATGCTAGCACAGATTCTGCACGTTACAAAAAAGTGCATTTGCTGAAAAAATTCTACAAATTGATCGTGTTTGTTGTTCACATGGTAGGTTTGAATGGTTATGATAGAGAGACTACTGGTTGAGATTGGCCATTTTTAAATGAATGATAGTTGTTCATGATTAGATATTTCACTATTATCTCTACCATGCATCATATAAAAACTTGTACTTTGGTGCAGATTCCACATGTAAAGACAAACGCAAAACAGTTTTTCGAGGTACAAAAAAGTGGATTTGACAAAAAAAGCCAAAAAATTAACCATAAATGTTGTTCGTATGGTAGGTTTGAATTGTCATGATGGAGAGACTATTGGGTAAGATTGGTTGTTCTTGAACGAATGATAGTCGCTCTTGATTAGATTTTTCTAGATGTATGGACCCCTAGAGTGTCAAACTTGGCATGGGGAGACACTTAAGTACCAAAAGTTACAAAATGTACACTTAAGTGCCAAAATTGGAGTAAGAGGAATAAGTTAAGTGCCAACGGTGAAAAATTCCGGCCAAACTGTCACGTGTCCATTTTCCGACGATTTCATTTGCTGACAGAGCATTTTTTTCAAAATAAAAAGCCACGTGGCAATTATAACCAAAAAAAATTGGCATTTTAAAAAAAAATCAATTTTATTAAAAAGGGAGGGGGGAGGGGGATCCGGCAAGGGCTGTGTAGCCCTCGCCGCCATAGCCATCGCCACCCCACTATCACGGGGAAGGGCAGGCGACGATGGGCGAGGGTCGGTCGGGGTTGCCAGGCCCCGTCCAGTGGCTGGCGGCCCCAGCTGACCCTCGCCCATCGTCGCCGGCCCTTCCCGAAGATAGTGGGGGCGGCAACGGTGGTAGCGGCGAGGGCTACATAGCGCTCACCGGATCCCCCTTCCCCATTTTTTTTAAATTAATCAATTTTATAATTATTATTATTTTAGAATTATTTTATATTATTTAATTAATAATTTTAAAAATCCACGTTAGTGCAAAACAATGCTGTTTTGGCTAATTTTTCGTCGACTTAGTTTTCGGCGAGCCGCGTAGGCAAGAAAATTAATAAAAAATTGCCACATAGAATTTCCGGTAAGGTTCCAACGACTTGGCACTAAAGTGATCCATTAGTTTTGAGAAATGGCATTTAAGTGTACCTTTTGTAACTTTTGACACTTAAGTATCCATTCGTGCCAAGTTTTGGCACTCAAGCTATACTTATGCTGATTTTTCTATGTCATCTCTATCATGTATCATATAAAAACTTGTATATTAGTTCTAATTCTGAAAATGGGTGCAAAATAGTTGATCAAGGTACGGAAAAGTACATCTAATGAAAAACTCTAAAAACTGATCATGAATGTTGTTCGCAAGATCGGTTGGAATGGTTATGATGCAGAGACTATTAGATAAGAATGGCCATTCTTAAACGAATGATAGTTGTCTGTGATTAGATATTTCATTATTATCTTTACCATGCATCATTTAAAAACTTGTACGTTAGCACAGATTATGCATGTAAAGATGGACACGAAACAGTTCTTCAAGATACAAAAAAGTGTATTTGACAAAAAATTCTAAAAAATATGACCCAAAAAAATATATAAATTAATCATGGATATTGTTCATACAATAGGTTTCAATAGTCATGATGGAGTGACTACTAGGTAAGACCAACCATTCTTAAATGAATGGTGGTCATTCATGATTAGATTTTTCACTATCATCTCTATCACGTATCATATAAAAATTTGTTTGCTAGTGTAAATTATTCTGAACATTAAGTAAAGATGGGCACATAATAGTTGTTTGAGGTATGAAAAAGTGCATCTGACAGAAAAATCTAAAAATTGATCATGGATATTGTTCACACGGAGTTGAGTGGTCATGATGGAAAGACTATTGAGTAAGACCAATCATTCTTAAATTAATAATAGTCATTTTTTATTAGATTTTTTGCTGTTATCTCTACCATGCATCCAAGAACTTGTATGCTAACGCAAATTCTGAATGTAAAGATGAACACAATGGAAAACTACATCTTGCAAAAATTCTAAAATTTAATTGTGGATATTGGTCACATGGTGGGTTTAAACGGCATGATGTAGAGACTATTGGGTAAAACCAGCATTTCTTAAACGAGTGATAGTCGTTCATGATTAGATTTTTCACTGTTATCTCTAACATTTGTCATATAAAAACTTGTGTGCTAGCTTAGACTCTACATGTTATGTAAAGACGCACATAGAACAGTTCTTCAGGGTACAGAAGAATGCATCTGACGAAAAGGTTTAAATATTAATCATGGATGTTTTTCACATGGTAGGTTTGAATGGTCATGATAGAGAGATTATTGGGTAAAATTGACCATTTTTAAACAAATGATAATCATTCATGATTAGATTTTTCATTGTTATATCTATCTTGCATCATATAAAAACTTGTGTGTTGGCATAGATTTTACACATCATGTAAAGATGGAACCAAAACAGTTCTTAGAGTTATGAAAAGGTATGTATGACAAAAAAGTCTAAAAATTAATCACGGGTGTTATTTGCATGTTAGGTTTGAATGGTCATGATAGAGAGACTATTGGGTAAGACCATCTATTTCTAAACGGTTGATGATTGTTATGATTTGATTAATGACTTTTTGGTAATTCTCCCGACTTTTAAAGCAAATCATTAATGGGCCCAATTACTTAGGTCAGATTCACAATTCCGAAAAGAATTGTAGTTGTCCGGGACTGTTGGATTTTGAAAGAATGGTAGCTATTGGATCAGAAAACTTTTACTTGGAAACGCGCATCCGACTTTTGAGTACTAATTGCTAACTGATACAGGGGTCGTAAATGGGCTGTACTTAGCAAAGTGTTTCCGAAGCCCAGCTGGATGACTTCGTATATTCCGAGCAGTAGAAGCCTTGAAAAAAAAATCAAAATGGCGATTAATAGGTACTTACTGTTTTAGGAGATCTAACAATAGATAAATCATTATTAATCTGAAGAATTACAAAGTTACAATCGCTCAATTGTTCAAGTGTTTCTCGTTCTAATATTGCACTCAAAGCAAACTTTCAAGTGTTATCTCACAGTCTCTCATAAAAAAACAAACTCCAAAAGCTCATAGAAAGAAAACTCTAGACACTCCTTTTGTTTGCTCTCATGTGTAATAATTGAATAGAATTTCCTTTTTTATTCTTATGTGAATTATCAATTTAAATTACGAAAACTTCACTTTCTTCCTTTTCTTTATCATTTCATGATTTTTCTCATGTCAAAATCTTCAAATCAAGATTAGATTCCCCTAAAATTTAGATTCTACAGAATTTGCACGGACATAAAGTCCAAGTCAGAAGAAGGCCAGATTTCAATTGGGTCGGATTTTGTATGTGGACTTAAACTCGAGATATAAATTTACAAAAAATATCAATTATACACAAATTTATTGAAATATAACGTGCTAATTCCTTGGGAGTAGGGAATCAATAGCGTGTATTAAGGAAAATTAGGCGAAAACCAGATTGATGGACTGCATGACCATAATTATTTGGAGATAAACAATTGATCGGTATATTGAACTGGATTCCGCATTGGTATAAGTTCAAAGTTCTGATCTTATGCTCCATCTGGTTTTTAAGTTCTATCAACATTATTAACAGTATTACTCCTTGGCTGAAGAGTACTCTGAAAAGAAAAACAACGAGCCAATTAAGGCGATAGTGATGGGCATAGAAATTGAAGTCCGGCGATAAGAAAAGGAGAAATTTATTTATAATACGAACTTAGTCTTGGAGTGAGCGAGATATTACATTTTTTTTATTTAACTTTCATATGAATTATTGCATAGTTTTCCATAAAACTTGCACAAAGCAGCAAGCCCTCTTACCTCCCTTTCCACTCGAAATTGTTGCATGGATATGCATGCAATGCAAAAGACAACTACCCTCATAATTTTCTTTTTGCCTGGCCAGGACAAGAATCTTTGAACGCACGTACATGCGTTTTCCTTTTTCTGTCCAGAAGATGAAGACGCGACGTTATCGCTATCATTTAGTCATACAAAAACGTGTATTTGGCATAGACTAGCCCCGCCATATAAAGATGAACGCAAAACAGTTCTTCAAGGTACTTAAATTATTAGCAACTTAAATTCAAATGCACATGTCCAAATGAAAAAAAGAATCTAATTAAGAATGATGGAAAAAGAACAGCCTAAGTGTCAAAAATTAGCATGGATGATACTTAACTGCCAAAAGTTATAAAAGATACACTTAAGTGGCACTTTTTTTAAAAAAAATTAGATCACTTAAGTACCAACTTTGGCGAAAGCCATCGAAAATCTGATATGGCTTATTTTAATAGTATAACTCGCTCATGTGGCTCGCCAAAAGCTAAGTCAAAAAAAAATTTAGCCAAAATGATATAATTTTGGTGTGACATGGCATTTAAAAATATTTTTTAATTAAATAATATAAAAAAATTCAAAAATATATTATTATAAATTTATTTAAGAAAAGGGAAGGGGTGATGGTCGGTGAGGGCTGTGCAGCCCTCGTTGTCACCACTGTCACCCCACCACCGCCGAGAAGGGCCAGCGACGATGGGGCGAGGGTTGACCCGGGGCCATTGGGCCTTCACTGTCAGTCGCCTAGGGTTGCCGGCCACTTGCTAGGGCTTGATGACCTTGACCTACCCTCGTCCCACCGCCGCCAATCCTTCCCAATTACGACAGCAACAATGGTAAGGGCTGTACAGCCCTCGCTCGATCCCTCAACCCCCTTCCTTCCTTTTTTTTTTGTTTTTAATAAATAAAATCGATTTTTGGGATTTTTTTCATATATGCCATTTTTTTGCCACGCAGACAATTTTTTGAAAAAAATTACCACGTGGATATTTGTTTTAAATTTTTTTTCACGTCGGCAATAAAGTTGCCAAAAAATGACACGTGTGCATTTTGGTCAGATTTTTTTTTTCTGTTAGCACTTAACTAATTTAATTTGCTCCAATTTGGGCACTTAAATATACATTTCATAACTTTTGGTACTTAAGTGTCCCACGTACTAAGTTTTGGCACTCTAGGGATCCACACCTCTAAGAATGGCTATGACTTGTTAAAGAACGATCATTCAACCTATTGGATAAACAAGTTGTGAGCACAGTAGAGATAAAATAAATAAATTTAATCACGAACGATTATCATTCATTTAAGAACAACCATTCAACCTATTGTGGAAGGTCGACCGTTCTTAAATGAATGATCATTCATGATTAGATTTTTATTTATTTATCTGGACATGTTTATTTGACTCTTCAATTGTTATCTCTACCATATGTCTTATAAACACGTGTATGTTGGGGGTAGATTCTGCATGTCATGTAAAGATGGACACAAAACAATTATTCGAGGTACGAAAATGTCTACTAACTTTTAGACTTTTTCGTCAAATGCACTTTTTCGTATCTTGAAAAAACTATTTTGCGTCTATCTTTACATCACATGTAGAATCTACCTCCACATACATGTTTTAATATGACACATGATAGAGATAAGAACCGTCAATCTTACCAAATCGTCAACCACTTAAGATCAAATGCACGTGTCCTAATAATACTAAGAAATCTAATCTGAACAACCGTCACTCGTTTAAGAACAATCATTCAATCTATTGGGTAAACAAGCCATGATGCATGGTAGTGATAATATATAAGGGTGTCTAATTCAACAACCCTTTTGTATTTGAAGTTCCATGCCATAACCCTAATACTCCAAAGTATATGAAAAAGAGCATCAAGTCAGGGAATCTATCTTTATATGAAAGAGGTTTAAATTGGCTAGAAAAGAGTTTATAATTGGATTGCACCAAAGGGTGCAAAATATCACTAATGGGTCCAAAATGTTCCCATCATCAAATGAATCAAAAGGGTACCATGCAGGTATTTAAATCTTCGAAAAAGATCAACCATGTATGGGTGTTATAGACATTTTTCCTGAGAAAAGTATTCCACCAGGTTTGTTGGTAATCAAAATATGAATAAGAGGTTCTGTATGGTATAGATTCGATGATCTTGGTATCAAATTTGACCATGATTATGGGAGTGGGTTTCTACATGGTAGAATGAATGATTTTGTGTATCCTTGCTGTGGAGTAATCGATATGATTTTTGTTAGAAAAATGTTTGAAAGTGATAGATTTGATTTCTGTCAAAATCTTTTTATAAAACTCCATTGTTTTTTAAGGATCGTGTGGAGTATAATTAAACTTCTTAGAAAACATGCAAAGACAATTGGGTCTTCGTCATAAAAACCATTTTCAATAGTGTAAATGTTTTAATAATTTGTTTTATCAAAAAACTTTAATCTTAGAGGGGTTGCCTTAGTAGGCTGAATCACCACCTCACTAAGAGTCATTTTTCCCTTTGGTTTTCTAATACTCAAAGGGGAAGGATTCAAGCTTACCTCCACCTGGTTGGTATCTGGAAATGCTATTTCAAGAAACTTTAGAGCGTCTTGATGGGACAGGTTGGATATGGAAAAATGGGGGTTTGAAGGTGGGGAGGTCTTTAGAAGATATAATAATCTGGCTATTTGATATATTGAAAGGTTGCTAGGCAGCTTGTAACCATCTTCTGATATTGGTCATATTTTTGGCTTTATCACCGAAGACTAGGCAATTTCCTTGTCTTTGTCTTTTCTAGTGGGTTTGGGAGGCATTTTCCCTGTAAAAATTCTCGTGTGACAAAATCTAGTAATGAATTTGAAGAACCATTTATAAATTCAATATCGAAATAAAAAACAGATAAAATGGTTTGCCATCTAGCAAATATTTATTTTGAAGCAATATTTAAGACATTTTTTTGCAAAACATTTTTTGTAGATTTGCAATCAATTCTTAATAAAAACTTTTGATTCAAAAAATCTCCTTGGAACTTGGAGATAGATAAAACTATAGCAAGAATTTCCTTTTTTTATAGTGGAGTAATTCTTTTGGCAGTCATTCCAATGTTTGGAAACAAATTGGACAATTTGTTCCTTATTGTCTTTTGACTATTTGAGAATTCCTCCATAGCCAATTTTAGAAGCATCAATTTCAACTATTTTGAATACAGATGAATTGGCAAGGTATAAACAAAGAATTTCTTTTATATTTTTCTTGATCATTTTTACCACATCAGTGTGGATACTAGTCTATGGAGGGGGATCTTTTTTAAGCCTTTGATGGAGAGGTTTACAAATTATGTTGATATTGGGAAAGAAATCTATGACATAATTCAAACTTCCAAGAAATCTTTGCAATTGGTTTTTATCTCTTATTTCTTCAACAAATTTTTCAACAAAAATTATCGATCTTTCAATATGTATGATTGTTCCAAGATGGATATGGTGTCCAAGGAACTTGATTTTGGTTTGAAAGAGAAATATCTTGCTAGGAGACACTGCTAGACCATTCTTTTTTACTATGTTAATGAAATGGCCAATATGCTTGAAATGTTCATCAATATTTGAAGAGAATACAAGAATATCATCTATGTAGATTATTATCTAATCGGAGTATGAATTGAATATATTATTCATAATTCTTTGGAATTCAAAAGGGGCATTTTCAAACCAAAGGGCATTACATTCCATTCATATTGTCCGAAAGGGACAGTAAAAGCAGTCTTATATCTGTTGTTTTCATTAATTTGGATATGCCAAAATCCAAATTTCATATCAAATTTACAAAATATCTTTGAATTGTGGAGTCTATTCAATAAATCATTTTTATTAGGGTGGGATATCTTATCCATTTTAGGACATCATTCAAAGGTGTAGTTAATAACAAGACAATGGACTCCTCTTTCTAACTCAGTATTTTTGTTGACATAGAAAGCAGAGCAACTCCAAGGGGATTGGCTTTTCTTGATGAGTTTTTTATCAAGAAGTTCTTGATTTTCCTTTTGACAAAAATTCATGACTTCATGATTCATTTGGGAAGGTCATGCCTTGGTTGGGATGTTTTTTTCAGAGAAATTTGGTTCATAAGGTAGACCAATAGCATGACTTTTCTTGACCAAAAAGCATTAGGAATGGTAGAACAAATGGAGTTTTCTATACAAGATTCAAGGTTAGCAATCCTTCTTTGGATGTTAGGATCTGAAAGATTTTGCTCAATCATTTTGTAATCAAGGTCTTCTTTTAAGAATTGAAAATGGTTTTCCTTGTTCTGGATTATACAATTTATCTCGGAAATAGAATGTTTATGGAGAGTATTCAAGCTGCGGGTTTGTGGTTTGCTAATAAATTCAAAAACAATTTTTCTATTTAAAAATTGGGTTTGGATACCTCTTTCATTAATAGTAAAAAGTTGTATTAATCTTATGAAAGGAGTTCCTAGTATAACATTTTGTTTAATATTTTTGACTAGAATTAAAGGTGTTTTATAAGAGGCATTATCATTTATGACTTCTCCAGCTGGGATCTTGTAACTAATTTGAAGCTTATCATCAAATGCTGTTTTGAGTGAGTGAATGGTTTTTTCAAAATATTTGATAGGTATAAGGCCTTCTTTTACAATTAAAGTCTGCTCTAGTATAAAAAAGGGTTGTTGCTTTTAACATAAATTATTTATTTATTTTTATGGAGATATGAATTAACCATTTTCTATTAGTTATTTCTGAAAGTAATAGTAAAAATCCCGAATCTTTATGGCTAGGAGAATCTTCTTTTTTTTTGTTTCTATAAAAAGATGATTGAATGCAATGACTAATCGGTCGGGAGGTTGAATGTAATGGTTATGGGTTTCGAACTTGAACATCCCTTTCCAAGTTCGTGACCATTTTTGCGATAGCGGAGGTGATTAGAATTGATTCCAAATCATGAAATGGAAATTGTCGAAGAAGGGAAGCGTGGATTTCGATAGAAAGTTCATTTCGTTATGCATGAAAATTTTGAAAATCAATTGACGGATCTGCCTCAACGTTTGGTTGGATTCTTTTCTGGAAACAAGAACCTTTTATTAATTTTGTAACGTGATTCCAAATTGGATATTTGAGTCAGGCTTTTACAATTGCATTGAGCTAAGCCTTTTTATTCCATCCAGAAGACCAGTTAGCCTCTGGCAGTTCTTCAGGGATAGTGTTTTTAGTCGCTCCAGCAATCCGACAGACTCCAGGAGGGTATGGATTCCAGAGCCATCTAGAGCGAGATATTTGAGAAATTTTAAGTACCTGATCGACTCAAATATTTCAGTCAGTTCTCTACAATCGCGAGCGCTGAGAGTTTTGAGCATCATCACGGAACCTTCTTGGAAATTAATCCGAGAAATGGAAGCTCCATCTATCACCAGCTCTTTCAAGCTTCTCATGGGACCCAAATCAGGCAATTCACGAAGGAGACTGCATCCCTTCATGTTCAAAGAAACCAACTTCATCAGATTGCCAAATGATGGATCGATAACTGCTAAATTAGAGCAACCTTCCAAAATAAGTCTTTCCAGTCCCATTGAAGCAGGAAATTTTGCAGTGGCAGTCAATTGGACACAACCAGTGAGTTTCAAAACTTTCAGTTTCCTTGTCTGCAAGATTGACAGGATACGAAACAGCACTTGTTTACTCCCTGAGAAATTTGTCATCAAAAGAAAAAATGCGTTATGATAATATATTCATTTCATACCTGCTTAACTCCCAACCTCCCCAGTCTCTGTCAACCTGACTCCACGACAAATCAAGAATCACCAAGTTTTGCACATTCAGATTTAGCAATTGACCGTCACAATCTTAGGGCACCCTTGCCAATCAAGCCACCTTAAACGCGAAAGACAATCCCGAAAGTTTCCCCAAATATTAGCCCGATCCAGCTTGAGGAACCTCAGGTTTTGTAAACCATCAAATTGATCACATTCAAAACTGATATTCCCTTCGGATCCATTTCCAAAGTCCAGCCCGAGGGCTTCAACAGTCTTAGTACCCTGTCAATCAAGCAAAACTAAATTAACTTAAAAATAAATAAATTCGAGCGGTCTTTCAGCATCACACTTGTTGAATAATTGAACGAAAAGGATCAATAACAGTATCTATTGGCATTTAAAGAAGAACAGATGTGGCGCAGTGCTCGCAGAACTAACCTTCCTTCTTTAAAGTACATCCAGGGCCTCTTCGTGGTTGCACAGCCTACTGCGCTGGCAAGGTTCATTCTTGTTTTCACTCTTGACAATTTCCCTGCCAAAGGTCTTCAGTATAGCACGCATGCGTAGTTCTTTATCCTCTCCGATTTTTACCAAAGACATGGCGTGAAGAGATAGAATTGACATTGCAGGAGAAAACTGAAGGTCATGCCACATATAAAAGGGGATTCTCTTGTCCATTCCACTGAAGAAGCATGCTATATCAAGAAGTATATTTTTTCGTTCTCATCTAGGGTGGTATAGCTCTCGAGGAAAGCTTCTCGGACTCTCCCATCAGGAGCTTCTTTCAACTGTATCAGTTTTTCCATCCACACTCGTTTGCTTTTTCCAAACAGAAACCCACCTACCTTCTCCAGCGCCAAAGGAAGCCCATCAGTGGCAGCAACGATATCGGTTGCCAGTCTCTCAAAACCCTCGGGGAGAATCCATATTACAAGCATGCTTACAGAATAACGTCAGAGCTTTATCTTCTGTCATCGATCCAAGGACGTAATTTTCTGCACCATGGACTTTTTGAAGGACATCACATCTTCGGGATGTCACAATGACCATGCTCCCCCGGCCCAACCAATCAAGCTCTCCGACAAATGCGCTGAGCTGTTCATGATCCTGCACATCGTCGAGGAGAAGAAGGACCTTCATGTCGAGAAACCTGCTCTGAATATGTTCCAGAGCATGGTCAGAACAATCGAACTTTTAGGCAACTCTGTTAAGGAGGTGGGAAATTAGTCTGTTTCGCACAGACACGATGCCGTGATCTCTAATTTTTTCTTGGATCTTTTCAAGAAAGCTACAGGCATCAAACAGATTGTTGAAAACAGCGGCGCAGTGGAAGCGGATTGTCGATTTGCAATTATGTCGGGAGCGGTAGAAATTAACAGAGAAATAAAACAAGGAACAAATATAATTAGGACATCAAGAATTTACGTGGTTCGGTCCGAATATCGGAACCTACGTCTACGGGGAGAGCCAACAATATAATCCACTATAAATCGGAGAATTACAGGATTACACACGCTTACACACTTGAGTGTTTCCCAGCCTTCTCAGCCTTAGTGTATACCCAATACCCCCACGGTGTTTAATAACTCAACTCAATTAACTCACGCACAAATCTCTCTAAGCTCACGTCTCTCTTTCTGGAGCTCTCACCGCTCGGCTTCTCTCTATCTCTCTTCGGCCTCCGACGGGGTCTTCTTCTATAGGAGCCATGGGAAGAGAGCAGGACAAATGTGGACTCCACAATTGTCAAAGGCTGCCACCTTCCGAAGCCTTGCCCCTTCATGCTCATCATGCACCGACGAAGAAATGCGCATAGCTTCTGCCTTCCCTCCTAGGATAATAATAAAAAAAAGAAACTCACAGGACAAGTTCTGAGACAAGAAGTGGCGCCCTCCATTCTTCATGGGCACGAAAAGAAGATGCATTTAATATTGTTGAACTTTGGGAGTTCAACTCTTCATAAGGCAAAAGTGAGCAAGGTGTTCAAAAGTCAACAAATGGGCAGATGAAAGATTTTATCTCCAACGTGTGCATGTGCATTATATATTTTGCCGATAAAATCTTTCGGATCCGATCACACGCCGCTGTTCATTAAATGCTCTATGGACGTGCTTCCTCCTTGTTAAAATATCGTGCGTCTCCATTGGGTATTGTACACGGGTTCAAACTCGAGACATAATTTTAACAATTCTCCACCTTGGCTTGACGTCTGTAGCCAAGTTATAGTGCTCCATTTTTCATGTCTGGCTCTCCCAATGCCCCGACGGGCGCTTATTCTCTGCAGACGCCAATCGAGCTCAAATAGAGCTCGAGTTTCGCCGAAGGAATGGGCTTCGTCATCATGTCCGCCAGGTTCTCCACCGTTGCTATTTTCTTCACAACAATCTTACCCTTTGCTATGATATCTTGGATGAAATGATACCTTATGTTGATATGTTTCGTTCGCTCATGATATATTGGATTATGTGCCAAATATATCACACCTTGATTGTCACAGTGTACAGTTACACTTTTCTACTCCAATCCAAGGTCCGAGAGCAAACCCCTCAACCATATCGCCTCTTTCGCTATAAAGGTTAGTGCCATATATTCTACCTCAGTCGAAGACAAGGCAACATCATCTTGTAAGGACGCCTTCCAACTTACCACACCACCTACTAGCGTAAACACGTACCCCGCTAGTGATCTACGGTCATCCAAGTTGCCAGCATGATCCGAATCCACATATCCCATAGTCTCACTGCCATTGTTGTTCCTCCGATACACAATGCCAATGTCCGCTATCCCCTTTAAATATCTGAGGATCCATTTCACAGCTTCCCAATGTGTCTTACTTGGGCGCTTCATGTAACGGCTAACAACGCTTATAGCTTGTGAAATGTCCGGCCTAGTGCATACCATGTCATACATTATACTACCCACTACACTAGAATAAGGAACACGAGACATATGCTCCTCCTCCTCAGTCTGCAGTGATAACTTGTCAAAAAGTTTAAAATGTACGGCTAAAGGAGTACTTACAGATTTTGTTGATTGCATGTTAAACCGCGCCACGATCTTCTCAATGTATTTCTTTTGAGACAAACGCAATGTTCCTGTAGCCTTGTCACACAAAATCTCCATACCCAATATTTTCTTAGTAGCACCTAAATCTTTCATTTCAAACTTAGCACTCAACTGCTGCTTCAGTACATTAATATCATACATATGTTTAGCTGCTATTAACATGTCATCCACATATAATAACAAGTAAATCAAGGACCCATCATCCAATCTCCTAAAATAAACACAACTATCAAATTGACTTTTCAAATAGCCTTGACTAGCCATGAAAGCATCAAAACGCTTGTACCACTATCTAGGAGATTGTTTCAACCCATACAAAGATTTCTTTAATAGGTAAACGTGGTCTTCCTTACTTGGAATAGCAAATCCCTCTGGCTACCTCATGTAAATTCGTTCCTCCAACTCACCATGAAAAAATGCCATTTTCACATTTAGCTGCTCCAGCTCAAGATCCTGTGTGTCACGCCCCGACCCTCGAGCACGCGGCAACCCCAGTTCACTTGCGGTCATTTGATTTGCGACTCCCCAGGATCCGTCGCCGACCGTTATTTTTATCTTTTGATTAAACCATGCGGAAGCGAAACACAATCCCCTTGGCCAATTACAAAAACAGGGATAGCAGGAAAACTCAATAAGAACACATCAAAAGTATCGCTTTATTAACTAACTGATTAACCCTAGGAAGTTTACAAATACAAGCCCTTACCACGGGCATCTTCCTAACGAGCCAATGAGACCAACAATCCAAGGTTAATCTACTCCCTCATAAACGGCCACGAGCCGAAACACGCATCGATCCTCCATCCTACTGACCAAAATAGTTATTCAATAACCAATGAGATAAATCTTAGCAAGTCAAAATCCTAAGCCTCTTAGAGACCTACTCGCCTCGAGTGCGCCCGACGTGCAATGTCTCTATCGCCAACAATTCAACAAATGAATAACACCCAATCGACCATTAACAGACGCACGCTGTAGACTCAAGGCTCAAATGCGATTATTAACAAGCTAACACTCGCAATCATAGGCGACCCTACCCGGCCTTGCACACGCAACTTGCGTAAACCGATATTTCAATCATCACGACATTAAGAAAGATGCGAATAATCGTAGCATCTCACATAACTTTCTCATGTCTCACACCCACACACGCTCCGATTATTACGACCCTCCTCCCGGCCACGCACAACCTTATGGTTGGCGGTTCCCGCTAAACCAGCCTTTCGCCCTTTCTTTACCTCGAGGCACGGCGACGCAAGGGCTCACTCCCAAGACGGCATTCCCGAAGGAGCACAAAACTCGCCACTACCGCAGCCCCCGCTACGACAGGGCCCGGACCCGCCCCATACCGCGATCCCACATAGAACCCCTCCCCGTCGCATCCGACCGAAGTCGCGACCCACGGCCACGGCACAACCCCATGTGGATCAAGGCCTCACGCAACGCAACGCCGCTCTCTTAATGTGACCATGCAACACATCATCAAGCAATCCATTTATATCTTTGCTCCGTCATGAATGAAATATCACTCATGCTCATGCGACATGCCATTTCAGATAACCCACGCAATATGTCATGCGATCTCACTCGACAATTTCCAAAATTCAATTTACAATCAGCATTCAATCACGCCCATTCCCTAACTCTTGGGAACAACCAACACCAAGTCGCGCCTGCTAATCAATTCCGACCAATCAACCCCACGATACTAGCACACTTTTCCAAATAATCACGTATATTTAATAATAAATAAATACGTGTCCTCACGACGATGCCAATCAACTATTTCCGACAATATTCAATTATCCCAAAAATAATTATAAACCATAATTATACTCAAAAATACTCATTTAAGAAGCATGATATAGTCTATTGTTCCCATAAAATAATTTACTCCCACAAAAATACTTGTAATTATTTTTCAATCCCATAATTAATTATCCAACCCAAATAATTCCATTTAGTAAAACCCTTCTTTAATAAACCAAACCAATGTCATTTAATAATGTAGTATATAAATACTATTAACTTTGGAAAAATAGACCATAGTAATTTTCCCTCAAAATTACTCAATTAAAACCATTTCCAATAAATAATCACAATTAATTATTTTCTCCAAAAATAATTAATTTTCAGCAATGAATAGTAATAACAATATTACTATTAATAATTCGAAATTATAAATTAATTTAATAATTAATAATTCCGAAAATAATAAATTATTATTATTTATTCCAATAATAATAATAATAATAATAATATTTATTAATACTAACCATGATTAACACAAGCAAGCTTAATCAAATAGTATTAAAACACTAATCATCCATCAATCAAAAGCACTAATCAAGCTTAATATTAAACTAATCACCCTAAGGGAGTTTAGCACCCTAAGCAAGGTTTAGAAAATCGACTCACGGGTTAGTCGATTCCGACGACACGAGCGCGATGGCAGCGGCGAGGGGAACGCCCCGGGAACTTCCGGCGCGTCGGGACGAAGCGGCCCGGGACCGAATCTTGGCCGAGGGCGGCTGTCCGCGCGGCAAAAAGCCGAGAAACGCAGGGACCAGCGGCTGTGGTGGTCCAAGGCCGGCTGGCGGGCGGTCCGGTGACTCCGGACGGCGGCCAACAGCTCCGGCTACCAGGCGGCGGCTCCGGCGAAGGCTGGACAGAAGCTGGAAAGGGAGAAGGAGGCGGTCCAGCTGGCTCGGGGGATGGCAGCAGGTCGAGGGTGGCTTTGTGCGGCGGAGGGGGGGGCTCGGGAACTGTCCTCCGGCGGCCTGTGGCGGTGACCGGCGGCGGCGTGCAACGGCAAGGCTGCTGGCCGCTTCTCCAGGTCACGGCCAAAGGGGCCGAGAGGGAGAGAGGAGGCACGGCGAAGGTGGCAGCTGTTGGGGTAGCTCCCGGACGGCTCCCAGCGGCGGTCCAGGGCGGAGGGACGACGGCGAGGCAGCAGCTCGCTGCTCCGGCGTCCAAGCAGTCTGTTGGCCAGATCTGGTTCGGCCAAGACCAAGAGGAAGAAGAAAGATGGGGGGCAGCGGCAGCTCGGTCTGGGGTGGTCAGGTGAAAGGCGGTGGCTTGCGGCGGCGGTCCTCGAGCGGTCCGGCGTCTAGCAAGGCGGCCGGCGTTGCAGCGACGGCGGTGCGACTAGAGTTGGAGCGGGACAGCAGCAGCGTCGGACAGAGGAGGAGGAAGAGCGGTGCAGCTGGCTCGCGGGGCCGGCGGACGACGAGACCGGCGAACCGGCGGCGAGCTGACAGGACGGTGGTGCTACAGCGGTGATGTTGGTGGTTGCCAGCAGCGGCGGCAGCAAAGGAAAGGACAGTAGCAGCAAACCAGCTTCGGCTGGAAGAGAAGAAGAAGAAGAAGAAAGGAAGAAGAAGAAGCTGCTGCTGGGGCTGAACGTGCTGCGCAAGCTGCGCGGAAGAGAGAGAGAGAGAGAGAGAGAAAGAGAGAGAGACCCACGTGGGGTGTCAGGCAAGTGGGAAAAAGAAGAAGAAAGAGATAAGAGAGAGACTAGTCAAAGGGGGAGAAAAGAGAGAGGATAAGGGCAAGTGGGGAGGGGCTGTCGACAAAGGGAAACGGGAAGGGGAAGAGAGAGAAAAGGGAGAGGAGAGAGAAACGTGCGGAGGGGGAGGGGAAAGGAAAGAAAAGAAAAACAAAAACAAAACAAAACAAAATCCAAACAAGCTTTTAGAGAGGGGTATTTTGGTCTTTTTACCCTCAAGACAATTTTCGAAATATTTCCGCTCCAAAACTCGGCCCGTTAAATCCTTTTTCAATAATTCGGCTTACCAAAATTCGGGATGTTACAACTCTTCCCTCCTTAGAAAAATTTCGTCTTCGAAATTTGTAGGACTTTCTGCATCCTTAAACTGATAGGGGTATTGATGCCTCATTGCATCCTCACTTCTCCAGTCGCTCATTCTCGCCTCATAATGTCGTCAAATACTTTCAGTCGCTAAAACTTCCAATCCCGCCCAAATCGTCTTTGCCCAAAAGCGCTAAACACTGTCCACTTTTGCAAAAAGAAAAGTTGCAAAAAGTTGGTTTTCCTTTTCTTTTTTCTTTTTTTTTTTTTTCTATGCGGCTACGCCGCTTCCGGGATTCGAACTCCCGTCCTGGACTCCGCGCCATCCCGCGATACCACTCGGCCAGAAGCGCCGACGGTGCTCAAACTTGCTTCCTTTATCCATTTAAGGCCAAAATCTTTATCCGCTCCAAATTTCGAAAAGTTCGATATATCTAGGGCTCAGCTTTCCTTTCTTAACCAATTAAGATGTCCCTATCATAGGCGACACCTTAAGGAAAACATGATTGCCTACTTAAAATTCCAAAGGCCTTAGTCCTTTACTCACATCAACTTTTTAGCGACTTTGCACTGTCCCTGATATCTTCACAACATCCACCAATTGCAAAACCATCTCTGAACCAGTGATCGTCTTTTCTCTGACCTTGTTCCAATAGACTGGAGTTCTACAACCTTGACCATATTTCTGCTATACCACTTGGATAATTATTATCCCACAAGCATTCTCTTTTTGCGAGTTCGTAGTTCGCCATTTCGCCCTTTCGACATCCTGAAGCTCGCCAGAGTCGCTCCTGCTCGCACTCCGCCCCGGCGACCACTCCCCGCCCTCGTCGGATCGGTCGTCACGGCATCTATGAACCGCACCACTACTAGCAAAAGTCCATTTTAAACATGCACCATCTCATAGAGGTATTATCCGCTTTGGCCTGTCCCATACCAAGCCTCACGATTTTAACCTCGTCTAAGCACTCCAAAGTACAAAACTTCCTCCAACTCGTCAACCCATGAGCTCGTTTCCACGGGGTCACTTATCGATACTTGAAATCTGATTCACCGAATTTCCATCAAATCGCTGTCCGAATTCCACAAACCATCGATTGTTCTTTCAACATTCATTTCACGTCCAATTAATACTTAGTCCAAAATATCACCTCAATCACTTGAAGAAACCCTTACTAATACCTCGAGAAGAAAATCATCAATAATGCTATTCCACCATTTATCCACCTAACATCAAGGGATAATTAATTCTTAATCCACCGAAAACAAAAATCCATTCCTCAAATCCCTATTTTAATTATCACCCGAAATAATCCACCTTGGGTAAATTCATATCTTAATTGAATCTAAGACCTCCGAGCAATAAATCATCCACTGTTAATCTTATCAAAGATTATCGCCATATAATAAATCATCTCTTATGATCCCATACCAATAACTCCTCAAATCATCAAGATTAAACTTATCTGACTTCCATTAAATCCAATGACCTCAATTGTCGTGACGCGTAAGCAACCAATCTTTCTTGTTGTCTTACCACGCAGTCAAATCACTTATACGACACCTCACTGTAGATCTCGTAATCTCTGATACTAGACTAAATCCTCAAAACTGGTGCGGTAATCAGCTTATACTTAAGCTCTTAAACATTGTGCTCGCACTTATTCGTCCATTCAAATTCTTACGTCCTTCGCTAACCTTCGTATCAGAGGCGTAGTTACCGTAGAGAACCTTTCTACAAATTACCTGTAATAATCTATCCGACTCAGAAAACTTTGAACTTCTGTCACTGCCATAAGTCTTAGTCAATTCCTGATGCCTTGATCTTAGTGGGTCCATAGAATTTCTTTCGTCCAAAATCACTCGACCCACCAAAGCAATGCAAGTAAATCCAAACTCGCACATATTAAACTTAGGATACTGTTTATGCTCTCGAATCTACAGCATCATTCTCAAGTGTTGTTCGTGTTCCTCTAAATCCTCAAATATTTCCAATATATCGTTCACGAACATAATTCCGAATCAATTTAAATACGCCTTAATCAATCAATCCCTCAAATCCATAAAAACAACTGGCGTATTAGTTAATCCAAACAACGGGACAGTAATCTCTTAGTGACCATATCACACCCAGTGTGTTATCTTCGGTATATTCCCCTTTTTAATCCTTAATTACTGATAGCCCGTCCTTGGGTCTATTTTGGAACGTATCGAAGCTCCTTGAAATGGTCAAACAAGTCATCCGTCCTTGGTAATTGATACTTGTTCATGACAGTCCTTTGGTTACACTGCCGATAATCAATGCATAGGTGCAATAATCCATACTTGATTCCTTAGCTAACAAATAAACCACAATCGTCCAATAACCTTAGCAACCTTCATCCAATAAATGGATTACTTCCAATGATACAATCGAAAGGATCAAGGGTCCTCCTTGATTTCCGATTTCAAACCATCCCTGACCTTCTGACTCGGTCTACCAGATTCCCAATCATTCTATGTGCATACTTCGAGAACTCTGCAAGCTTAACCTCCTATTGCACAACTGACAATGGTTCTGACGAAATTGCAGGAATTCAATTACCTTCTGCTCCCACGTGTACTCAGAAAAGCATACTCCTCTGAACGCTTCAATGAAGGTACTCCACTTGAGGACCGTACCTTTGGGCAAAACCCTTCCTTGGGTTACTTCCCACTACGTGCTAACATTACCTTGCAATTGGTACTCTGCCAGGACTATCTTATTTTTCTCTGAACATTCCAACAATACGAACACTTACTCCAATTCCTTGATTTAGTGGGTTGCGACCTCAGGGTTACTCGCCCTAGCAGACTTGGATAGCTCTAACTCCGAGAACGGTTCAACCAACTTAGCACACCGACTGATCGTCTATCCCCTTTCCATCCAATGAAACCTACAAGGTGAAATAGCAAAGAACAACAAAGAATAAAGAACAACATCTTGAATCTCGAGCTCACCGCCCTATCTCAAAATCTTCCTCAAGGACTCTCGAATCGGATCGTTCGTCTAATAGAATTATTACAGAAACCTTATTTCCAATCCCACGAGGAATTAGAAACCATGAACGACCCGCTTAAAGCCAGAGAATCAAATAAACAAACACAAGCGTGAGGTGTTTTCTTAACTAACTATCCCAAAACCCATCGCACCTTATCACTCCATGTATTGACCAGGCTCTTATACCAAAATCGACGGGGTTGTCACGCCCGACCTCGAGCACGCGGCAACCCTGGGCCACTTGCGGTCATTTGATTTGCGACTCCCAGATCCGTCGCCGACCGTTATTTTTATCTTTTGATTAAACGCATGCGAAGCGAAACACAATCCTCGGTCAATTACAAAAACAGGGGATAGCAGAAAACTCAATAAGAACACATCAAAAGTATCGCTTTATTAACTAACTGATTAACCCTAGGAAGTTTACAAATACAAGCCCTTACCACGGGCATCTTCCTAACGAGCCAATGAGACCAACAAGCCAAGGTTAATCTACTCCCTTCATAAACGGCCACGAGCCAAAACACGCATCGATCCTCCATCCTACGGACCAAAATGGTTATTCAATAACCAAAGAGATAAATCTCAAAGAAAGTCAAAATCCTAAGCCTCTGTTAGAGACCTACTCGCCGAGTGCGCCCGACGTGCAATGTCTCTATCGCCAACAATTCAACAACAATAACACCCAATCGACCATTAACAGACGCACGCTGTACTCAAGGCTCAAATGCGATTATTAACCGCTTAACACTCGCAATCACAAAGCGACCCTACCCGGCACGCACACGCAACCTGCAGAAACTGATATTTCAATCATCACGACATTAAGAACATGCGAATAATCAGAGCATCTCACACAACTTTCTTTTGTCTCACACCCACACATGCTCCGATTATTATGACCCCTCCTCCTGGGCCACGGCACAACCTTATGGTTGCGGTTCTCAAGCTAAACCAGCCTTCGTCCTCTTTACCTCAAGGCACGGCAACGTCAAGGGCTCACTCCCAAGACGGCATTCCCGGAAAGCACAAAAATCGCCCACTACCGCAGCCCCGCTTACGACAGAGCCCGGGACCCGCCCCCATACCGCGATCCCACATAGAACCCCTCCCTCGGGCATCCGATCAAGTCGCGACCCACCTGGCCACGACACAACCCCATAGGGATTGGCGGTTTTCCCAAGAATGCCGCCTTCCTCTTAATGCGACCACGCAACACATCATCAAGCAATCCATTTATATCTTTGCTCTATCGTGAATGAAATATCACTCATGCTCATGCGACATGCCATTTCGTATAACCCACGCAATATGTCATGCGATCTCACTCGACAATTTCCAAAATTCAATTTACAATCGCATTCAATCACGCCCATTCCCTAACTCTTGGGAACAACCAACACCTGTCGCGCCTGTTAATCAATTCCGACCAATCAACCCCACGATACTAGACACTTTTCCAAATAATCACGTATATTTAATAATAAATAAATACGTGTCCTCACGACGATGCCAATCAACTATTTCCGACAATATTCAATTATCCCAAAATAATTATAAACCATAATTATACTCAAAAATACTCATTTAAGAAGCATGATATAGTCTATTGTTCCCATAAAATAATTTACTCCCACAAAATACTTGTAATTATTTTTCAATCCCATAATTAATTATCCAACCCAAATAATTCCATTTAGTAAAACCCTTCTTTAATAAACCAAACCAATGTCATTTAATAATGTAGTATATAAATACTATTAACTTTGGAAAAATAGACCATAGTAATTTTCCCTCAAAATTACTCAATTAAAACCATTTCCAATAATATTTATTAATACTAACCATGATTAACACAAGCAAGCTTAATCAAATAGTATTAAAACACTAATCATCCATCAATCAAAAGCACTAATCAAGCTTAATATTAAACTAATCACCCTAAGGGAGTTTAGCACCCTAAGCAAGGTTTAGAAAATCGACTCACGGGTTAGTCGATTCCGACGACACGAGCGCGACGGCAGCGGCGAGGGGAACGCCCCGGGAACTTCCGGCGCGTCGGGACGAAGCGGCCCGGGACCGAATCTTGGCCGAGGGCGGCTGTCCGCGCGGCAAAAAGCCGAGAAACGCAGGGACCAGCGGCTGTGGTGGTCCAAGGCCGGCTGGCGGGCGGTCCGGTGACTCCGGACGGCGGCCAACAGCTCCGGCGACCAGGCGGCGGCTCCGGCGAAGGCTGGACAGAAGCTGGAAAGGGAGAAGGAGAGGCGATGCAGCTGGCCCGAGGGATGGCAGCAGGTCGGGGGTGGCTTTGTGCGGCGGAGGGGGGCTCGGGAATTGTCCTCCGGCGGCGGCGTGCAGCGGCTAGGCTGCTGGCCGCTTCTCCAGGTCACGGCCAAAGGGGCCGAGAGGGCACGGCGAAGGTGGCAACTGTTGGGTTAGCTCCCGGACGGCTCCCAGCGGCGGTCCAGGGCGGAGGGACGACGACGAGGTAGCAGCTTGCTGCTCCGGCGTCCAGGCGGTCGGTTGGCCAGATCTGGTTCGGCCAAGACCAAGAGGAAGAAGAAAGATGGGGGGTAGCGGCAGCTCGGTCTGGGGTGGTCAGGTGAAAGGCGGTGGCTTGCGGCGGCGGTCCTCGAGCGGTCCGACTTCTAGCAAGGCGGCCGGCGTTGCAGCGACGGCGGCGCGACCAGAGTTGGAGCGGCACAGCAGCAGCGTCGGACAGAGGAGGAGGAAGAGCGGTGCAGCTGGCTCGCGGGGCCGGCGGACGACGAGACCGGCGAACCGGCGGCGAGCTGACAGGACGGTGGTGCTGCAGCGGTGATGTTGGTGGTTGCCAGCAGCGGCGGCAGCAAAGGAAAGGACAGCAGCAGTAAACCAGCTTCGGCTGGAAGAGAAGAAGAAGAAGAAGAAAGGAAGAAGAAGAAGCTGCTGCTGGGGCTGAACGTGCTGCGCAAGCTGCGCGGAAGAGAGAGAGAGAGAGAGAGAGAAAGAGAGAGAGACCCACGTGGGGTGTCAGGCAAGTGGGAAAAAGAAGAAGAAAGAGATAAGAGAGAGACTAGTCAAAGGGGGAGAAAAGAAAGAGGATAAGGGCAAGTGGGGAGGGGCTGTCGACAAAGGGAAACGGGAAGGGGAAGAGAGAGAAAAGGGAGAGGAGAGAGAAACGTGCGGAGGGGAGGGGGAAAGGAAAGAAAAGAAAAGAAAAAACAAAAATAAAACAAAACAAAATCCAAACAAGCTTTTAGAGAGGGGTATTTTGGTCTTTTTACCCCTGAAGCACAATTTTCGAAATATTTGGCTCCAAAACTCGGCCCGTTAAATCCTTTTCCAATAATTCGACTTACCAAAATTCGGGATGTTACACTGTGCAGCAACTAAGGAAAGTAATACATGAATAGAGGTATGTCTTACCACAGGAGAGAACACCTCATTGTAGTCGATGCCCTCTCGTTGAGTATACCCTTTCGCAACAAGTCTTGCCTTGAACCTGGCTGCCTCAACACTGGAAATGCCCTTTTTCCGTTTATAGACCCATATGCATCCGACTATCTACTGGCCTTTGGGTACTTTAACTAGCTCCCATGTCTGATTCTGATAGAGTGATTCTATTTCTTCACTCATAGCCTCTAGCCACTTTGACGACTTAGTACTAGCCATCGCTTCAAAGTAGGATGAAGGCTCATCTGTCTCCACCTCATCACCTATAGTCAATGCATAGGCAATATCAGAATAACCATAACGTACCGGTGGTCTAATTTGCCTTCTTTGTCTGTTTGTGGCTATATTGGGCTGTGGCTCTACTGGTTGTTCTCTATCACTGTTTTCAGAAACTGTGGCCTCATCTGCAGTCTCCTCCTC
This sequence comes from Angophora floribunda, assembly GCA_014182895.1. Classification (NCBI taxonomy): domain Eukaryota; kingdom Viridiplantae; phylum Streptophyta; class Magnoliopsida; order Myrtales; family Myrtaceae; genus Angophora; species Angophora floribunda. Next base: position 22,362,326 of record CM024706.1, read on the forward strand.
TATTACTTCTGAGATCTCCGAGGGCTCCACCTGAACCTCCACCTCACTTCTGACACCATGATCCATTTGCTCTACTGGTTGAGTCTCAAGACTCCTACTTTGAAGCATTGCAGTCTCGTCGAAGATTACATTTCTGCTGATTAGAAAATTGGCTGATCTGGGATCAGTGCACCACAGCCAGTAGCCTTTCACCCCTTGTGCATAACCCAAAAATATACACTTTTTCACCCTTGGCTCAAGCTTACCATCACTCGCATGAGCATACGCAGGACATTCGAATATTCGTAATTCGGAGTAATCAATGGGTTTCCTCGACCACACTTTCTCAAGAGTCTTCCACTCGATGGTAGATGATGGAGATCGACTAACTAGGTAACTGACCACATTCACTGCTTCGGCCCAAAATTCCTTGCCTAGTCCTACATGCGAAAGCATGCACTGAGTTTACTCAAATAGAGTTCCGCTCTTCCGTTCTGCAATGCCATTCTGTTGTGGTGTTCCAGGAACTGTGCAGTGTCTCACAATTCCTTCCTTTTGGCAGAACTCGGTAAAATCCTTACCACAGAACTCCATGCCGTTATCGATTCTCAGGCACTTAATTTGTTTACCTAACTGCTTCTCAATCAATGCCTTAAAATTCTTGAACCGATCAAATACTTCAAATTTGTGCTTTAGGAAATATACCCATACCTTCCTTGAATAATCATCAATGAATGTCAGCATATATTGGGCACATCCTTTCGATGGAACTGAGAACGGTCCCTAGACATCTGAATGAATGTATTCAACTGGTTGTTTGGTCGAATGTATAGCTGTGCCAAATTTAACACGACGCTGCTTCCCAAAGATGCAATGCTCGCACAAGTTCAGTTTCCTTGTCTTCTGACCTTTCGCCAACCCCTTTTCACTCAGCATCGTCATACCTACCTCACTCATGTGCCCTAATCGCATATGCCATAATTGAGTCAAGTTTGAGTTTGGCTCACCTGATGAAATTGCAGCTGCTCCGGTCACAATTTCTTCCAGTAAATGATAGAGAGAATTCATCTTCTTCCTTTTCATCACTGTCATGGCACCTCGAGAGACCGTCAATACTCCACCTTTAGCAGTGTACTTGCATCCGATGTCATCGAGTGCGCCAAGGAAAATGAGGCTCATCATGAGTTCTGTTACATACCTCACGTCTATCAGTGTCCGCTCTATGCCATCATGCATCCTAATCCGGACTGTTCCCATTCCCACAACCTTGCAGGCTGCATTATTCGTCATATGAACTCTACCACCATCTATTGTCTGATAGGTAGTGAACTAGTTCCTATGAGGAGTCATGTGAAAGGAACATCCGGAATCAGCACCCGTCTATCTCCCGATGAGCTTGTAGACACACATAAAACGGCCTCGGCATGATTGGTACTCTCCTCGGCAACATTCGCCACACTGCTTGTGGCATTCTGCTCACTGCCTTTATTTCTCAACCTAGGACAATTTCTCCGATGTGCCCCTCCTCATGACATTCGAAGCATTTGATGCGACCTTTTGATTTTCTATGTCGTGACTTCGACCTACTTTTGCTTCTGCTGCTATTGTTGGGCCTCCGATGTTGGTCTCTACCTCGAATCATCAGTCCTCGCACTACGTCCTACGCTAGACTATCATCACGTTGCTTTCTTTGCCACTCCTTTGAGAACATGGTGGATTTTACCTCTTCTAAGGTAATCGTTGTATGCCCCTGTAACAAGGAGTTAGTAAAGTGCTCCCATGACGCCGGTAGAGATGCTAGCAACATCATGCCTTGCTCTTCATCATCTAAAATCTTGTCAACATTTTTCAAGTCCATCATGAGTTTATTAAACTCATCTAGGTGGGATCAAATGGACGTACCTTTAGTGTATCGGAATTGAAAGATCCTCTTTAGCATGTATAAGCGATTGTTCAAACCCTTCGTTACATAGAGGGCCTGAAGTTTTGTCCACAATGCCGTTGCATCATCCTCCTCGGCCACCTCTATTAGCACTTCATCAAATAAGTTCAACAAGATTATGCTCATGGCTTTCTCCATCAGCTCGTCCTTTTCAGCATCACGCATTGTTTCGAGCAATCTAGCCTTGCCCTCCAATGCCTTGGTTAAACCTTGGGTTGTTAATAAAACGAGGAACAAATATAATAAGGACACCAAGAATTTACGTGGTTCGGTCCGAATATCGGAACCTACGTCCATGGGGAGAGCCAACAATATAATCCACTATAAATCGGAGAATTATAAGATTACACATGCTTACACACTCGAGTGTTTCCCAGCCCAAATGTATACCCAATACCCCATAGTGTTTAATAACTCAACTCAATTAACTCACGCACAAATCTCTCTGAGCTCACGTCTCTCTCTTTCTAGAGCTCTCACCGCTCGGCTTCTCTCTATCTCTCTTCGGTCTCCGACGGTCTTCTTCTATAGGAGTCATGGGAAGAGAGCAGGACAAATGTGGACTCCACAATTGTCAAAGGCTACCACCTTCTGAAGCCTTGCCCCTTCATGCTCATCGTGCACCGACGAAGAAATGCGCATAGCTTTTGCCTTCCCTCCTAGGATAATAATTAAAAAAGAAACTCACAAGACAAGTTCTGAGACAAGAAGTGGCACCCTCCATTTTTCATGGGCACGCAAAGGGGATGCATTTAATATTGTTGAACTTTGGGAGTTCAACTCTTCAGAAGGCAAAAGTGAACAAGGTGTCCAAAAGTCAACAAATGGGCAGATGAAAGATTTTATCTCCAACGTGTGCATGTGCATCATATATTTTGCCGATAAAATCTTTCGGATCTGATCACACGCCGTTATTCATTAAATGCTCTACGGACATGCTTCCTCCTTGTTAAAATATTGTGCATATCCATAGGGTATTGTACACGGGTTCAAACTTGAGACATAATTTTAACACAGATGATGAAGTAGATTATAAACATATTTCGCCAGGATTGTCTTACCAACCCCGGGATGCCATGTATTAACACCTTTTCACATGTGTCTCCAATTTTAATTGCTTGCCCATCACGGTAATCAACCCTCAGCTTTCCCATTATTTCTTGCACATGACGATCGACTCCAACTAATTGTTTCGGCACAATTAGGTCCCTCTTCTTCAGAATCTGCTCAACTTTGTGGACAATTTGCTTTATGACTTTGCTATGATACCTGCCGTGTGTATGCGGAATAAGAGCGCCATAGAAAAGGAGGATCAAGAGCAGAAGAAAACCAATTTATGCATGATGCAGCCGTTGTCATTGTTATAAGAACGAATATATAATTGGATATGATTTGAACCTATTTAATCTTAACGCAAAAGTTAGCAAGATATATGAGAAAAAGTAATCTCAGACGAGCGTGTCATGGAAATTATATTTCACTGGTTTGACGGAGATGGTGTCCCGTCAAGTTTTCGATCCGATGGAGAGAAGACTTCCAGGAATCAATGACACTGTCACCGACGCCATGCTCTTTATGCTCGACAAAGGACCTCTCAAAGGAACCTTTGCAGTTGCATACATCTGACGGGTCGACATGGTAGAAGATGGGGATTATGGCGTGGTGATAGTTGTCCATGCACCCCAACATCTGCTCCAATTTCATGAGGCCGCTTTTGCTGGATGCGAAGTCCTCGGAGATGACAGGAATTGATATCTTGGACTGCACAATCGCCGCCTTAAGCTCGGGGGGGATTTCTTTGCCTATCTCCAGGTCTTCGACGTCCCTGAATACACAAATCCCAGCATTAGTCAACATGGAGTACAGGACATCCGCCAAGTTCCCAGGCATGTCCGGCCCTGTGAAACACAAGAACACTTGGTAGTCTGGCTGTGTAGACAATGATGAGGAAGGATTGGAAAGGGCACTATTGTCCATTGTTTGTGTAGTAGATCTTGAGAGATCGTAGAAAGGAGAATTGTCACTAGAGATGTCACGCCCCGACTCTCGAACTCGCAGCAACCCCATTTCACTTGAGGTCTAACTGTACGACGTCCCAGGTACCGTCGTCGACCAATTCATTTTATCTTGTAATTAAGCACATGCGAAAACGAACAACTCCCAAACCAAACAATAGGGATAGCAACAACAGCAGCAAAGGAAAGACAAACACCATTTTATATATCTGAAGGTTAGCCAGCACACTAGTAAATACATGCATGCCCTATTACAAGCAACAAGCTAAGGCCTACTCAAAAAGGGACTGGTCTAGCTAACTTAACACTATACCACTGCCTACTCGCTGGCCTCGGTAGGATCGCTCTCTTCGATCCTCGGGTACTGCATCATCTAGGGCCTAAAAAGGTTAACCACGACGGGTTGAGATAAACTCAGTAAGTTAAAGTCCTAAGCACCGGTTAGTAATTTCACTCGCCTCGGGAGTTTAACATATAACCTAATCCAGTAGTCAGCACAATGCAAAGAGAAAGAAAAGCATATGATAGTTCAATAAGCAGACACAACCACAAGCGATCCTACCTAGCCTTAGCACACGTGACCTGCAGAAACTGTCATTTAACTCATCACGACATTAAGAGTATGCGAATAATCAAAGCATCTCACACAACTTTTTCATGCCTCACATCCACACATATGCTCCGATTATTACGACCCTCTAGGTCACGACACAACCTTATGGTTGGCGGTTAACTGGTCATAGACTAGGCATCGTCCTCCTCCATAAGGCATGGCGACGTCACGGGCTTTTCCCCATCGACGGCATTCCCTAAGGAGCATGGGCCCGGCCTCAACCGCGACTCCGCATCTGACCACTGTCAGGCGACCCAATGGTCACGGCACAACCCCGAAGGATTGGCGATCATCCAGCTCAACCGGGCTATCAACTTTAATCTGACTATGCAACACATCATCAAACAGTTCATTCTTGTCTTTGCTTTTGCTTGGTTGTGAATGCAACATCGCTCATGCACTCATGCTCATGCAACATGTCATTTCAGATAACCCACGTAATATGTCATGCAGTATCACTCGACAATTCCAAAATTCCAAATTCAACCAATCAACAATCATGTACATTCCCTAATTCTTGGGAATGACTCAATAAATCAAACACTTTCACTTCCACTCAGTCTTCGATCATGCATTTCATCACTATTCACGCATATAATTAACAATCGGCACTTCAAGAAAGCATAACAACCAAGAACACATCAATTTGAAACCAAAATTTGCTTCTATATGAACAGTAATTGTGAACGGTAATCGTGAACAGTAATTACGAATAGTAAATTCATCCAAAATTAAATAAATAAATAAAAATAAATAAACTTAACCATGGTTAACAAATTAACCTAACTATAGTTAAATTCTAACCTTGGTTACTTTAAAACTAACCTTAGTTACTTTAATTAATTAACCTTAGTTACTTTATTACTAACTATGGTCAATTAACTAACCCTAGTCAGCCTTAATTAACCAGCCTAATTAACCAATCAATCTTAATTAATCACAAACACACAAATACACTAATTAACCCCTAAATAAGGATTAGGAAGTTAACTTACTTGGATCGGAAATCCGGTGACACTGGTGCGTAGAGGGGAACAAGGTCTACGAGAGGTAAGCTCAAGGATGGCAATGGACAACGAACGGTGGCCGAAACAGGCCAAAACAGCCCCTGGAATACTGTTCATGCAGAACTGACCAGCAGAGGAGAAAATGCCGAAACGGGTGGTTCGGGGCGACCGGGGGTGACCAGGGGTGTGCGGCTGGCTTCCTAACTACCGGGACTACACTTTGGGTGGTGACGGCGGCTCCGGTGACGGCGGCAAGGCCATTTTCCGGCTGGAAAACAGCAAGGACAGCAAGAACAGCAGAAATGGAAGAGAAAATGAAGAGAAAAAGGGAGAGAGAGAGGGAGGGCTGGCTTCTACACGAATTTTGGGGGAGAAAGAGGAGAGAGAAGGGGCTGCTGAAGACTTGGATAAGGCCAAGGCAAGTGGGCAAGCCACTTGTTGAAGAACCAATCAAAAGCAAGCAAAAACAAAGCCCACTTGGGCACAATAACAAAAGGCCAAAAGAGAGAAGCCCATGGGCTGAGGATGTAACATCCTGAAATTCAAGCCCTTTGAGGGAAAAATGAACGTTAATTTCGACAATGCATTGTTGGTTGATCTCACTCAGAATTGATCACTCCTGAAATACTGACCTTGAGAGAAAAGACTAATGAGGACATAACTTGTGCGACTAAAAAACTTGACCTGGAAAAACGACTTGACCGTGAGACTTGCGTAAGGACAATCCTACAGTCATGCAGGCCGGTTTTAGGGACGAATAGAAATCGATTCGTGGACAGAACATAATGGAATGACGGGTGATTCCATCTACTGTTATTGAACTTGCGAACGGCCTTATGTCAATCCTTGATAATCGTGTACTTTGAATTAAGAATCGATCCTTCATAATTTCATGTAGTCAAAGACATCCATGTGTCGAGAAGTCTTGAACTTATGCGTGAATCCTCGAAGCTGCCTATCAGTCTGAGTAGTACCAAAATGGCATTTGGGCAAAATTGACAAGACATGAGAATCCAGTATTGGACTTTGAATTTTCGGCAACGTCTGGGATGGACTTTTGGACGATGATTCTTAGACAGTTGACAATGTCAGATGAGCTGAGTTTTTGAGAAAGGGAATTTGGACCGAGAAAACAGGCCTACGAGGACGTGGACCAGGCAAGAACAGTGTGGGCCTCACACCCAAGGTGGGACAACCACCATGAAAGGCTCGAGGCAAGCAAGTGAGCCCATTAGGTCAAACCGACCCTTTACCCTTCCGAGCCCATTGTCTAACCTTGAGCCGTTTCGAGCCCAACAAATTCTCGAGCTCGATCTATTCATTTTCAAGCCCGTTTCCTAGGCCCGCCTTTCATTTTCAGCCCAAGGACAGATTGAGAAATGTGCAAGGTGGAAATGACCAAAATGCCCTTAGATATTTTGAAGAAAAGTCAAAAAGAAGAGAGAAGATGAGGTCATTTGCTTGGCAAGTTAGGGCAAGCATTAATGGCCTTAATGAGGCTTATCTTCAGCCCTCACTTCACTCTCTCTCTCCTCTTCATATTCTCTAAAAATCGCACACCCTTCTCTCCCTAGTTTCCCTTCGTTCCTTCAGTTTTTCAATTTGACCTTTCACCGAAATCTGAGTTGTTCATTTCCTTCCCGTTGGAATCTCGTCTCGTGCAACTCACCATTGCGTTTAGAAGAGAATTACCGTTCAGACCATTTCGGCCGATTGCCAGAACGAGCCTCCGGCCGACCCGTATTCCGGCCGAAAGTCGGCTGTTGCCGAACCGTCACTATTCCGTATATCCTTGCTTGTTCTGCCTGTTTCAGCCATTTTCCTTCAGTTTCAACCCAACCATCACCCATCCCAGCCATCAACAGATATCCCTCAACCCCCAGGTCCCGCCAGTCGCTGGCTCGCCACTCGCCGGAGCTCCAGGCAGCGCGTTTTCCTCCGATCAGCGACTTTCCTCCTGTGTAGTCAGTTTTTCAAAGTTGCAGTGAGAGAACAGAGGTTGTTGCTGCCGTTTTGACCCCAGGATTGCCTTGGATCGCTGTGGTGGAGGTCCCTGGGTGTCGGGTTCGTCGTCGTCGTCGCCGCCGCCGTGTCTGTGTCACCGACCCGCTTAACGGATGAGTTTAGTACCTAATCCCTATTTAGTGCCTAAACTTGCTTAGGGTTGGGTTAATTAGAGGTAAGGTTGGTTTAGGAAGTTTAATTAAGTTGTATTAGCCCTAAGATAGGTGGTTAGATAGATGATTAAGATTAGATTAGCTTAATTTTACTTATTAAGCTTAATTGTGCTTAATTTGGGATTAATTGTGTTTATGTGATTAATTAAGCATGATTTGCTTAAATGGATTGATTAATTGTTTTAATTGATGTTTTGTTTAATTTTTGGATTAAATGTTTTAATTAATTGAATTTTGAAAAAATCACCGTTCATAATTACTATTCACGATTACTGTTCACTCACTGTTCATGCAGAAGCTAGTTTTTGTCTTATTTTGATGTGTTATTGATTGTTGTGATTAATTGAAGTGCTGATTGTTAATTATACTCGTGATTGATGATAAAATGCGTGATCGAGTGTTGGTTGGATTTGGATTTTTTGAATTGTCGAGTGAGACCGCATGATATATTGCATGGGTTATTTATAATGGCATGTCGCATGAGCATGAGCGATGTTGCATTCACGATAGAGCAAAGATATAAATGGATTGCTTGATGATGTGTTGCATGATCACATTAAGAAAGGGAACTCGACGTTCTTTGGAAGACTGCAAATCCTTATGGGGTTGTGCCGTGGCCATTTGGTCGCACCGACTTTTTGTCGGTGCTGCCCGACGGGGACATGTTGCGGGACTGCGGTAGTGGGCGGGTCCTGTGCTCCTTCAGGAATGCCGTCAGAGGGAAGGGATGACCCTTGACATCGCCGTGCCTCGAGGTAAAGAGGACGAAGGTGGTTTAGCCAGGAACCGCCAATCATAAGGTTGTGCCGTGGTCCAGGAGGGGGCATAATAATTGGAGCATGTGTGAGTGTGAGACATGAGAAAGTTGTGTGAGATGCTTTGATTATTCGTATGCTCTTAATGTCGTGATGATTTGTGATACGCACGCATGAGTTGACAGTCGTGCAGGGTATGGCAATGGCCAGGTGAGATCGCTTGTGACGCAATTTGCATGTGATTGATGAACTGTTTCATCTAATAGCCATGTGCCTTGGTTGCATTGTATGAGATTCGACGTGCAGGGTATGGCATACCGGGTAAGATTGCATGCGAACCGAATTTGATTGTTGGTTGTCCTTGCCTGTTGTTTAGTTTGCTGTTTGTCGGTTATGGGTTGTTGGGTTGAGTGAAGGGTGGTTCTAGAGAGATACCCCGGGTTGAGTTGGTGTACTAACCGGGGCTTAGGGGGAGAACTCGTTGAGATTTTATCTCAACCTGTCGTGGTTAACTATTTTCAAGTCCTTAGAATGGCGCACCCGCAATGGAGAATTCTGCCCCCGCTTTTCCAGTGATCGACCTGACAGAGCTTGAGTCCGATGGGTCCGAGTGATCGTGGTGTTGAATCCGAGGGTTCTTTGTGTACTGTATGATTAGCCTAGTCCTTTTGGTTTCACTTAGAGGATGGATCGACCGTTTTTGTCGGGTTTGTAATTCGGAAAACGATCCTCCGTTGGTTAATCCAGTAATTTGAATAATTAAGTAGTTGTTGTTATTCTTGTTGTTCATCCCTCTATCCATGTTTGATTGTTTATTTGTCTGGGGATGGTTCGTCTTCCACTTGCGCATAATGAAAGATTAAAATAAATGGTCGTCGACAGGTCTTAGGACGTCGCTTTCAATTGACCATGGAGAAGGGGTTGCCACAAGCTCGAGAGTCGGGGCGTGATAGAGGAGGGAGAGGAACTTGGGCCAGCTTGGGTCCCCTTTGGGCTAGGCTAGATGGGCGCAAGGCCCATTGGGCCGTCGGTCTTGGGTCGGCCCACCCGAGGACCCGAAACCCAGTCTAATTTTCCCTTTTTTCGACACTTTTGCGTCCAACAGAAAATTCCAAAATAAATGAGACCACGTCCAAATATTTAGTCCTGATATCACTAAGAAGTCAGTTCCCAAAATCGGATTAAAAATCGGGGCTAAATTGAGTCGATTGCAACCGTAGTACAATTTGGATTATCGAGCGCCCTTTTAGGACTTTCCTCACTTTTGACCCATGGTCAATCATTCTTTGATCCACATTAACGTCAATTCTCAAGTCAGGAACGTCCCTCGGTTGTCGTGTGATCCCAAGGGCTCAATTGATAATCCAGAGTACCAGATGAAAGGATTCGGTTTGCCGTCATTCGTAGTTCGTATCGAAGTCGTGCGGAAATCACCCGCAGATTGACTTCGTACTTTTGCCGAATCGATTTATTTCCGTTTCCTTAATAGTTTAGTACTTAGAAGATATCGTTCCTACCAAAGTCCTCATGGTCGAAGGGTTCGTTCTTGATCAAAATTGCGAGTCGTACGCGAATCATTTCCTATCAACGTCTCCATGTAATCCATTATCCCACGAACACACAGTTTGGAGAATTTGTACTGACCAGGCCTTCAACTAACATTGCCATTTTATAAAATCCTAAAATGAAGTCGATTTTCAAGATGTTACAAGGGACGGGCACGTACCTTGAATCGACCATCCTCCCATTTATATAGAAGAGAGTGGGATTGGTTTTTGGAGAGGAAATCGAGTGTTGACTGGTCGGTGGCAGCGGCCAGTTTTGTATCCGGATTAGTTTTTGCACCTTATTTTTGGTCTTCTTATTTCATTTTTTCCCCTTCTAAATGTCGATTTTGTTTTGTGAAAACATGACGAAACTAAATGAGAACAATACCTATGCTTCTACTCTGTCTTTCGCATGTCATTTTCTTTTTCCATTTTTTCGCTTTCCAAGAGACGAAATTAGATAAGAGCCCTCTCAAAGGCAGGTCACTTCGAGTGGGGCGTCTGCTTATCTTGAAAGCCCAAGTCCTGGTGAAGAACTTGTCTGATGTTAACTTGCTCAGTCCAACAAAGTAGCCAAGGCCCAAAGAAAACAATTTACTTCGTATTCACAAGCTAAGACTTAATGAATGAATGAACATAGTTCGTTCTGACCGAAAAAGAACATGTAAGAGCCAAATTTTTGGAAGCTCGATAACATATTGAAGGAGGAAAGGTAGGATTTCGACAGGAAGTTGATATTGTGATGCCTGAAAAATCTGAAAAATCAATCGATGGATTATCTCAAAATTTGATAGATTTTCTAAGATGGTGCATTATGTTTCAGGTAATAAGACTCTTGATGCTCGCTTAGCTTTGCCTTCATTAAATTGTGTGCCACGTGTGATTTCAAAGGCAATTATTTCTTATTGTAATGTCAAGCTTATGAGTCACTTTTACACATATGGTGAAAAATGGGGACTAAACTTCAATTTCGTATTGCTAGTCATCCTCATGCCGATGGAAGTTTGTATTGCTAGTTATCCTCGTACCAATGGACAAACAGAGGCTGTTAACAGTATTTCCGGCGATTTATTCAGGAGCTCTATTTGCAAAAGTGTTAAATAGTGGGATTTTTATATAGCCTCATGTTGAGTTTGCTTATTATTTTTCAATGAGTAGAACTAACAGGGAAATGCCCATTTGACGCTGTGTATGAAAAGCATCATTCAAGTCCTTTGCATCACATGCCATCACCTACAAAACGTCAATTGAGTCGAGACGTTGAAGAAACGGCTGAGGAGATCAACCATTACAAGTGGAAGTAAGGAAGGAAATTTCGAAGCAAACTGACATATACTGACGTCGAGGAAGGTGACCTTGTGTGAATCATTTGAGAAATGGACGAGTTTCACATAGTCGTCATGCTGAGTTATCTCCTCGAGCGGATGATCATTTCTGAGCTTTGGGGCGCATTAACGATATTGGCTAGAAATTGAACATTCCTGGAGAGAACAGCGTTTCTGCTACATTCAATTTGTTGATCTCTCACCGTGTCATGTAAACCAAGAGCTTGGTGGAGTTAGTGATGATTTCTGCGACAGCGGAGAGATTCAAACCGATCCAAATCATGAAACTGGGTTTCTCGTGATAAAATGCGAGTTGAAGAAGAAGGAGAGCTAGGATTTCTAAAGGAAGCTGAATTTGTGACGCCTGGAATTGATGGATCTATCTCCAAATTTGATTACCATCTTTTCTCGAAGCAAGAACTTTTGATTGATTTCCTGATGTGATTTCAAATTTTGAGAGGATTGCAAGAGATTCACTTTGAGATCAGATAATATCCGGGATTTTGAAAACTGACCCAGGTAAACACGAGTCGCAACTCGTAACATGCACGGAGCACAACTTAGAAAAACTCTCAATTTATTATTAATTCAAAGGTTGAACTCTTTACAAAAGAGAACCACACCAATATGCATCCTTATGATTTAATAACGAAAGATAATTAGAAAGCTATTTAAAAAAAGTAAATAAAATCACTTAAAATATTATCTAGGATCTAATTACTCAAATCTCCAAAAACATTAATCAAACTAGAGGGCAACCCGGGAAGGATAAAGGAAGCCCGTCATTTGCATTGGAAGAACGATATTTGTTGACAGCTCCTCCAAGTCCTCAGGGGGGGGAATCCTTTTCAAAGCCCGTCATCATTCTCTTCCATGGTGTTATAGCTCTTGGAGAAGGCTGCTCGGACACTCTCATCAGGAGCTTCTTTCAACTGAATCAGTTTTTCCATCCACACTTTTTTGCCTTTTCCGAACAGAAACCCACCTACCTTCCCCAGCGCCAAAGGAAGCCCGTCAGTGGTAGCAACGATATCTGTTGCCAGTTCCTTGAATTCCTCTGGGGGAGAATCCGTTCCAAAAGCATGCCTACAGAATAATGTCAGAGCTTCATCTTGTTGCATCGTTCTGAGACCAAAACTTTCCGCGCCTTTGTGTTTTTCAAGGACATCATCTCTTTGGGATGTCACAATGACTGTGCTTCCAGGGCCAAGCCAATCGAGCTCTTTGACTAATGCGCTGAGCTGTTCATGGTCCTTCACATCGTCAAGGAGAAGAAGGACCTTCATGGTGTGAAACCTGTCCTGAATATGTGTCAGAGCGTAGTCAGAACAATCGAACTTTTGGGCATTTCCTCTTTGGAGGTGGGAAATTAGTCTGTTTTGCACAGACAGCATGCCGTGAACTCTAATTTCTTCTTGGATCTTTTCAAGAAAGCTACAGGCATCATACAGATGATGAAGTTGATTATAAACACATTTTGCCAGGACCGTCTTACCAACCCCAGGGATGCCATGTATTAACACCTTCTCACATGTGTCCCCAATCTTAACCGCTTGCCCATTGCGGTAGTCAACCTTCAGCTTCGCCATTATTTCTTGCACGTGAGGATCGACTCCAAGTAATTGTTCCGGCACAATTAGGTCCCTCGTCTTCAGCTCCTGCTCGACTTTGCTGACAATTTGCTTTATGACTTCACTATGATTCCTGCCAAAATGTATATGGAATAAAAAGTACATGAAAGAGCAGGATTGAGAGCGAAGAAAACCTATTTATGCACGATGCAGCCTTTGTCATCGTTATAACAACAAATATATAATTGGATATAATTTGAAACTAGTTAATCTTAAAGCCAAAGTAGGTAAGATACATGAGAAAAAGTAATCTCAGAGCAGAGCGCCTAATGGAAATTACTTTTCAAGATTATCGTAGAGATGGTATCCCGTCAATTCTGCGATCCGTTGGAGAGCAGACTTCCAGGAATTAACGAAACTGTCATCTCTGCCGTGCGTCTCGTGCACATTCAAGGCCTCCTTGAAAGGGCCCTTGCAGTAGCGCACATCTGACGGGTCGACATAGTAGAAGATGGGGATGATGATGCGATTCTTTTTGTCCATGCACTCCACCATTGTGCCCAATTCCATGAGGCAGCTCTTGCTGGATGCGTAATCCTTGGAGATGACAGGTATTGATATCTTGGATTGCTCAATCGCCTGGATCAGCTGGGGGTTCATTTCTTTGCCTACCTCCAGCTCTTCATCATCCCTGAAGACGCAAATCCCAACATCAGTCAAGCTGGTGTACAGGAAATCCGCAAAGTTCCTGCGTGTGTCTGGTCCTCTGAAACTCAAGAACACTTGGTAGTCCGGCTGTGTAGACATTGATGAGGAAGGATTGGTAACGTGACTAATGTCCACTGTCAGTGTAGCAGATCTTGAGAGATCGGAGAAAGGAGTTTTGTCACTGGGGACAGGCACGTATCTTGAATCGACCATCCTCCCATATATATAGAAGAGAGTGGGTTTGGTTTTTGGAGAGGAAATCGAGTGTTGACTGGCCGGTGGCGGCGGCCAGTTTTGTATCCGAATTAGTTTTTGCACCCTTTTTTTCGCTCTTCTTATTTCCTTTTTCTTTTTTCCAAATGGCGATTTTTTTGTCAAAAAATGACAATTAAATAAGAACAACACCTCTGCTTTTACTCTGTCTTTCGACTGTCATTTCCTGTCTTTTTGTTTTCCTTCCAAGTGACGAAATTAAATAAGAGCCCTCACAAGGGCAGATCACTTCTAGTGAGAAAAAGAAGAAGGGCAGATCACTTCAAGTGAGGTGTCTGCGTACTTTGAAAGCCCAAGACCTGGTGAAGAACTTTTCTGATGTTAACTTGGCCCATTATAATAGACAGTCCAATAAAGTGGCCAAGGTCCAAGGAAAAAATTTCCTGCCTCATAATTGGATCGTCAACCCCAACCTGACCTTTGGACTTAAGTTTGTTCTGATGCTTTTACTTTAGAGGTGCGGACGCTCCAAATGTCAAAACATGACATGGATAGACATATAAATGTCAAAACTTTCAAAATTTATACTCAAGTGTCAAAATCGTAAAATAAAGAAACACTTAAATGCCAATAACAAACCATGTCAGATTTTTCCACGAGTCACTTTAGATTTCTGACAGCCACATAGACCGATTTTATTAATAACATAATGTTATGTTAAATTTCCAACAAGCTTTATCAGAGTTGACATTTAAATATTCAATTCTCAAAAAAGTAATACTTAAGTGTATCTTTTGGAAATTTTGACACATATATGTCCACCTTGATGAGTTTTGGCATTTGGTATGACTTCTTCATGTTCGCAAGCTAAGACTTGATGAATGAATGAATATCGTTTGTTTTGACCAAAAAAGAGAAAAAGAACGAGCCAATTTTTGGAAATTCAATAATATATTGAAGGACCGACAAAATAATAATAATAATCATATATGAAAGGAGGAAAGGCAGGATTTGGACGGGAAGTTGATTTTGTGATGCCTTAAAAATTTGAAAAATCAATCCACGTATTATCTCAATTTTTGGAAATTCAATAAAAGATCATTGCAAATAGTTTCCGAAGCCCAGCTGAATGCTTTCGTATATCCCGACAGCAGAAGCCTTCAAAAAAATCAAAACGGTGAATTAAAGTGATGGACCAATTTTCAACTAGAATCGTGGAATCAAAATAAATGACTATTTCATCAGCTTGCGCCATTCGGATGTAATTCTTTGAAAGTAATTCATCTAATTGTTTAGATAAAACAAACAAGAAAATCCATGATCAAATCAGACCTAACACAATTAGGTCAGTTCATTGAATTATTGTTTTGGTTTAGGGCAAAGAAGATTTTCTTACCTGCATCCGGATGGAGATTATGCGAGAGCTTAGGAGCTGGACAAGTTAATTGCCCAAGCCCCAAAGCCCATATTCTAGAAAAGTGAGAATTTGGGCTGCTTTTACAGTAAAATCCCATTGATTTATATTAAATTTACGCATTACCTCTCTCTTTCAAGCCTGCAAGCTTAATCGAACGGATAACTCTAAACCATTATATGTCTAATTTATCAATAATATAAAAGAATTCAAGCACAAAACAGGAATATACACAACAGAAATAATGCGTCCACCCATGCCTTGAAAAAGTTGGGATAAACATATTTTGATGGATAAAATCATTCAAATTCATAAAGATTGTAATTCGTTCCATTTCAAGAGAAGGTTATACATGTTTTCGTTGTTTCCCATTTGGTAATGGCGATTAAAAGCCGTAAATTGATAACTTGCTTCTTAGATGGTTATTTGAGTTAGAGTTATGGAACGGAACCGGACATATAAGCCCAATTTGTTGATTTGGATGGGTTTCGGCCTTTCACAAGGAGAGTAAAAGGAACTCGGGTGGAAACGAGTTAATGTTGCTCATCCGACAGTCGAGCTCGGCTCACGAGTTACTCGAGCTTGGCTTTTGTCGAGGGGAACTGGATTCAAACAATGGAGGAATGGCTGACGGTTCGAATTTAGTTCCCTACGTGAAAACATTTCCCATTTTCAACCTTTGTTCGCCTAGAAAAATAAATTAATAGAAAATATTTTCTTAATCAATAGAAAATTATGCATAAATTTATAAAATGATTTCTTTCTTGAAAAAGTCAGAAAACATTTTCCAAATATAATTAGGTATTGTTGCTTAGACTTGACACTTTACGTTTGAACATGGGAACCACAATGCTAGTTCCTGAGTCTCCAATGCTTAGACTGGGTACATCAAGGCCAGGACCAAGTGTCTGGCACTCAAGCACGTGTCCATCGAGATCCAACTTGGATCCATTGAGGTTGGGCTCAAGACCTTGATTCCCAAGCTTGAGCATCTCATGTCTATCCTTGAGTCCTTTTTGCATTTAGGGCCTTCTTGTATTTTTCATACTTTCCTTTGTTCTTCTTGAGTGTAGGATAGTTTTGTTTTACGTGACCCTTCTTTTTGCATTCAAAACAGACAACATCTTTAACAGACGCTTCCTCATCTGCTGTCCTTCGTTGTCTAGACTGTCTATTTTGCTTCCTGCTGTTGAACTTATTGCCTTTCTTGTTTAACTTTTTTACCTTTCTGATTAACAGTGCAAGTTCTTCGTCGTCCAGCTCGTCCTCAAAATCTGTATCATCATAATCAGCATTAGACTTAAGAGCAATAGATTTCTTACCTCTAAACTCCACTTCTCCGTTCATTTGTTCTGCTTTATAGGATTGTAGGGTTCCAACAAGCTCATCAACTGTCATAGGTGAGATTCACAAAGTTTCTCGTATGAAGGTCTTCACATTATTCCAGTCTTTTGATAATCCTCTCAAAAGCTTGTTGACCTTCATTGGTCCTGGGACAGGCTATCCTTAATATGCAAGCCCATTTACTATTTCTGTAAATCTACTGAACATATCTCCTATGGACTCCCCCTATTTCATTTTGAAGGATTTATATTGACCAAGTAAAATATTTACTTTGATCTCTTTCACATGATCAGTCCCTTCATAGGTAACGTGCAGCCTATCCCATACTCCTTCGCTATTTCACAAGAGGAAATTCAATTATACTCATTAGGAGATAGTGCACAATAAAGAGAGTAGATGGCCTTAGCATCTAAAGCTTCTCTCTTCGCCAACTCTCCTTTTGAGATGGTAGTTGATAGCTTTGTTGTTTTCCTATCATCTTTCGATGTGGTTTTTCTAGTTTCAACGCTGGGATCAACTCCTTTCTCGACTACATCCCATTCCAATGGATCCTTGGATCTGAGAAAGGCTTTCATCTTATTCTTCCAAATGTTATATTCCTTTCCATCAAAGAATGGTGGTCGAGTGTTGCTCTATCCCTCAATCAGACCTAATGCAAGAATACTTGTAACATCCTGAAAATCGACCCCATTTTGGGATTTTATAAAAGGGCAATATTAGTCGAAGGCCTGGTCAGTACAAATATTCCGAACTATGTGTTCGTGGGATAACGGATTACAGAGAGGCACCATTAGGAAACGATACCCGTTTGACTCGCAATTTCAATCAGGAACGAACCCTTCAACCATGAGGACCTAGGAGGGAACGATATCCTCTAAGTACTAGACTATTAAGGAAACGGAAATAAATCGATTTGGCAGAAGTACGAAGTCGGACTACGGTGATTTCCGCACGACTTCGATACGAACTACGAACGACGTTAAACCGAATCATTTTCATCTGATACTCGGGATTATCAATTGAGCTCCCGGGATCACACGAAAATCGAGGGACATCCCTAATTTGAGAATTGACGTTAACGTGGATCAAAGAATGATTGACCATGGGTCAAAAGTAAGGAAAGTCCTAAAAGAGTGCCCGATAATCCAAATTGTACTACGGTCGCAATCGACTCAATTTAGCCCCGATTTTTAATCCGATTTTGGGAACCAACTTCTCAGTAATATCAGGACTAAATATTTGGACGTTGCCTCATTTATTTTGGAATTTTCCGTTGGACACGGAAGTGTCGGAAAAAGGGGAAAATTGGACCGGGTTTCGGGCTCGCAGGTGGGCCGGCCCAAGACCGGCGGCCCAATGGGCCTTGCACCCATCTAGCCCAGCCTAAAAAGGGCCCAAGCTGGCCCATTCTCCTCTCCCTCATCGGCCCATGGGCTTCTCTCTTTTTGCCTTTTGCTTTTGTGCCCAAGTGGGCTTTGTTTATGATTTGTTTTTGCTTGCTTTTGATTGGTTCTTCAACAAGTGACTTGCCCACTTGCCTTGGCCTTATCCAAGTCTTCGGCAGCCCCTTCTCTCCCCTTTTTCTCCCCCAAAATTCGTGCAGCAGCCAGCCCTCTCTCTCTCTCCCTTTTTCTCTTCCTTTTCTCTTCCATTTCTGCTGTTTCTTGCTGTCCTTACTATTTTCTAGCCGGAAAACAGCCTTGCCGCCATCACCGGAGCCGCCACCACCGCCCAAAGTGTAGTCCCGGAAGTTAGGAAGCCAGCCGCACACCTCTGATCACCCCTGGTTGCCCCGGACCGCCCGTTTCAGCATTTTCTGCACTGCTGGTCGGTTCCGCGTGAACAGTAACCAGCACTGTTTTTGGCCCGTTTCGGCCACCGTTCGTCGTTCATTGTCATCCCTGAACTTATCCCTCGTAGCCCTCGTCCCCCTCTATGCATCGGTGTTGCCGAATTTCCAACCCAAGTAAGTTAACTTCCTAATCCTTGTTTAGGGGTTAATCTTGCTTAGGGGTTAATTAGTGTATTTGTGTGTTTGTGTTTAATTAAGGTTGATTGGTTAATTAGGCTGGTTAATTAAGGCTGACTAGGGTTAGTTAATTGACCATAGTTAGTAATAAAGTAACTAAGGTTAATTAATTAAAGTAATCATGGTTAGTTTTAAAAGTAACCAAGGTTAGAAATTAACCATGGTTAGGTTAGATTAACTAGGGTTGAGTTAATTTGTTAACTATGGTTAAGTTTAATTATTTTTATTTATTTATTTAATTTCGGACGAATTTACTGTTCATAATCACTGTTCACGATTACTGTTCACGACACTGTTCATACAGAAACAAATTTTGATTTCAAATTGATGTGTTCTTGGTTGTTATGTTTTCTTGAAGTACCGATTGTTAATTATATGTGTGAATAATGATGAAATGCATGATCGAAGACCAAGTGGAAGTGAAAGTGTTTGATTTATTGAGTTATTCCCGAGAATTAGGGAATGTACTTGATTGTTGATTAGTTGAATTTGGAATTTTGGAATTGTTGAGTGATACCGCATGACATATTGCGTGGGTTATCTAAAATGGCATATTGCATGAGCATGAGCGTATGAGCGATGTTGCATTCACGACCAAGCAAAAGCAAAAACAAGAATGAATTGTTTGATGATGTATTGCATGGTCAAATTAAAGTTGATAGCCCGGTTGAGCTGGATGACCGCTAATCCCCATTGGGGTTGTGTCGTGACCATTGGATCGCCTGACAATGGTTAAATACGAGGCAGCGGTAGTAAGCGAGCCCATGCTCCATAGGGAATGTTGTCGATGACGTTACCGTGCCTCATGGGGGAGGACGATACTTGGTCTATGACCGATTGACCGCCAACCATAAGATTGTGC
Organism: Angophora floribunda; assembly: GCA_014182895.1. Classification (NCBI taxonomy): domain Eukaryota; kingdom Viridiplantae; phylum Streptophyta; class Magnoliopsida; order Myrtales; family Myrtaceae; genus Angophora; species Angophora floribunda. Next base: position 22,381,827 of record CM024706.1, read on the forward strand.
CGTGGCCTTGATGGTCATAATAATCGGAGCATATGTGTGGATGTGAGGCATGAGAAAGTTGTGTGAGATGCTTTGATTATTTGCATGCTCTTAATGTCGTGATGAATTAAATGACAGTTTCTGCAGATCGCGTGTGCCAAGGCCAGGTAGGGTTGCCTGTGATTGCACCTATTTATTAAACTATCTTCTATGGTTATTTCTCTGAGGTGGTGTTGGATGATTTGATGATTTAGGTTGTATGTTAAATTCCCGAGGCGAACGAAGTTCCTAACTGGGGCTAAGGACTTTAACTTGCTGAGTGTATCTCAACCCGTCATGGTTAATCTTTTTAGGCCCTAGATGATGTAGTACCTGAGGATCGAAGAGAGCGATCCCTCCGAGACCAGCGAGTAGACACTTGTACAGTGTTAGGTTAGCCAGACCGGTCTCTTTTGAGTAGGCCCCAGCTTGTTGCATGTAGTAAGGCGTGTATGTATTTGCTGGTGTACTGGCCAACCTTCAGATATATAAAATGGTGTTTCTCTTTCCTCTGTTGCTGTTGTTGCTATCCCTGTTGTTTGGTTTAGGAGTTGTTCGTTTCCGCATGTACTTAATTACAAGATAAAATGAATTGGTCGACGACAATACCTGGGATGTCGTATTTTAAGACCTCAAGTGAGATGGAGTTGCAGCGAGCTCAAGAGTCGGGACGTGACAATACTAGCCATGGAAGATCTTTAGCTCTAAAGTAATAAACACTTCAAAATACTGAGCACATGGCTCTGATACCAATTGATATAGCTAGTATTAACACTTAGAGGGGGGTGAATAGGTGTAGAGGAATTCTACTCGCAAGTAAGTATAAAGCTTTTGCAATCTACAGAACAGAAACTAAATAAAGAGAATAGAGAAGATTGCAAACACAGTTTAGTGGTTTGGCTTTTAGCAAGCCTACGTCCACTCTCTAAACGATTAGCCAATAGGCTGGATTTCACTATGTGATCAAAGGTGATTACACACTCTTGAGTGTTAGCACTTGATGATGATATGTCTCACAAAGTTACTCTTCTTGGTAATGTACTAGGATCACTCAATTTCACGCTTTTTCAAACAACTATTGAAGAATTGAATCAAGCTTTGGAATGTATTAATACTCTCTCTCTTCTTGGTCGCATCCTCCCCTTATACTCTCCTAGCCACACTTGACCGTTGGCTATCTCCTTGAGAGATTCGTTTTCCTTTCACTTCTTGGACAGACTTCATAAGAAAGTCTTTTTGACCGTTTGAAGATAGATTGGATCCTCTTGGATTTTGTTCGCCTATACAATCAAAATCCGAGCTTCCATAAGTGTTTCATCCTTTTTTGGAAGTTGCCTTGTTGATTGATCTTGTTGATCGATTCGATATAATAAAATCAATATAAATATGATAAGTGAAAATCATGACCGTTGGTGATCTGATCCTGTAAGTTTGTTCTAGGTCTGTCAGACTTAAGTTCTGCGTCTGCTTGTGTTCTTCATTTGGTACAAGTAGACTCAGAACCGTGTTTTCCGTCTGGTACGGTCAGATTCAGAAACATCTTATGCTTTCCTTCTGCTACATGCAGACTTAGAGGAATACGTCACCCTGTGACTTTTCTTCCTTAGGAAATTTATGATTTCTTGTATGCATAAAATGATTTGTTAACATCAAAACTAAAAGTTTTCTTAATAATTTGATCTATGTCGTAAGAAGTTAGTACATGTTTATCTCCCGGTGTAACGATGATCCTACTGCCTTTTCCAAACCATTCACATGTTCTAGCCAATGCATTTAATTGGTCCCCATGATCCACATCATCAAGCACAAGTAGAATCTTCTTGCAACAAAGTCCATCTCATATCAAATTAACACCTCAATCCACACTCAAGACCACTAAGTTCTCTTTCCAAAATATCTTAGATAATAGTGCTTTCGCAAAAACGAACTAGGCCATCACGTTTCGAAAGTTTCTCTAACATTTGCAAGAAAGCCACACCCACCAAACTAACTAGCGATACTATTATATACAGTTTTGGCCATGGTGGCCATCCTTCTACCTCCAATTCCCCGTATTCCACCACATAAATGTCATCCAAGCCCGTACTTAACAACGAGTTTACTTTCTCTAACTGGCAACATACACTAACAGGATACTTGGCAACACTCAAGGGTACTCATCCGACAATACTCGAGTTCCTTGGTCTCATCTCAGCCAAAACAAAGTAACAAAGGGGATGGGAATAAATGGCAATGTATGATCCATTGAACTGACAAAAGCTAACACGAAATGAACAATCACTCTATAAAATTCCAAAACGTGACTCTTAACGCACTAATCAATTCCATCATGTATCAATCAAGTTAGAGAATTCCATATCCTTTTACAAGGTCGAACAGGAATACTGTGAGTACCCATCGACACAATAATGCCAAACGGACAGATTGGCCGCTTCAATTAGCGCTTGGCTCCATTTCTTCACCTTCTCAGATTCCTATGGCAATTTCTACCCGTGCCAGGCCAATTTCTTGCCATAACTCTCTGTCGCTCTCCCCCTCTGCGAATCTCCCTCGACTCCACTTCGTGGAACGCAAGCAACACCAGCTGTCCCCTTGAGCCTATTCTACTCCATTACCTTCACCGGCTCGTCCAAGCACCACCCAGATGAAGCGTAGTTCTCGGAAAAGACAAGCACGGCGATCCACAACTCCTCGATGGCCCTCGTGAGCACGGGTGAGATCTCATGCCTCGGGCCAAGAGTCGTCGCTGTCGATGGAGGCGTTGATGCCTACTTGAAGCAGAACCCCATCGCGGTGAGGGGAGGAAGCCGGGGTGGACATCCTCGCCTCTGAAGCTGAAAGACGTCGAACGGCCGTTTTGCTTCGGAATTTGAAGAAGTATCATTCCGAACGTTTGATACTGCACAACCTACTTCTTCTTCTTCTTCTTCTTCATTTAATTTTTTTCCATGATTTATGTCACGCCCCGACCCTCGAGCACGCGGCAACCCCTGTCCTCTTGCGGTCATTTGATTTGCGACTCCCCAGGATCCATCGCCGACCGTTATTTTGTCACGCTTGTGTTGGAATAGCCTTGCTAGACACCAGATTCTTGGAATACCAGCAAGCTTGTGTTAGCACCATCCAGACTACCATGAATGCGGGAACTGTTTTTGTCACGCTTTTCCCAAATTTCAACATTGCTCTTGCAGATCCCAATCTACTTACTGCTCTTAAGGTTCAGCTACAAATCACTGGAGCTCCTCAAACTCCCGGATCTATCGTCGCTACCTTACATTACCGATGATCTACCGTGTCCAAAACTATGCCATCGATCTCAATATTCCAAACTCTGAAGACGCTCTTGTTATATCTATTGATCATGACCAGACATCTTGCATCCATGTTCCTCGACAGATCCCACGAAGCGAGCTAGTAAAGCTCCTCCCTGATAGTTAGGTAACCAACTATGAAAAACTCCATCAAAGTTGTAAGCCGATCCGGTCAAGTGAACCACAGTTCACCGGGGAAAAAAGATGGTACTGTTGCCATCAAGTTTAACAAAACCAAAGAGGAACCTTCCTCCATTTTTCCCACCATCCTCCACTTTACACCCTGCCCTGCTGACCCCGTTTCAAGCGAACCAGATGACAAACGATTTGTCCACTCTTTTGACTCTCAGGGACAACCGATTCATCTGTTCAAAGACCCTACTGGGCATTGCTTTTGGGATCCAGAGTGTGCTTGTCCATCCTGTACACAATTTGAAGATGAAGATGACAGACCCTCTTCCTCAAAGAAGAAAAAGAAAAAAGATACCCTTTATCAAAGGTATCTTGATGGAGATCCAACTGTTGGACCTCTAGGAGAAGACGGTGGTAAATACCAGTTCATTGTCTCCTATGGACCACCTAAACCTCATAAGGTAACCTCACCTTTACCTCCCTGCAAACCAATTACTCCTCCTCCTCAACCTCCAACCAAACCCATGATCACTTCCCTTTCTACAAGCCCATTCAAAAATGGGTCAAGAAGAATCATTCCTGTCCTCTAAACTTACCAAGACCAAGCACCCGTATATCCCACCCAGTTCCACCCCCGTTTTACCCAAAGATATGCATGTTCCATCCTCGATGACTTCTCTCCACTCGAGGCTACCGAATCATCTCGGAAACAAACACTCGCCCGGAAATTTCCTCCACTGGAGAAGTTCTCCGACCCCCACCAAAGATTCCAGCACTCTCCCAAAATACCAAATCCCACTGGTCTTGATGCACAAGGACAACGGAAGCGACCCTCTCTCTGAAACTCTTGAATTGGCAAACGAAAATGCTTTGGCCCAAAATGAGCTTCTTGGCGGTGTTGCTTTACACGTCTTGAACGTGTAAATAAGACTACCGACTTATCTTGCCGTATGTTGAAAGACTTCCAGAAAAGGCTTCATTTGCTAGAAACCAAGCAAGCACCTCCTAGCCATTATTTGGAATATCAAAAGCCAGAAATTGAGAAGCTCAAAAGGCAAATTCAAATTCTCAGAAGTCAGCAGTCCTTCACTCCAATTGACCCACCTTTCTTCCCCTCTTCTTCTTTACCACCCAAACCAGAGTCGTCTCTAGGATCATCATCCTCTTTTTCTTTGCTTTGTTCTCGGCTTAGCCGCTCCTCCACCCCAAACAATTTTTTGATTCTCGAGAAAAGCTCCGCAAGCTTAAACAAAAGCAGAAGGAGTCTTTCACTCCTACAGGATCACCATCTCCTCTTGGTACACCTGAACACCCACCTAGTGATCATCCCCCCGGAAACCCACCTGCTACCTTGACCATTTCTAATCCCATTGAAACTTTTCTTCGACAGCAGATTCCCTCAATTGCTGTCATCAAACCATCCACAGCTACACAGGTTGAAACTTCATCTGAATCTAATTTCGATGTCTTTACCGAATCAGTCTCTTCGGAAGACGATCTGTTTATGGCAAATAGTGTCAAAGACGAAGATATATTTTCTGAACCGAAATACATCACCCGAGCAACTTTGATGCAACCTGGACTTTCACCGCATCGTCCTCCAAAGTTTACTTTACCTTGACGACATCCCATATCATAAGTGGCCTGATCGACTCCAAGAATTTCATGCTTGGCTCACCACCAGCACATTTCGAACCCAAAGACCTATGATATTCTCCTGGAATTTACCGTCGCTTTACGGGAGCACTTAAAGATTGGTGGCATACGCCTCCGAACAAGACCGATGTACTTCTTGACTCGGCCATTGGATAATGCTATCCAGATTATCCACATGTATTTCATTGGCAAACTCCGAAGACTCCAAAGAACTCAAAAGAAAAGAGTTCTTCGACCGAAAATGTTGCTCATTAAGGCGCAAAGATCTTGACCGACACTTCCAAGCCATGATCAAGTTATTCTATTTACTTGGTGCGATTGGAATCTCAAGCCGATTTTCTTGGCATCCATCCCAAGAGAATTAAGTCAAGCTGCAGAAAAAACCCTCCAACAACGACAAAAAGCCTCACGAAGCCACCCTTGGTGAAATCCAACAGCAGTTCATATCGCCATAGAAGAACTCGTCTCCGTAGAGAAGCCTTCCGGAACTTCCTCAAAGAAGATAGACATCTTGATAAGGCATGCTTCAAACCCGGTTTGAAGATAAAGTGTCCTGTGGATTGCTCCGATCCCTCTTGCACAAAGCTGCAACAAAAAAGACACTTTAGAAAGTTTTCCTTCAAGAAGACACGCAAAGGAAAACGTAAAGGTAAATGGAAATTCTTGCGAAAAGTCATCATCGCTCCTCCAAAAACGAAGCAAAGACAGATGCTATATTTGCAACAAAAAAGGACATTTTGCAAAAAATTGTCCAAAGGCCAAGAGTCGTGGGAGCCATTTGATTGATAAAATTGCTAAGAGCACTGGCATCCAACTTGATGATTCGACATTGAGTCCTGTTTTCTCCTTAGATGACCAACCATCGAAAATACCCTCTCGTGCTATTCAAACATATAGCTCGGACTCGGCCTCGGATTCCAAAATGATGTCTTCACCTTCTTCCCCGATATTCCGCACCATATTCACACCACTGAACCAATACATCACCCATATATCCCCATCCATATCCTTTTATCCAAATATCATAAACCAATCCCTTTGGTGGCACTCATTGATACTGGAGCAAGTTCTTCCATTCTAGACACTAAGATTCTCCCAGAAGAGTTATGGAAGCCATTTACCAGGTATTTCAATTCAGCTTCTGGTGACACATTTGCTACCAAGTATCGAAGTAAGCCAATTACCATTCAATTCTTTCCCCAGTGTTCTATCACTACCAGAGTCCTTAGTTCCAGATCCCCAGACAAAGATATTATCATTGGCTGGGACATTCTGACCCAACTCCCCAAGCTCAGAATACTTTCTCGTGGTTTACGTTTCAAAAATCAGTTTAGGGAATTTGTAGAAACCAAACGGTTCTATGCACTTGAACCCGCCTTGTTTGACCCAATCATCCAGAGTTTAATTTCCTCTTGTGCTGAGTCACATTCTGAGTTTTCCCAGACCTGCACCCAACCCTTATGGAAAAACTCCCGATTTTATGTCAAACTCTCATTCAAGAAGAATGAAGACATTAATCCGACGAGAGCAAGTCATTCTGGAATGAGCCCACAACACCTTGCACTTGCACAAAGCAAGAATGTGCGAACTGTTGGCACAAGGTCTCATTGAACCATCGACTCTCAATGGGCATGTGAAGCATTTTATGTCAACAAGCGAGCTGAACAAAATCGTGGAAAAATGAGGTTAGTAATTAATTATCAACCTCTCGAATGAATTCCTCCAGGATGATAAATTCCCATTACCCCATCGAAATTCCCTCTTTCTTAGCCTTGCACAGCAAAGATTTACTCAAAATTTGATCTTAAGGCGGGATTCGCGGTTGGGAATTGACCCACCGAGCACCCAAGACGGGGTTACGTATCCCAAACCAAAGACTTTCAATGGACGGTTTGTTCCTTTTGGCCTTAAGACGCACCTTCCCTTTTCCAAAAGGCTATGTGCAAAATCTTTGAACCAATTCTTCCAAACTCCCAAATCTATATTGATGACATCCTTTTGTTCAGCCACGATGAACAATCTCATTGCCAACTCTTAACACAATTTGCTGATATTGTAAAAAGGCATGGCATTATGCTTTCTCGAAAAAAAAATGATTATTGCCCAAACAGAAATTGAATTCCTTGGCATGCACTTGAAAGAAGGAACTTATTGCCCGGAACCCCATATTGCGGAAGAACTCCAAAATTTCCCGAGAAGGATCTCAATACCGAGACAAGTCCAAGAATTCCTTGGCATTGTAAATTACTTGCGAGATTTTATTCCTCATATTTCTACATATCTCAGACCTCTCCAAAAGATGCTCAAAAAGAATCCTCCCTCATGGGGACCTAAGCAAACTCAAGCTGTTTTTCAGCTCAAACAACTTTTACAAAGATCTTCCTCCCTTAAAGATCCCATCTACGGCAAAAGAATCCTCCCGGATCGATGCCGGCAACAAATATTGGGCAACCATTCTTTTAGAAGAAATTGATGGGAATAGGCATATTTGTGCCTACAAAAGTGGTCGATTCTCCCAAGCAGAAATTCATTACCATTCCACTTTCAAGGAAATACTTGCGAGTCAAATATGGCATCAAGAAGTTTGAGTTTCATCTCATTGGACACCATTTTCTTGTTGAAATGGATATGTCTTCATTTCCCCGCATGCTCAAATTCAAACAAAAGCAAGTCCCTCATCCACAATTACTCCGGTGGGCTGAATGGTTTTCAAAATACTCCTTCGAAGTCAAACACATTCCGGGGACAAAGAATGTCCTCGCCGACTTCTTATCCAGACCAAAAGAACCAGTTCAAGCAATTCACATGTATGTCAAGAAGGAACCTCTCTCAGAAACATACCGCACCACTGACATGCAGTGTGGATGGCCAAGTTTGAAATACCCTCCTGAGATTCCATTGGCCATTCGACATAATGTCTTGAAAGAAAGACTTCCGGAATTAATGTGGGAATATCAGCTCCGAATTTTTCGTGAACATGGCAGCCTGATGCTCAGATCAGATGGACTCCATCCACAATATCCATTCATCCATCCCCTTCGATGGTCCCCGAATGAGGCATTCCCCGAAGATATGAAATGGTTACTTTGGTACATGTTCAACCTGTACACAATAGCCATTGAATTTCCTCTTGAACAAATTTTGCGGTCTTCATCAAAGATGCGGCCGGACGTGACCATAACCGAAATATCTCCTAGATGTTTTTGCATGGTTCAAACCACTCCAAGATCTTGGAAGGAACTCTTCAAAATCCAGAATCGTCAAGGAAGGCTGAACCGAACGTCATACTATTGTCCTATTCCACCGCCCATGGACATATTGCCATCCCACTGGATGGATCTCTGACACACCTTCTGTTGCAGGAACGTCAAGTTACAAGCCTCAAGTTTTTCAAGAATCTGCATAAATTCATCAGACACTACCCTACTCCATCACCACCAGCAGATCCTCATCAAGAGAACTCCGAGAGAATCCTATGCCGGAAAATCGCACCATCCCACCGAAGCATGGCCATCCGCCTGTCCCTGTTTCCTGGGACCACCTCGGCGCTGGGATCCGATGAGAGAAAAGATCCTAGAAGCCCTCCGGATCTTTCAAAGAAAAACAATCCGAGACTCCTCCACCCCCTATGATCCGTGGGGGGACCACTTTCCCAAGATCCATGGGGGAGACACCCCAAATTACGCCCCTTTTTCCGGCACTTTCGGTGCTAGCTCCTCTCGTCCGCCGACCTATCGGCGAAGAAATCGAGAATCTCATTCGCGCCTTTAAAAGAGAAAAAGATGGAAGCTCCAGTCCATCTGATATGGATGAGGACGCGCTGCTCAGAGAACAGATAGCTCATCATAGCTCTGATAATTCAGACTATGACTACAATGCTAGAGACGGAAGAGACAAATAAAAAACGTCCTAAAAACACTGTACATCGGTACTGTAGCACACTGTTCACTGTTCATCCAGCCTATTTTACTGTAGCACCTAGCGAAAATCCACTGTTCATAGCTTGTCACGGGTTTTCCTCCTATGTTTGTAGCCTATTAATGGCTAGTATGCTTTCATAATTGTGTCTGAACATGGCTAGTCAGCCATCCCTTGTCGTTGTATCCTCCTTTGCCTATATAAGAGCAAGGAGTCCCCATTGTAAGATCCATCGAGTGAAATAAGAAGTGTGTTGTGTACTCTACTTCAACATGATCTTCTAAACACTCACATTCTCTTCTAGTCCAGAACGATGGTTCTGAACAAACACTATGATTGAGAAAAATCCTGGAGTATGCTCTGCACTTGCCCTTAGGGGATCCTGTGCACCAGAATTTCCGATATTCTGGAGATTACTATGATCTAAGCTCATGACTTGAGAAGCAACTTGGTGGCTAACAGGCAGTCCCTTTAAGGCCTGGAGAGCCGTGTGTGGGATAGCATACCTGCCACAAGTTTGCAACTCAGTTTATGGATTTAGTTTCATAGGACTCTTTATGGTATAGCAGGAAAACCCAACAAGAACACATTCAAAAGTACTACTTTATTTATTTACTGATTAACCCTAGGAAGTTTACAAGTACAAGCCCTTACCACGGGCATCTTCCTAACGAGCCAATGAGACCAACAGGCCAGGGTTAATCTACTGCCTTCAAAGACGGCCACGAACCGAAACACGCGTCGATTCTCCATCCTACGGCCCTGAAAATTGTTAACCATGACGGGTTGAGATAAACTCAGCAAGTCAAAGTCCTAAGCCTCGGTTAGGAATTTCGCTCGCCTCAAGGGTAGTCTAACCATGCAACCTAGTTCCGACAAACAACACATACCACACCTCAAGCAACATTATCAGACGACAGTTCAATAAGCATATGCAAACACAAGCGACCCTACCTGGCCTTGGCACGCGCAACCTGCAGAAACTGTCATTTCAATCATCACAACGTTAAGAGCATGCGAATAATCAGAGCATCTCACACAACTTTCTCAGGCCTCACATCCACACATATGCTCCGATTATTACAACCACTCGGGCCACGGCACAACCTTATGGTTGGCGGTCAACCGATCGTAAACCAGGCATCGTCCTCCCCCATGAGGCACGGCGACGTCACGGGCTATCCCCCATCGACGGCATTCCTTAAGGAGCATGGGTCCGGTCTCTACCGCGACTCCGCAACCGACCACTGTCAGGCAACCAATCGAAGTCAGGACGACCAAAAGGCCACGGTACAACCCTAAGGGTTGGCTGTCTACCAGCAGCGCCGGGCTCTCCTCTTAATGTGACCATGCAACACATCATCAAACAATCTGTTCATTTCTTTGCTCGGTCGTGAATGCACATATAGTTCGTGCTCACGCAAACATGCTATTGCAGTTGGCACACGTATAATGAAATGCAATAGTGTCCAGCAATCACGCACAACAACAGCATTTCAATCACTTACGAAACTTGCAACATCAGCGGTTCAAGTCACAGTCCGACAATCAATTCTGACCAATCAACATTACAGTACTTGCACACTTTTCCAAAACAATCACGTACCTCAATAATTACTGCTCCCCAACCACGTGTCTCAATCCTCAATAATAAATAAGCACATGTCCTCACAACTACGACAATCAACTATTCTCATCAACACTCGATTATCCCAAAATAAGTATAAACTATAATTATACTCAAAAATACTCATTTAAGAAGCATGCTATAGTCGATTGTTCCCGAAAAATAATTTACTCCCACAAAATACTTGTAATTATTTTCCAATCCCATAATTAATTATCCAACCCAAATAATTTCATTTAATAAAATCATTCTTTAATAAATCAATGTCATTTGATAACGTAGTACATGAATGCTATTGACATTAAAAAATTAGACCATAGTAATTTTCCCACAAAATTACTCAATTAAAATCATTTCCCATAAATAATCACAATTAATTATTTTTCCCAAAAATAATTAATTTGAGAAATGAATAGTAATAACAATATTAATAATAATAATTCGAAATTATAATTATAATTTAATTAATTAATAATTCCGAAAATAATAAATAGTTATTATTTATTTCAAAAATAATAATAATATTTATTAATACTAACCATGGTTACTATTCTAACCCAACTGCAGTTAATTAACCAAAATACGGTTAACTAACTTAACCACGGTTACTTTAATCTAACCTCAGTTACTTTAATCTAACCGCGGTTACTTTAATCTAACCGCGATTACTTTATTCTAACCATGCTTAACACTAAGCAAGCTTAATCAAATAATATCTTAATGCTAATCAATCATCATCCAAAGCACTAATCAATAATTAAACTAATTAAACTACTCCTAAGCAAGATTAACCCCTAACTAAGGGATTAGGAAATCGACTCATGGTTTAGCGATTCCGACGACACGAGCGCGACGGCGGCGGCGAGGGGAACGTCCGTGAACTTCCGGCACGTCGGGACGAGGTGGCCCGGGACCGAATCTTGGCCGAGGGCGGCTGTCCACGTGACAAGAGGCTGAGAAACAGAGGAACCGACGGCTGTGGCGGCACAGGGCTGGCTGGTGGGCGGTCCGGTGACTCCAGACGGCGGCCAACAGCTCCGGCGACCAAGCGGCGGCTCTGGCGAAGGCTAGACAGAAGCTAAAAGGGAGAAGGAGGGGCGGTGCAACTGGTTTCACAGGGTGACAGCAAGCTGGGGTGGCTCTGGTGCGGCGGAGGGGCCTCGGGAACGGTCCTCCGGCGGGCCTGTGGCGGTGACCGGTGGCGACGTGCAGCGACAAGGCTGCTGGTCGCATGTCCAAGTCACGGCTAGAGGGGCCGAGAAGGAGAGAGAAGGCATGGTGAAGGCAGCAACTGGTTCGAGGGGGTGGCGGAGGCTGGCTGGTCGGTCGGCTGGCCTCCGACGATGACTAGGGCGGAGGGACGACGGTGAGGTGGCGGAGGTCGGGCCAAGAACGGCAGCTCGCCGGATCTAGTTCAGCTAGGTCAAGTTCGAAGAAAAGCAGCAGCGGCTCGCTCCAAGGCGGTTAGGCGAAGGGCGGTGTTGGCCAAGTGACAGCAAGGCAGCAGCTCGCTACTCCGGCATTCGGCGATCGGCTGGCCGGCGCTGCAGCGGCGGTGGACAGAGGAGGAAGACAGGAAGACAGAAGCTGGGCAGTGCTGGTTCGGCCCAAGGCCGGCGACCCGACGGCAAGCAAGGGCGGTGGCGGAGCTGTAGTGGCGGTCGGTTCTGGTGGCAACAACAGCAACAAACCAGGGACGTCGGCCGAAGAAGAATAAGAAGAAGAGGAAGGCTGCCGAGGGGGACGTCTTTGGGAAGCTGCCCGAAGAGAGAGAGAGAGAGAGAGAGAGACCCACATGGGTGTCAGACACATTGATGGAGAGAGAGAAAAAGAAAGTTGACAAAGTCAAAGATGGGATGGGCAAGTGGCTGTCGACCAAGTGAAGAAACGTGAGGGGGAAGAGAAAGAAAAAGGGGGAGAGAGAAAGGGAAACGTGCAGGAGAAGTTGGGGAGAGAAAAGGAGAAAAATGTAACATCCTGAAATTCGAGTCCTTTGAGGGAGGAATGAACGTGAATTTCGCCAATGCATTGTTGGCTGATCTCACTCGGAACTGATCACTCCTGAGATACTAACCTTGAGGGGAAAGGCTAATGAGGACAAAACTCGTGCGACTAAAGAACTTGACCTGGGAAAACAACTTGACCGTGAGAATTGCGTAAGGACGATCCTGTAGATATGCAGGCCGATTCCAGGGACAAATAGAAGTCGATTCGCGGACAGAAATAATGGGACGACAGGTGATTCCGTCTACTGTTATCGAACTCGCGAATGACCCTATGCCGATCCTTGATAATCGTGTACTTTGAAATAAGAATCGATCATTCGCAATTTCATGCAGTCAAGGACGTCCATGTGTCGAGAAGTCTTGAATGTGAATTGGCACGAGTCGGTTACGCGTGAATCCTTGAAGCCGCCCGTTAGTCTGAGTAATACCAAAATGGCATTTGAGCGAAATTGACATGGTATGAGAATCCAATATCGTACTTCGATTTTTCGGGAATGTTCGAGAAGGACTTTTGGACAATGCTTCTGTGACAGTTGGCAGTGCCAATTAAGCCGGGTATTTGGAAAAAGGGACTTTTGGACCGAGAACCCGAACCTATGAGGACGTGGGCCGGGCAAGATCAGTGTGGGCCTCACGCCCAAGGTGGGACAGCCGTCGTGGAAGGCCCGAGGCAAGCAAGTGAGCCCGTTAGGCCAAACTGACCATTTACCCTTCCGAGCCCGTTGTCTAACCTTGAGCCAATTCGAGCCCAATAAATTCCTGAGCCCGTTCCTATTCATTTTTCGGCTCGTTTCCTAGGCCAGCCTTTCATTTTCAGCCCAAGGGCACATTGGGAAATGTGCAAGGTGGAAATGACCAAAATGCCCTTGGATATTTTGAAGAAAAGTCAAAAGGAAGAGAAAGATGATGTCATGTTTTGGGAACTTGAGCCAAGCCATCAATGGCCTTAATTGAGGCCTATCTTCAGCCTCACTTTACTCTCTCTCTCCTTTTCATCTTCCCCAAACCGCACACCCTTCTCTCCCTAGTTTCCTTCATTCCTTCGCTTTTTTCGATTCGACCTTCCACCGAAAACTGAGTTGTTCATGCCCTTCCCGTTGGAATCTCGTCTCGTTCCACCCGCCGTTGTGTTCGGAAGAGAATTTCTATTCGATAGCGTTGACTGATCGTCGGAAAGAGTCTCCAGTCAATCCGTACGGCGACCGGAAGGGCCGCCGCCGGTATCCTTTTTCCGCCTATAGCAACTTTGTTCCGCCTTTTCACCTATTTTCCTTCCTTTCCTACCAAATCACCGCCCATACCAGCCACAAGAAGTTCCCCCTCGACCCTTGGGTGTCGCTGGCCGCAGGCCCGTCGCTCGCTAGAGCTCCGGCAAGCTTTGTTCAGCCGCTTTCCTCTTGTGCAGTGCTGTTTTTCAGAGTTGCAGTGGGGATTCCAAGTTGTTGCTGCTGTGTTGAGCCCGGGACCACCTTGGATCGTTGTGGTAGAGGTCCCCGGGTGTCGGGTTCGTCGCCGCCGCCGCCGCGTCCGTGTCGCCGGCCCGCTTAACGGGTGAGTTTAGCTCCTAATCCCTATTTAGTGCCTAAACTTGCTTAGGGTTGGTTGGTTAGTGTTAATCTTGGTTTAAGGGGTTTAATTAAGTTGTATTAGCTCTAAGATAGGTGGTTAGATAGATGATTAAGATTAGATTAGCTTAATTTTGCTTATTAAGCTTAATTGTGCTTAATTTGAGATTAATTGTGTTTATGTGATTGATTAAGCATGATTTGATTTAATTGAATTGATTAATTGTTTTAATTAATGTTTTGTTTAAATTATGGATTAAATGTTTTAATTAATTGAATTTCGGAAAAATCACTGTTCATAATCACTGTTCACGATTACTATTCACAATTACTGTTCACGGCACTGTTCATGCATAAGCTAAATTTAGTCTTATTTTGATGTGCTCTTGATTGTTGTGATTAATTGAAGTGTCGATTGTTAATTATGCTTGTGAATATTGATGAAATGCGTGATCGAGTGTTGGTTGGATTTTGGATTTTGGAATTGTCGAGTGAGATCGCATGACATATTGCGTGGGTTATCTAAAATGGCATGTTGCATGAGCATGAATGATGTTGCATTCACGACAGAGCAAATACATAAATGGATTGCTTGATGATGTGTTGCATTATCACATTAAATGAGAGAACCTAGCGTTGCCGGAAGACCGCCAATCCCTATGGGGTTGTACCGTGGCCAGTGGGTCGCCTGACTTCGGTAGGATGCCTGACGGGGGACATGTGACGGGACTGTGGTAGTGGGGGGGTCCTATGTTCCTGTCAGTTGCGGAGCTGCGGTAGTGGGCGGGTCCTATGCTCCTTCGAGAATGCCATCTTGGGAGTGAGCCCTTGACGTCGCCGTGCCTCGAGGTAAAGAGGACGAAGCTGGTTTAGCCAGGAACCGCCAACCATAAGGTTGTGCCGTGGCCCAAGAGGAGGGGTCGTAATAATCGGAGCATGTGTGAGTGTGAGACATGAGAAAGTTGTGTGAGATGCTCTGATTATTCGCATGCTCTTAATGTCGTGATGATTGCATTATTTATGATACGCACGCATGAGTTGACAGTCGTGCAGGGTATGGTAATGGCCAGGTGAGATCGCTTGTGACGCGATTTGCATGTGAGTGATGAACTGTATCATCTAACGGCCATGTGCCTTGCTTGCATTGTATGAGATTAAACGTGCAGGGTATGGCATACCGGGTAAGGTTGCATGCGAATCGAATATTGCTATGTTGGTTGCCCTGTCTGTTGTTGGTTACTGTTTGTGGGTTGTTGGGTTGAGTGAGGGGTAGTTCTAGAGAGATATCCCGGGTCGAGTTGGAGTACTAACTGGGGCTTAGGGGAATAACTTGCTAAGATTTTATCTCAACCCGTCGTGGTTAAACATTTTCAGGTCTTTAGAATGGCGTACCTGCAATGGAGAGTCCTGCCCCCGCTTCTCCAGTGATCGACTCGACGGAGCTTGAGTCCGATGGGTTCGAGTGACCGTGGTGTTGAACCTGAGGGTTCTTCTTGTTTAATTGGATTAGCCTAGTTTCTATTTGATTTGGCTTAGAGGATGGATCGGCCCTTTTTGTCGGGCTTGTAATTCGGAAAACGATCCTCCATTGGTTAATCTAGTAAATCGAATAATTGAGTAGTTGCTGTTGTTCTTGCTGTTTATCCCTCTATCCTTGTTTGATTGTTTATTTGTCTGGGGATGGTTCGTCTTCCGCTTACGCATAATCAAAGATTAAAATGAATGGTCGTGGATGGGTCCTGGGACGTTGCTTTCAATCGACCAAGGTAATGGGGTTGCCGCGGGCTCGAGAGTCGGGGCGTGACAAAAAAGACAAGAAAGGAGAACAAGACAAAATCTCAACAAGCACTTAGAGAGGGGTAATTTGGTCTTTTTACCTCTGAAGCACAAACTCCCCAATATTTGGCTCCATAACTCGGCCCGTTAAATCATTTTCCAATAATTCAGGCTTACCAATAAATCCGAGAATCAATGAGACAATGTCCAATATTTTAATCTCGACATCCTTAAAAATTCGATACTCGATACCGGATTGAAATTTGTGGTTAACATTGATCAATCGCGACTTTAGTACGACCTAACTTTCGGGTGGCGTTTAGGGGCTCTCGCGCGTTTGACCCATGGTTGATAGCTTTTCAATCCACGATCGTGCATATTCAAATCAGGGCAATTCTCGATTGTCATGTAATCACGAGAGGTTAATTGCTCACACTGAGCACATGGCCAAAAGGAAATCGGTTTAACGTCGTTCGTAATTAATATCGAAGTCGTGCGGAATCACCCGCAATCTGACCTCATATATTTGCCGAATTGATTTATTTCCGTTTGCTAATTGGCCTGCAACAGTGTAGTATTATTCCTCTATGATCCTTATGGTCAAGTGGTCTATCCCTGATTAAATTCACTAGTCGTACGCGTATCGATCCTTAATTGCCTTGCCGAATAGTTAGTTAACTCGTGAGGGGCCAACTCCGAGTAAACGCAACTAACAGTACATTAATAAAATAACCATTTCACATATTCCGGAATGGGTCGAAACTCAGGATGTTACAATTTAAGAGTTATACGAGGGATATTGAAAAACCTTTTTAAGAGAAAGAATACTCTAATAATCAGAATTTCAATACCATAACAAAATATGGAAGAAAATCGTAAAATGTTCTGTTTTCAGACAATTTAGCAATTATAAGATTTAAAAAACTTTTCTGATTTAATATTACTACCACGCTAGTAATTAAGCTCGAGTTAACTTCGTACAAATTACTAAAAGTAAGATATGATGGTGCATTATTTCATTCACTGTCGGGGTATGAAAATTAATAACACATGTATTAGCGTGAAGGAATTGATTAGTTCACGAAGAAACCCGTGTGAATTGATCCTTCTTTGGGAAGTTCAAACACTTGGTCCATTTATTTACTGTCTAAGCACGGTGAATCCATCCATACTCACATACTGAGCGATACCGTTAAGTCCCTATTTGTGTGAAAGTCAGTCTTTGGGGGAAAATGTCTTTCACGCAAAGAAGGGAAAGTATGAACTCTTTCTTTCACTGGTGTGCCAATCGCCATACCACATCGAAGCAATTTGTGAAGCAAGATGATAATCCCTCGAGGGATAAGGTGGAAAAATAAAACTTAAAGAGGACTGATAGCAAGTTCGAGAGATTTTCAAGAAGATTGGGACCCGTAAGCTCTGTGATGTAGTCTTAGAGTATCTCGACTGTCTATAAAAAGATGATTGAATACAATGACTAATTAGTCGGGAGGTTGAATGTAATGGTTCTCGATTTTGAATTTGTGTTGGAACCAAAAGGATGATAATAAAATTTGGAAACTTGTAATAAGAAAACTAGAAATTGGAGGGACAACTTTTTATTGAGAATGGTTTCTCTTTTGTGTTTTCGTGCTTATAGCTTGATTTACAACTCATGATCTCATTCCTTTATATAGGAATTGAATCTCACAAACGCCAATCATTACATTTAATGAAGAAAATATAACAACCCACACATCATTAAGAAAAAGACAACAAAACAACCCAATGTCGAAGAAAAACGAAGCCATCATAATGTCTTTATGGCTCTTCTTCAATGCTTGCAGGTTTCTGATCTAGCAACCGGCGTGCTTCAACCAATAATCAATTTTATATTATTCCAACAACTTGAACGTCCCTTACAAGTTCGTGATGATTTTTGCGATAGCGGAGGAGATTATAATTGATCCAAAGCATGAAATGGGAGTTGTTGAGGAAGGAAAGCGTGGATTTCGATAGGAAGTTGATTTCGCTGTGCCTGAAAATTTTGGAAAATCTATTGGCGGATCTACCTCAACATTTGGTTAGAATCTCTTCTGGAAGGAAGAACTTTTTATTGATTTCGTAGACGTGACTCCAAATTGGATATTTGAGTCAGGCTTTTTACTGTTGTAGTGAGCTAAGGCTTTTTATTCCATCTGGAAGATCGGTTAGCCTCTGGCAGTTCTTCAGGGACAGTATCTTCAGTTTCCTCAGTGATCCGATGGACTCCGGTAGGGTACAGATTCCAGAGCCATCTAGAGCGAGATACTTGAGAGACGTTAACCGCCCGATCGAATCGGATATATAAGTCAGGCCTTCACAATCACGAGCGCTGAGAGTTTTGAGCTTCATCATGGAACCTGTTTGGAAATTAATTTGAGAAATGGAAGTTCCATCGATCACCAGCTCTTTCAAGCCTCTCATGGGACCCAAATCTGGCAATTCACGAAGAAGATTGCAGCCCTTCACATTCAAAGAGACCAGCTTCGTCAGATTTCTAATTGATTGATGGATAACTGCTAAATTAGAGCAGCCTTCCAGAATAATTCTTTCCAGCTCCATTGACTCAGGAAAGTCTGGAGTGACAGTCAATTGGACACAACCACTGAGTTTCAAAACTTTTAGTTTCCTTGCCTGCAAGATTGACAGGATATGAAATAGTACTTGTTTACTCCCTAAGAAATTCGTCATCAAAGAGAAATTGCATTAAGGTAGTGAATTTATTCCACACCTGCCTGAGAAAGCGCCAACCTCTCCAGTGGCTGTCCAGCTGACTCCACGAAAAATCAAGAATCACCAACTTTTCGCAATTCTTATCTGGCCATTCAATGTAAAAATCCTGAGGGCACCCTTGCCAATCAAGCCACCTTACGCTCGAAACACGACCCCCAAAGTTTCCCTGAAGTTTAACCCGATCCAGCTTGAGGAACCTCAAGCTCCGTAAACCAACAAAATGATCGGGTTCAAAACAAATATTCCCTTCAGATCCGTCTACAAAGTCCAGCCCAAGGGCTTCAATGGACTTAGTACCCTGTCAATCAAGCAAAACAAAATTAACTTAAAAAAAATCTTTTAGCATCATCACACTGATGAATAGCCGAACGAAAAGGATCAATAACAGTATCAATTGCCATATAAAGAAGAACAGGTGGCGCAGTGCTCGCAGAAGTTACCTTCCTTCCTATTAGTACATCTAGTGCCTCTTTGTGGTTCCACAGCCTACTGCGCTGGCGAGGTTCGTTCCTGTTTTCACTCTTGACAATTTCCCTGCCAAAGCTCTTCAGTATTCCACACATACGTAGTTCTTTATCCTCTCTGATTTCTACCAAAGACATGGCCTGAAGAGATAGAATTGATATTGCAGGAAAAAACTGAAGGTCATCCCACATGTAATAGGGGATTCTCTTGTCCATTCTGTTGAAGAAGCATGCTATATCAAGAAATATCTGCTGTGCATTCTCATTTAGGTGTGGTATAGCTCTTGAGGAAGGCATCTCGGACACTCTCATCAGGAGCTTCTCTCAACTGAGTCAGTTTTTCTGTCCACACTTTTTTTGCTTCTTCCGAATAGAAACCCACCTACCTTCTCGAGCGCCAGAGGAAGCCCGTCAGTAGCAGCAACGATATCTGTAGCCAGTTTCTTCAAATCCTCGGGGGGAGAATCCGTATTAAAAGCATGCTTACAGAATAACGTCAGAGCTTTATCTTCTTTCATCAATCCAAGGACGTAATTTTCTGCACCATTGACTTTTTGAAGGACATCACATCTTGGGGATGTCACAATGACCATGCTCTCCTGGCCCAGCCAATCAAGCTCTCCAACTAATGCGCTGAGCTGTTCATGATCCTTCACATCATCAAGAAGAAGAAGGACCTTCATGTGGCGAAACCTCTCCCGAATATATGCCATACCATCGTCATAAACAACGAATGTTGGGGCATTTCTTTTATGGAGGTCGGAAATTAGTCTGTTTTGCACAGACATGATGCCATCATCTCTAATTTCTTCTTGGATCTTTTCAAGAAAGCTACAGGCATCATACAGATGATGAAGTCGATTATAAACACATTTCGCGAGGACTGTCTTACCAACCCCAGGGATGCCATATATTAACACCTTTTCACATGTGTCTCCAATTTTAATTGCTTGCCCATCGCGGTAATCAACCTTCAGCTTTGCCATTATTTCTTGCACATGAGGATCGGCCCCAACTAAGTGCTTTGGCACAATTAGGTCCCTCGTCTTCAGCTTCTGCTGAACTTCGATTCGCTTTATGAGCTTGCCATCAGATCTGCCAAATGTAATTGGAAAAAGAAGGACAAGGAAGAGAAGGATTTAAAGCAGAAGAAAACCTATTTGTGCGAAATGCAGCCATTGTCGTAGTTAGAATAATGAACATGTAAATAGATATGATTTAAATCTAGTTAATCTCAGCGCAAGAGTAGGCAAAATACACGAGAAAAGTAATCTCAGACCAGAGTGTGTCATGGAATTCGAAAATTTGTCACAATTTATAGATAGACAAGAAGTGCAATAGAAACAAATTATTGATTTTCTATTAATTCAAAGTATAAACTTATTAGAAAAGAGAATAAGACGAACATAAATAGTCTCAAAATCCTAATGATTCACTATAAAAAATGGTTAGGAAGCAATGAAAAACAATTAAACGAAATCTCTTAAGGACGCACCTCAAGACATTGATCAAACTAGAAGGCAACTCGGGTAGGCTCTGAAGATTGGAGCATCTGAAGATGTGGAGTTCCCGAAGATGAGAAAGGCTGGACATACTTGGAGGTAGGCCAGAAATCTGAGTGTCAGACAACTTCAGGATTGCCAAAGACGACAATCTACAAATGTTAAAGGGGATTGTCCCCTTCAAACTCGAGCATAACGAGAAATCTATCTCTTCCAGCTTCTCCAAATTCAGTATAGGTTCAGGAAACTCCCGTATGAAAGTGCCCCTCATCCTAAGCACTTTCATAGCTTTTAAATCCTTGACTGACGCTGGTAGCTCCTGAATCGCAGTGTCAGATAAATCCAGGAATTGGAGTGACCTAAGCTGTCCTATTTCTTCTGGAAGGTTGGATAGCCTCCGGCAGTTCTTTAACGACAGTGTTCTGAGAGACTTTAAGGACACGATTGAATCAGATATTCGAGTCAGGCTTTTACAATCGCGAGCACTGAGGGTTTTGAGCTTCCCCATGGAACCTTCTCGGAAATCAATCAAGGTAATGGCAGTTCCATCGATCACCAGCTCTTCCAATTCTCTCATGGGACCCAAATCTGGCAATTCATAAAAGAGACCGCACTTCTTCATATTCAAAGAAACCAACTTCTCCAGATTACTAACTGATGGATCAATAATTTCTAAATTTGAGCAACCTTCCAGAATAAGTCTTTCCAGCTCCATTGAAGCAGGAAATTTTGGAGTGGCAATCAATTGGACACAACCTGTTAGTTTTAAAACTTTTAGTTTCCTCGCCTGCAAGATTGATGGGATAAGATTGTAAACGTTGAGTTCCCGATAAATACGTGGTCAGAAGAAAAAGCGCATGAAGATAGTGAATTTATTGCATACCACCACAAGCAGCTCCCAAACTCTCCAGTCTTTGTCAACTTGACTCCCCGACAAATCCAGAATCACCAAGTTTTGCAAATTCAGATTTAGTGAGTGAATGTCAAAAATCTTGGGGCATCCTTGCCAATGAAGCCACATTAATTTCGAAAGACAATCCCCAAAGTTTCCATGAATAGCAGCCCTATCCAGCTTGAGGAACCTCAAGTTCTGTAAACCAACAAATTGATCACATTCAAAACTGATATTCCTTTCAGATCCGTCTGCAAACTCCAGCCCAAGGGCTTCAATGGACTTAGTACCCTGTCAATCAAGCAGAACAAAATTAACTTAAGATAATGGAGCCGTCTTTTAGCATCAGTAACTGTATCCATTGGTATCTAAATAAGAAAAGATGTGGTGCAGTGCTTGCAGAAGTTACCTCCCTTCTTTCTAGCACGTGCAGTGCTTCTTTGTGGTCGCACAGCCTACTGCGCTTGCAAGGTTCATATCTGTTTTCATTTGTGACAATTTCCCGGCCAAAATTCTTCAGTATCTCATGCATGCACAGTTCATTATCCTCTCCAATTTCTATGAAAGACCTGGCACGAAGAGCTTCAATGGATGCAGTAGGAAAATATTTGCAGTCATCCCATATGTAACAGGGGATTCTATTGTCCATCCCAGTGAAGAAGCATGCTATATCAAGAAATATCTGCTGTGCCTTCTTATCTAGGGTGGTAAAGCTCTTCTCCAAGGCTGCCTGGACTCTCTCATGAGGAGCTTCTTCCAATGCAGTCAATGTTTCCCTCCACGCTTTCTTCGATTTTACAAGAAACAGAGATGAACCGATCACCTCGAGCGCTAAAGGAAGCCGGCCAGAAGCAGCAATGATACCTGCTGACAAATTTTTGAATTTCTCGCGAGGAGAATCCATTCCAAAAGCATGCCTACAGAACAATTTCAGAGCTTCATCTTGTTTCATTGGTTCAAGGAAAAAACTTTCAGCACCCTTGATGTTTCTAAGGACGTCTTGTCTTTGGGATGTTAGAATGACCCTGCTCCCTAGGCCAAGCCAATCAAGCTCTCCGATTAATGCACTGAGCTGTTTATGATCATATACATCGTCAAGGAGAACAAGGACCTTCATGGTGCAAAAGTTCTTCTGAATATGAAATAGAGCTTCCTCAGAAGAATTGAACTTTTTGGCATTTCCTTTATCAAGGTCAGAAATTAGCTTGTTTTGTACAGACGTGATGCTGTGATGTTTAATTTCGGCTTGGATCTCCCCAAGAAAGCTACAGGCATCGAACAGATGATAAAGTCGGTTATATACACATTTGGCCAGGACCGTCTTACCCACCCCGGGTATCCCATATATTCCTAACACCTCCACACTTGTGTCCCCAATTTTAACTGCTTGCCCATCGCGGTAGACAACCTTCAGCTTTGCCATTATTTCTTGCACGTGAGGATCGACCTCAACCAATTGTTCTGGCACAATTAGGTCCCTCTTCTTCAGCTTCTGCTGAACTTGGTGGACAATTCGCTTTACGAATTCTCCAGGAGACCTGCCAAATGTATATGGAATAAAAAGGATATGGAAGAGGAGGACTGAAAGCGGAACAAATCCTACTTGTGCATGATGTTGCCGTTGTAATTGTTATGATTACAAAAAGTAATTGGATATGATTCAAAACTAGTTAATTTTAACGCAAAAGTAGGCAAGATACATGAGAAAAGTAATCTCAGGCCAGAGCGGGTCATGGAAATTACACTTTCTCGTGGAGATGGTGTCCCTCCAACTCTCCGATCCGACGGCAAGCAGACATCAAGCGATCAAGGGAGCTGGCATCTCTGTCGACATAATAGAAGATGGGGATGATGATGCACTTCTTTTTGTCCATGCACTCCACCATTTGCTCCAATTCCATGAGACAGCTCTTGCTGGACACGTATTCCTCGGAGATGATGGGTATTGAAATCTTGCACTGCTCTATCGCCTGGATCAGCTGGGGGTTGATTTCGTTGCCTCTCTCCAGCTCTTCCTCGTCCCTAAAAACCCTGATCCCAACATCAATCAACATGGTGTACAGAAAATCCGCGAAGCCCCTGCGCATGTCCACCCCTCTGGAACTCAGGAACACTTCGTTGTCTGGCTGTGTAGACGCTAATGAGGAAGGATTGGTAACATGACTAATGTCCATTGTTTGTGTAGCAGATCTTGAGAAAACGTGCGAAGGAGCTCGGTCACTACTTACGTTCCCGTACTTTGGATGGACAATCCTCACAATTATAGAACAGAGTAGCTTTGGTTTTTGGTGAGCAAATCGACTGTTGACCGGTCGGTGGCTCCGGATTTGTTTTAAAATTTTTTATCGCTCTTATTATTTCAGTTGTTTATTGTCTCTTTCTTTTCCCCTAAATGACGAAACTATTTGTGAAAAAAAGAACAATAAAGTCCAGAAACCTATTCATTGTTTTGTTTGTGAGGAATTGTAATAGTACGAATTTAGTCATCAATTTTTTTTGTCAATTCAGTCCTAAACTTTTACAATTATATCAATTCAGTCCATTTAGTCAAATTTGACCAAATTTGGTCCGACGTGGAGGACATTGCAATTTTTTTAATATTATTTTAATTTTTTCGAATTTTTTATTAAATTTTCTTTTTCTGTTTTTTTTTTCCTTTTCCATTTCTTTTTTCTTTTTTTTTTTCCTCCTTTGCCTTCTTTTTTCGTGTAGTGGCCAGTGAGCCTTTGGTGAGGGTCGCAGCCCTCACCCAACCTCACCCACCCCCACCGACGGCCTTGCCCAAATCTGGGCGAGGCCTGGGGGCTAAGGGCAAGCCGCGCTTTTGGTGACACTCAACAGTGTCGAGGGCTAGGGCGACGTCACTCGCGGAGATCTTGCCCAAATGGGAGAGGTTGTGGAAAAAAATGCAGAGATCTTTGAAATATGTCGTGGGATTTTGACCAAAAAGAAAAATGCAGAGATCGTGGGATGAGTTGGTAGGAAAGATTTGATGAAAAAAAAAACAAGGGAAGTCTGGTGGCGAAGAAATGGAAACAAAGGATTTGGTGGAAATCACAAGAAAGATTTTTGTTTATCGACGCTATCTTGTTGCAAGACATGGGAGTCGAAACCCACATCCGAAGTTAAATCGTTCCCACTTTAACCCTCTCAGAATATGGAGATTCGAACCCCCATCTCTTCCTTCCCATGTGAAAAGAGTAGCCATTGGACCAAACTTTAGTAGTTAATTAAAAGAAAGATTTCACAAGGGGGAAGGGTGAGAAGTTGTTCATCATTCCTGCCATTGCTTCGTTCCACTCACTCCTGCTGGTTCATTCATTGCCACACCGTCAACGCTTGCTGGCCTCTGCCAATCAAGCGAGGTTGAGCCTTGCTCAAGATTGGTGAGGTGACCTCCCTAGCCTCAGCGACCTTGGCCCTCGCTAGAAGCTGGTGAGGGCGGCCCTCACCAGCCCTTGTCTATGGCAGGTCGCCGGCCTTTGAGGATTCCAATGGCCGCATAGGATGAAGATGAACGAAAATAAAGAAAACAAAAGAAAAATCAAAAGATATTAAAATATTATAAAAATTGTCCACATTAACACCGGTAGTGTCACATAGGATGACCGGCATCTATACTAACGGCAGACATCCAATTTTGGCTAGATGGATTAATTTAGTATAAATGCAAAAGGTCTAGAACTCGGTTGATAAAAAAAAAAGTCCAGTACTGAATTGATATAATTATAATAAGTTTATGACATTTTTAATAATTATTCTGAAAAAAAAAAATGCCTATTGATGATACGGTAATAGCAACTTCTTTATCCATAGTCGACAATCTTCATGCTTCAAATGAAGGATTCCACGACCTACTATTTTAACAAAGCATTCGGAGTCCACTAATGGAATCGAGCACCATTCGAACCAATAGAATGTCATGAACATGCCAATTGACTTACATAATATCTACAAGCATGCATCAAAAATAGTTGTCAGGATATGTGATCGCGCTATATACTAAACTAAAAGCTTAAACAATAATATGATGGATGACAGTACATAAGTGTCTTATATGTGCCGGCCATCGTGCTTTTGGCCTTTCAAATGCTCCAAGTACCGTTATGCACCTAATGAATAAAATATGTAGGCCTTTCATTGAGGGTTTTGTTATTGTACATTCAATGACATTCTTATTTACAATAAGGATAAGGAATAAAACATGACACATCTCCTGCAAGTATTCCAAGCTTCAAGAGAGCAAAAATTATTTGCTATGTCACTTCTTGACTGACAAGGTAATTTTCTTTGGGTATGTGATGACTAGCTTAGGAATAAGATGGATCCTAGTAGATTGAAGCCATCACTTCATGGAAAACTCTCCAAAGGCTTCATAAGATTCGAAACTTCATGGCCTCGCTTCTTTCTA
Source organism: Angophora floribunda (assembly GCA_014182895.1). Lineage (NCBI taxonomy): Eukaryota > Viridiplantae > Streptophyta > Magnoliopsida > Myrtales > Myrtaceae > Angophora > Angophora floribunda. Next base: position 22,407,859 of record CM024706.1, read on the forward strand.
CAAGAGATCCTAAAGATTTTCAGTTCCGTTGCTGCACCAAATTACTGAATGCTTACAAAGAGAGAGGCCTTGGCTGAACGACAAGGAGAGCTTTCAGCTCTTAAAGAACAAAATAATTGAAGATCCAGTGTCAGCGCTGCCCAACATGGGCTTGGTTTTTGAGTTTCCTTGCGATTCTTTAAATATTGGGCATCGGTGTTGTGCTCAGTCAAGAAGGTCGTCACGTTGCCTTTTCCAGTGAAAAACTAAATGATGCCAAACTTAAGTATTCAACCTATGATATGAGAGTTCTATGCTATAGTGAGTGCTCACAGTCATTTGCTAACAAAAGAATGTTTTTTGTACTCTGACCATGAGGCACTTAAACGCTTGGACTCTCAACAGAACTTTAATCGCTGACGTGCAGCTTGAAGTGATTTTCTACATTCTTTTCTGTTTCTCCTCAAACAAAAATCTGGCAATCCGGTGCTCAAAATCGGGCTGCAGATTCTTTAAGCCGCCAATATACATAGATTCTATTTACTATGCAAATCGAGCCTGTTTGACTTAAAGGAGCGAAAGATTCGCATAAAGAGGATCCAGATGGGGAAATTTGGAAGTTAGACTCTTGAAAATGCACATGGACAGTTTCACCGTCAAGATGGTTTTCTGTTTAAGAGCAATCAGTTGTGTTTGGCAATGTTGTTCATATCATCTAGCTATTACTTTTTAAGCCCGCATGGTGGACTGGCGGGTAATTTTGGTCGTGATAGAACTTTGGCGCTTGATAGAGAGAACTTTCATTGGCCAAAAATGGAAAAGGATATAAAGCGGCACATTGTCGTGAGTTTGCCAAAAACTCAAGGCACCAAGGATTTAGTCATGTTTGTAGTTGATCAATTTTCCAAAATGCCAAATTATGTACCGTGTGATAATTCTTCGGCTCCTTTCATTTCATGGAAAATAACTTTTAGAAAAACATTTTCCAGATTTTATAACGTTCGTTTTACAAAAAATGAACTAGTTAGGGAAAACAATTTCTATCGATAAAAAAAAGTCTTCTAAATTAGGGGAATATTTTCCCCTTTTCAAATAGGAAAAAACATTTTCCATATCTTCTTTCACCTCACTTTTTTTTAGCAAATATCATTTTCTTTTATTTTAATTATTTTTTAAAAAGTTGAGTTTTTAATTATTTTTTCCTTTTCTTTCTTCTTCTTCTTCCTTGGCCGGTTGTTAGCCATGATGATGGCTAGCGACTAGCTAAAGGCGAGCTCAAGACTTGTCACAAGCTGGCAAGCTTGAGCCTTGCCCAAGGTCGCTAGTGACCTCGCTAGCCTGAGCCTCGTCAACCTCTGGAGACCTTTGTCGAGGCCCAAGCCTCACCTAACTCATTGGATCTAGCGAGGCCCGAGATTGCCTGACCAACTGAGGTGAGCTCGAGCTCGCCCAAATCTGGTGAGTCACAAGCTTGCTGGCCTCAATGAAGCTCAAGCTCGCTTGGATTGGTTGAGCCTCAAGCTAGCCGGCCCGTGCTTTAGCAATTAGTTGGCTATTGCAACAAAGCAAACTAGCGGAGGAAGAAGGAGGAAGGCAAAGGAAGAAGGAGGAAGGAAAAGAAAAGAAAATTAAAAAAAAGAAAGAAGAATAAAGAAAAGAAAATAATTAAAAATTAAAAATTCGATTTTAAAAAATATATATTTAAAAATATTTAAAAATATATATTTAAAAATATTAAAAAATAAAAAAATTCAATAGTTTTTGGTAATTTTCCCAGGAAAATCAAATCAAATTCCAAATGGTAGAAAATATTTTCCACTTCATTTTCGGGTTTCAATCGAACGCCGAAAAATATTATTTTTTTTTTTTGGAAAATGGCTTCTTGGAAAATATTTTCCAGAAATGTTACATTTTTCGCAAAATGTATGGAGCCTTGATGCCGCTAAGCTCTGTTATAGTAAAATTTTGGGCGGACGTGTTATTGCAAAGAAGTCACTTCCTAGTGATATCAATTTTATGAGTGACTTTTATGCATTATGGCGAAAAATGGTGACTCAATACTGACGGACATATATAAGGCTCCGTTTGGTAACGTTTCTCTTCTTCTATTTTTCTATTCTTTTGTTCCCTGGAATAGAAAAAGAACAGAAATGCGTTTAGTAACGCAAACTGATTTTTCTATTCCTGAGAATAGAAAGTTGTTCCTGAGAATAGATTGGAGTAAAAATGAGAAGTAGAAAAAAGTAACTTCTTATTCCTGAGAACAATTTCTAGAAATTATTTCTTGGGGACTATTCATCGCCTATAGCATACCGCCACCCGCCCACCAATGCCCGTCGCCTGCCATTGCCCGCCGCCGCCGATCGCCCGCCGCCGCCAATCACCTGCCGCCGCTCGCCACCGGTCGCTTGCCGGCTGCCCTTTAATCATAATAATCATCAAGTTTTCATTCATATTTGTTCATGCAATATGCGTAATTTGATCCATTAAAATTGTACTATGAATTTTTAATAATTAAATGTTCTGTTATTTATTGAAATAAGTGCACCATAAGTATCGGGACCTATAGCAATAATTCAATTGAGTCTAAAACTTTTAAAAAGTATAATTAAATCTTAAAATTTGTTAAATTGATGTAATCAAGTCCTTCGTTAACTCCATCAATTTCACTAACGAAAAATACTAATGTGGCATTTTTTATTATTTTCTCTCACATACATGACATTTCTTTTTATTTTCTTCTCCAAATCTTACTTAAATTATATTAAAAATTAAAAGGGCAATTTTTTCTTAAAAATCCCAAATTATATATAAAAAAGAATAGTTGTGCTCCGTCCAACGATGGGCAGCGACAATGGTGGCCCAGCGGCAAGGGCCCTATAATTTTATTTTATTTTAGATTGGGTTTTTTTTAATAAGTTTTAATCTGATTTTAGTAAGATTTGGGGAAGACGATAATAAGAAAATGCCACATAAGTCGGAGAAGATAATAAAAAATTCGAACCTTAGCATTTTCCATAAGGCTAATTGACGGAGTTACGAAAGGAATTGATTACACTACTTTGACAATTGTTAGGATATATTTGCACGTTTTGAATGTTTTAGTGCCCGATCACACTTTTGACATAAGTTTTAGGACTTCTGGTGTACTTATCATTTATTTATTTAATTAACCTTTTAATTATGATAACTTCATTTTCAATATGTACTTTCACTGGCTGACCTATGAATCTTTTCAACTCACACACATGCCTTATACTAAAGTCTTCCCTATCTGTCCAAGGCGTGAGATTCTTGTTATTGGTTGGAGCTAGGGGTGTCAAATGGGTGGGTCGGGTCGGGTCGGGTTTGGGTCGAGTTGAAAATGGTCCGACTCACATCGACCCATTTAACCCGTTTTGACCCATTTTCATGCAATGTAAATTTGATGATCCAAACCTAACTTGACCTATACCCGATCCATACTCGACCCATATTAATATTTAACTTAATTTAAGAAAATCTACTCCCATTTATTTAGCCAACTTTAAACTTTTCATATATAAATTATTTGAATAAAAATTTCACATCAAATTTATAAAGTAAATTAAATTAAAAAAATTAGTAAATAAAAAAAAAAAGTAAAATTTTCGCTTGGATCTAGTGAGTCGCGAGCTTTGTTGCGTCTAGTGAGTTCGAGGCTCGCCTACCCAGATCTGGGTGAGCTCCAGCTCGGCCAAGGTCGGCGACCTCGTGGCTCGCTTGTCCAGATCTAAGCCGAGCTTTAGCAAATGAGCTTAGGGCTCACTAGCCCAAGCTCTGTCGCGGCTCTCCTGCCCAGATCCAAGCTGAGCTCTAGCCGACGACGGCAAGCTCAGGATCGGCAATGGTGATGGCGGTGTGATGGCAGGATCGACAACAGAGGTCGAGAACGCATAGAGGAGAGGGGTGGAAGGAGAGAGATGATGAGTCTATCTAATAACTTACTCAACCCATATTTGGCCTATATTTAACTTTTACTTGACCTATATTTGACCCATATTTAACTTTCACTTAACTCATATTTGACCCATTTAACTAAAAGTGAGTCATAATATGGATTTATGACCCATTTTGACACCTTTAGTTGGAGCAAACGTTATGTGGATGGATGACGAATTAGTTTGAATAAGTTAAAATGAACTTATAGATCAAAATGATCTTTCAATTATTATAACTTCTTTTTCAATACGAAATATCACCGGCCTGGCTAAGAATCTTCCAAAACACATACTTGCTTTACACTAAAGTCTTCTTTGTCTGTCCAAGGCGTGAGATTCTTGTTATTTGTTGGAGCAAACGTTTCACGAAAGGATAGCAAACCAGGCATATCAAGTTAAACCAAAGTTTGAGATTGAATTGACCTTTTGATTATTATAATTTAATTTTCAATAAGAAATTGGTTGTAGATCCTTTACGTCATGTAAAGGCTGATATGTAAAACAGTTCATTGAGAAAAAAAAAAAAAAATTTTCTGACCTAGATTCTCACAGGATTAAGTTTGTAAATAAGTAGTACTTACTATGCAATTATACTTTCGAGGGATCAATTTGCTTAGATAATAGAAATGAGAAATACTTCCAAAGTTGATGCGGCTGGCTTGCTATCCATTGATGGCGTCCAGCCCCCTTTGCCTAGCCGCGCACATCTACGCACGCATATGCACAAAGTTAAACATCTCTCAAGACATACAACGCAGACAGTTGAGAATACTATTGCAGAAAAGAGAAATAAGGAATTTATGTATATTTCTATCTTTCTTAAAGAAAAATACATAAGTCTATTTATAGGCTTTATTAGATAACTATTTAAGGTAATAAGATAAACTTAATACCAATTATAATCAATCAGGACCAATCATGAGAAATCTAGAAAATCTCTTAAATATATCTTGAAAACCATTTTATTAAGTTTGGTAGAAAAGAACATTATACATGGAATATTATAGAACAGGACCATAGTGTCAAATAAATATTACCTTAAATAATAAAATCCTAAGTCTATCAAATCACATATGAAAAGCAAAAATCTTGATTTTTCCTGCATCATTGACTTTTTATGGGGGGAAAAAAACTCGACCTTGACTTTCAAAATGCCGGATTATCTGATAAAACAAATCCTCTAAAAAAATTTGGCACAATCTATAAAATCAATTAGAAATTTTGCTTTGAGAAAATATTTTAGGCATACTTCGAGACAAATTTGTCAATGATGCCGGGAATATCAAGATTTGATCTTCAGTTATCATGTAATCGACGTGGGATTTTCTTTTTTTCATGCAATTTTACTTTATTTTATTGGTTTTTAGATTTTATAATTTTAGGTAGTTTATTAACTTTTTTTTTAGATTTTTAACTGTCTTTTATTAGGAATCTTTACTATTTTTGGACTATATATATGTATATTCATAACATTCTCTTTTATAATAAGTATATCCTTCAAATTGATAAAAAATTAAAAGCTTTTCTCTATTGCGCTTCGGGTGTGTTTACGAGTTGCGACTCATGTTTACACTAATCTATTTGCTGGTTTGGTATGAAAGCGGGAAGAGCTTGGGAATGCGATATCTTGATGGCCTTGGGGATAATTTTTATCACCAACAAAATTGGGAGTCGCAAGCTTTGTGTAGCCTTAAGAGAATCTCAACAGTCTATAAAATGATGATTGAATGTCGGAGAAAATTACCAAAAAAATCCAAAACTTATTGCATTTATACTATTTAATCCTAAATATTTTCATGTTTTGCTAAGATAATCAATCTAGCCAATTTTGGCCAGAAATTGCTAACGTGGATCCTAATTATTTTACTTGGCATGGCCGGTTTTGAAATGGCATTAATTTTTTAAATACTTTATGTTGTTATTTTCTTTTTCTTTTTTCTTTTGGGTCTTCGCAACGGCTGTGGCAATGACCAACGATTGAACACAACTATGACCAGTGAGGTTCGCCCTCGCCAAGATCTAGCAAGAGGGGACCTTGCCGGCCTTGAGGTCTAAAGCTCAACAAGGGGACTTCGCCTAAGACCGGCGAGGGTGACCCTCACCTGTAGTTGCCTTTGGTCAGTAAGTGGCCATTGTCGAGGCCTAGAGAACAACAGAGGAAGAAGTTTAAAAAAAATTTAAAAATTAATAAATTGTGTCTATGTTAATGATGATCATGCCATGTAGGATGTCTAGCGTCCATATTAGATTTTCAGACAAAATTGACCAGATGAACTACATTGACAAAACGTGAAAATGTTTATGATTAAATTGGCATAATTAGAAATTTAGGACTGAATTGGCATAAGTGCAATAGATTTAAAACTTTTTTTGTAATTTGTCCTCTAATGCAACTACTAATTGGTTAGTGATGATTTTTGCAATAGTGGAGGAGATTAGAATTGATCCAAATTATGAAATGGAAGTTGTTGAAGAAGGAAAGCATAGATTTCGATAGGAAGTTGACGTTGTTATGTCTGAAAATTTTGAAAAATCAATTGATCGATCTACCTCAATGTTTAATTGGAATGTTTTCTGGAAGCAAGAACTTTTTATTGATTTCGTCAATGTGATTCCAATTTTTTAGAGGATTGCAGGAGATTTGGTTATAATAATCTGGCATTTTGAAAACTGACACCCCGTAAACACGAGTCATAATTCGTAAATAGACATGAAGGGCAATAGGAAAAAAAATTATTTATTTTCTATTAATTCAAAGTATAATACAAACATAAATAGTCTAAAAATCCTAATGGTTCAATAATAAAAGATGATTAGAAAGCAATTCAGAAAAGTAAATAAAAACCCTTAAAATATTGTCTGAAATTTAATTAACCTCTTCTCTAAAAACCTTAATCGAAGGGGGCAAGTCGGGTAGGCTCTGAAGATTGGAGCATCTGAGGATGTGAAGTTCCCGGAGACGAGAAAGGCTGGACATACTTGGAGGTAGGCCAGAAATCTGAGTGTCGGACAGTTTCAGGATTTCCAAACACGATAATCTCCATATGTCGTTGGGGATTTCCCCCTCTAAATCCCGGCATGATGAGAAATCTATCTCTTTCATCTTCTTCAAATTCAGTATAGCTTCAGGAAACTCCTTTATGAAAGTATTCCTCATCCTAAGCACTTTGATAGCTTCCAAATCCGTCACTAAAGAAGGTAACTCTTGAATCGCAGTGTCAGATAAATCCAGCTCTTTCAAGCGTGTCATGGGAGCCAAATTACGCAATTCACATTCACTGAGGAGACTACATCCATTCATGTTCAAAGAAACCAACTTCGTCAGATTACCAAATGATTGATTGATAATTGCTAATTTCGAGCAACCTTCCAGAATAAGTCTTTCCAACTGCATTGAAACAAAAAATTCTGGAGTGGCAGTCAATCTGACACAACCTGTTAGTTTCAAAACTTTCAGTTTCCTTGCCTGCAAGATTGATAGGAAACGACGGTAAATATTGAGTTCCTGAGAAATATGTCATCAAAAGAGAATTGCATGAAGATAGTGAATTCATTGCATACCACCACAAGCAGCTCCCAACCTCTCCAGTCTCTGTCAACCTGACTCCCCGACAAATCAAGAATCACCAGTTTTTGCAAATTCAGATTTAGCGATTGAATGTCCAAAATCTTAGGGCACCCTTGCCAATCAAGCCACCTTAAGCTCGAAAGGCGCTCCCCAAAATTTCCCGAATATCAGCCCGATCCAGCTTGAGGAACCTCAACTTCTGTAAACCATCAAATCTATCACATTCGAAGCTGATATTCCCTTCGGATCCGTCAGCAAATACCAGCCCGAGGGCTTCGACTTTCTCAGTACACTGTCAATCAAGCAAAACAAAATTAATTTAAAAAAATGGAGCTGTCTTTTAGCATCACACTTGATGAATAATTGAAAGAAAAGGACCAATAACAGTATTATTTGACATCTAAAGAAGAAAGATGTGGCACGGCGCTCGCAGAAGTTACCTTCCTTCCTCTTAGAACATCCAGTGCTTCTTGGTGGTTGCATAGCCTACTGCGCCAGCAAGGTTCATCCTTGCTTTCATCCTCGACAATTTCCCGGCCTAAGGTCTTCAGTATTTCATGCATGCATAGTTTTTGATCCTCTCTGATTTCTACCAAAGACAGGGCTTGAAGAGATAGAATGGATAAATTAGGGGAAAATTTACATTCATCCCACATGTAATACGGGATTCTCGGATCATTTCCATTAAAGAAACATGCTATATCTAGAAATATCTGCTTTGCATTGTTATTTAGGGTGGTGTAACTCTTCTTCAAGGCTGCTTGGACACTCTCATCAAGAGCTTCTTGCAATTCCGTCAGTTTTTCCTTCCACGCCTTCTTTTTTCCTTGTTCGTACAGATAGTCACCTACACTCTGGAGAGCTAAAGGAAGGCTGTGAGTAGTAGCAACGATTTGTGTTGCCAAATTCTTGAATTTCTCAGGGGGAGAATCCGTTCCAAAAGCATGCTTACAGAATAATGTCAGAGCATTATCCTGTTTCATAGTTCTAAGGACATAACTTTCTGCACCATTGACTCTTTCAAGGACGTCTTTTCTTCGGGATGTCACAATGACTCTGCTCCCCGGGCCAAACCAACCAAGATCTCCGATTAATGCAATGAGCTGTTGATAGTCCTTGACATCGTCAAGAAGAAGAAGGACCTTCATGTTGCGAAACTTGCTCCGAATTTGTGACAGAGCATTGTTAGAACAATCGACGTTTTGGGCATTTCCCTTGTGGAGGTGGGAAATAAGTCTGTTTTGCATAGACAAGATGCGGTGATCTCCAATTTCTTCTGAGATCTTTTCGAGAAAGCTACAGGCATCAAACAGATGGTTAAGTTGATTATAAACACATTTGGCCAGGACTGTCTTACCAACCCCGGGGATGCCATATATTAACACCTTTTCACATGTGTTTCCAATTTTAACCTCTTGCCCCTTGTCGTAATCAACCTTCAGCTTTGCCATTATGCGTTGCACATGAGGATCGACTCCAACTAATTGTTTCGGCACAATTAGGTCCCTCTTCTTCAGATAAAGCTCAACTTGGCGGACAATTTGCTTTATGACTTTGCCATGGTACCTGCCAAACGTACGTGGAATAAAAAGGACATGGAAGATGTGGATTGAGAGCGGAAGAAAACCTATTAATGCATGATGCAGCCATTGTCATTGTTATAATGACGAATATACAATTGGATATGATTTGAACCTATTTAATCTTGACGCAAAAGTAGGCAAGATATAAGAGAAAAGTAATCTCAGGCCAGAGCGTGTCATGGAAATTACGTATCACTGTTTTTGAGATGGTGTCCTTTCAAGTTTCCAATCCGATGGAGAGAAGGCATCCGGTGATTAATCAACCTTCCTTCTCTGTCGCGCTTCTTGGGCTCATCCAAGGCCCTCTCAAAAGGGCCACTGCAGTTCCTTACATCCGACGGGTCGACATGGTAGAAGATGGGGATGATGAGGTGATCCTTCTCGTCCATGCACTCCACCATTTTCTCCAATTCCATAAGACAGCTCTTGCTGGATGCGTACTCCTCGCAGATGACGGGTATTGATATCTTGGACTGCTCTATCTCCCGCATCAGCTGGGGTAAGATTTCTTTGCCTTTCTCCTGCTCTTCCTCGTCTCTAAAGACTTTAATCCCAACATCTCCTAACAGGGTGCACAGGAAATCAGCGAAGTGGTTGCGTGTGTCCGGCCCTCTGAAACTCAAGAACACTTCGCAAGCTGGGCATCCAGACAGTGATGAGGACATGATTGGTAACGCGACTGGTTGGTGGAGTAGCTCGGTCACTGCGTATGCGCACGTACTTTGGATGGACAATCCTCACACTTATATAGACCAGAGTTGGTTTGGTCTTCGGCGAGGAAATCAACTGTTGACCGGCGGGTGACGGTGGCGCTCGATGATATCCTGTTTTGGTTAGTTCTACTGTGTATCCGAATTACGTTTTGAACATTCGTTTTGTTAAAATATATTTCAAGTTAGAGCCCGTCCAACGAAATATAATCCAAGATAATTTTTTGTTTGTAGATGCCTGAATATTTCGAATTGAACATTTTACGGACATCTGGAATCGAGTAAAACATATGTTTAGTTCTAGTTTTCTTGGCGAGTTGGAATCGGCGAAGTTAATCAGAAGGGAAAACTGAAGATTTTGTTTTGTGTAAAAGTTCCCTGTTGACGTATTAAAAAAAAAAAAAAAGTACTACGTTGCGCTGGAGTCTTTGGCCTTTGAAACAGGAAACTCCTCTCTATTAGTGGGAGCCTTTGATGAGAATTGGCCAAGCGCCGCTTGTGTGAGTGCTCGGTGCACGTAGATCTGGTTGATTTTGAGCCCAAGTTGAAGGGTTCTTTTGTCGTGAGATCAACTCATTGAGAGACAATTGATTTCTTTAGAAATTTCACAATCGTTTGTGCTCAAGCCGAGAAATTTTTGTGATAAGAATCTGTGTATAATTCCTCCGTAAGATTGAGAAATTATTAGATTTGAGTTTTAGATATAATTGAGGCTTGAAAAACACCAAAAGTGTTCGAGTAACTTAAGTGTGGTTGTAAAATATATATTGTATCGCTTGATGTATAGTGAAATTCATTGTTGCTCTCGCCTTGAACATATGTCCCTACGATCAAATCACATAAATATGACATCCGATCTATTTTCTTATTTTATCTTTTTTATTGTTTGATCTCTTCATTCCGCAACACCTTTCCCCTTTTCATTTCAGCTGTTTTTATTTTGTTTTGTTTTTTCTTTCCTTAGAAATGACAATGCAATTTATGAAAACAGAACAATTAAGTCCGAGAACCTATTCATTATTTTATTTGTGAGAAAAAAAAGGAATATATTATAAACCTATTGTGTGAATACCAATTCGGTGATATACTTTTTATTTTAGCCAATCTAGTCCTATATCTCTACACGAAATCTTAATATAATCATATTCGGCTAATTACGGTTAGAAATTGCCGACGTTGTCTAGTATCTCCGACCGTCCCACGTGTCAAATTGACTGAAAAGGGGGTTTCTTAGTCCACCAACAAAGTAGGACAACACTGCGAGAAAGGAGAACTCCTACCAAGCAATGTCATGGCGTTGAAGGGGGAGACTCTTGATTTTTAAGGGTGAATGCCATCTGATGAAAGTCGTTGGTTGGCTCCAGAAAGTTGAACGTATTTTCGAGCTTAAAGAAGTGCCCGATGACAGAAGAGTCAAATTTGCTGATGTCAAGTTCAAGGAGTCCTCATCAATTTGGTGGGAGAGCTTGAATCGAATACGTGAGCAAGAAGGATGAAGCAAGATAAAAGCTTGGGAAAAGGTGCGCAAAATGTCGAAACGGAAATTCTTGCTCGAGCACTATCGCCAACACCAGTCCTTGGAACTTCGGTCACTAGCAAAAGGAAGAAGAGAGGAAGAAAGAAAAAAAATAAAAAATAAGGAAAATATTATTAAAAATTGTCCATATTAGTGCTGGTAGTGTGCGCCAGCCAATATCCACATCAACAATATCCAATCAAAATTAGAACTAAATTGACACAAATGCAATAAGCTTAGGGATTTTTGACACTTTTTCGCATCTATTTTGATAGTCTAGCCTACTTAGAGGAATATAGGCCCCATTTGGTTCAGTTTTGGGCAAATGTACTTTGGAAAATGCAAATACCTTTGGGCTAAATGGGTTTTCTGAAATATAAATGACGTTTGGTAAATTATAATTTTAAATTACATTGTTAAATGACTTTAGCTTAAATGTCATTTGGTAAAAACTACATTTTGTAAAGGACTTTGCTAATTTTTTTTTTATAAAAAAACGTTTTAAACATTTTTTCGTTCATTTAGTCACTAGCGGCAAAGCCAACCTTCGGTGGCCAGATGTCGCTGCTGGCCAACCTTTGGTGGCTAGTTTTGGTCGCCAAAAAGCTTCACCTGAGTTCATGCGACCTCAAGCGTCACCTAGGTTGCGTGACCTAGGCGTCGCTTGAGGTCCAATGACCTCAAGTGGTGGTCGCTTAGATTGCGTGAAACCAAGCAATGGAATTGTCACGAACCCAAATGACGAAACCATCACCTCCATTGCCTGGGTTGATCACGACAGAAATGACACCCGGGTTCGTGTAACCTAGGCGATGCTTAGGTCATGCGAGCTCAGGCCGCCTCACCTCGCCTGAGGTCATGCGACTTCAGGCGACAATCACACTTGTGCCCCAAATTTTAACCGCTTGCCCATTGCGATAGTTAACCTTCAGCTTTGCCATTATGCCTTGCACGTGAGAGTCAACTCTGACTAATTGTTTCGTCACAATTAGGTGCTCCTTCTTCAGCTTCTGCTGAACTTGGTGGACAATTCGCTTTACTACTTCGCCAGGAGACCTGCCAAATTTATAGGGAATAAAAAGGTCATGGAAGCGGAGGATTGAAAGCGGAAGAAAACCTATTTGTGCATGATGCTGCCGTTGTCAATGCTATAATAACAAATATGTAATTGGATATGATTTAAGCCCAGTTAACTTCGACGCAAAAGTAGGCAAGATACGTAGGAAAATGAATCTTCCGCCAGAGCGGGTCATGGAAATTACACTTCACTTTTTTCGTGGAGATGGTGTCCCTCCAACTCTCCGATCCGACGGAGAGCAGACATCCAGTTGCACTTCTTGTGCTCATCCAAGGCCCTCTCAAAAGAGCCCCTGCAGTTGCGTACACCTGACGAGTTGACGTAGTAGAAGATGGGGATGATGATGCGATTCTTATTTTCCATGCACGTAACCTATGCTCCAATTCCATGAGACAGCTCTTGCTGGACACGTACTCCTCGGAGATGATGGGTATTGATATCGTGCACTGCTCTATCGCTTGGATCAGTTGGGGGTTGATTTCGTTGCCACTCTCCAGCTCTTCATCGTCCCTAAAGACGTGAATCCCAACATCAATCAACATGGTGTACAGGAAATCCACGAAGCCCCTGCGTATGTCCAGCTCTCTGAAGCTTAGGAACACTTCGTAGTCTGGCTATGTAGACACTAATGAGGAAGGATTGGCAACATGACTAATATCCATTGTTTTTTTTCCTTTTTGGTTGGAAATGTCCATTATTTGGGTAGCAAATCTTGAAAAAATGTGCGGAGGATCTTGGTCACTCCGAACGCCCGTACTTTGGATGGACAATCCCAGATGTACGGACTCCTGAAGTGCCAAAACTTGGCACGGGGGACACTTAAGTGCCAAAAGTTACAAAAAGTACATTTAAGTGCCAAAATCGAAGTAAAAGGGATCAGTTAAGTGCCAACGGTGAAAAATTCCGATCAAACTGCCACGTGTCCATTTTCCGGCGACTTCATTTGTTGATGGAGCATTTTTTTCAAAATAAACAATTCTCATGGCAATTTTAACCAAAAACAAATTGCCAAGTCAAACTAATTTTTTTTTAAATCGATTTTATTAAAAAAAAAAAGAGGGGGCAAGGGGGATCCGGCGAGGGCTGTGCAGCCCTCGCTGCCCCACCATCGCCGGGAAGGGCCAACGATGGTGGGCGAGGGTCGGCCGAGGTCGCCGGCCTCAACCCCGGCCGACCCTTGCCCACCGTCGTCGGCCTTCCTGGCGATGGTGGGGCAGCGACGGGGGCAGCAGCAAGGGCTGCACAGCCCTCGCCGGATCCCCCTTCCCCCCTCTTTTTTTTTTAATTAATCAATTTTATAATAATAATATATATTTTATATTATTTTATATTATTTAATTAATAATTTTAAAAATCCACGTCGGCGCAAAAACGACGTCGTTTTGCCTGATTTTCGCCGACTCGCTTTCCGACGAGCCACGTAGGCAAGAAAATTAATAAAAAATTGTCATATAGGATTTCCAGTAAGGTTCCGACGACTTGGCACTGAATTGATCCATTAGTTTTGAAAAATGGCACTTAAGTATACATTTTATAACTTTTGGTACTTAAGTGTCCCTTTGTGCCAAGTTTTGGCACGAAGACTGTGCTTATGCCGACAATCCTACAATTATAGAATAGAGTGGCTTTTGTTTTTGGGTGAGCAAATCGACAGTTGACTGGTCGGTGGCAGTGGCAGTTGATGATCTTCTCTTTTGGTGGGTTCTGCTCTGTATCCGGATTAGTTTTTTAACATTTTTGCTCTTCTTATTTCAGTTGTTTTTTGTCTTCTTGTATTTTTTTCCAAATGACGAAACTATTTATGAAAAAAAGAACGATAAAGTCCAAAAGCCTATTCATTGTTTTATTTTTAAGGGAAAAAAAATAAAAGGACAGCACCTATTGATGCTACAATATTAGCTAGTACTCCATGCATAATCTACTATTAGGGGCAATCAATCCCCGAACCGGACCACTGGTCCGTCCAACCAAACCGATCACTTTTTCTTTTTCACTACTTGATGCCATATGGTATGAAGATAAAAAGAGCTGGTCACTTATTTTTTTCTTTTTGAGGAAATTAAAAGGGAAAAAATAAAAATGTATATGTAGTCAGTCCAATCTGGTTTTCCCTTGAAACTAGGAACTGGACAAACACTCCTGGGACCGGACCAAATCGACCAGTTTGGTCTAGTCCAAACGGTTCCTAGTTTGGTCAGTTCATTTTACACACTCCTACTACTATCTTCATTCTTAAGAGGAAGGAGTCCACAACCTAATAATTTTAACAAAGGACTTATAGTCCACCAATGGAATCCAGCACCATTTGAACCAATAGTTTGTCATGCATAGGCCAATTGAATTCCATTATGTGTGCAAGCGTGCATGATAAAAAGTTACCAATGCATGTGATTGTGCTATTTTCTCAACCAAAAGCTCAAGTGATAAATGATGGCTGACGGCACACAAGTATCTTATATGCGCCTATCGTGCTGTTTGGGCTTTCATTGGGTGATTTATTATCGTACATTTCGATGACATGCTTCTTCCACAGTAAGGATAAGGAAGAACACATGACACATCTCCTGTAAGTATTCCAAGCTTTGAGAGAGCAAAAATTAATTGATATCTCAACAAATGTCACTTCTTGACTAACAAGGTAACTTTCCTTGGCTATGTGATGACTAGCCCAGGAACAGAGATGGATCTTAGTAAGATTGAAGCTATCACTTGTGCAAATGCTGCCAACGCTTCATGTGATTCGAAGCTTTCATGGCCTCGCTTCTTCTTTCTACAGGAGACAATAAAAATTTTCGGTTCCATTGCTGCACCAAATACTAGATGCTTAAATGAGAAAGGCTTCGGAGGAAAGAAAAGGCGCAAAGAGCTTTGAGCTCTTAGAGAACGTAATTATTGAAGCTCCAGTGTCAGCGCTATTGAAAGGAACGTTGATGGTGTCGAAGGACTGGACAGTAGCTGCGCCGAAGTAAGTTGCTCGCCATATGGGAAGAGGACTGAAATAAAATAGAAATAAAGAACTATAAAAAATAAAGAATAATAATAAATTATTATTAAATTATATAAAAGATATTCATGTGAGTGCTGACCGTGTCACATAGGCCTTCAGCATTCACATTAGTTATTTTTGACCTAAATTGACCAAATAGACTGAATTGATATCAATATAAAATGTTTATGATTAAATTAGTTTAATTAAAGGATTTATAACTGAATTGGTACTAATGCAATAAAGTTAAGACTATTTGGGTGCTTATCCCACTCTAGTTTGTACCAGATCTTCCTCTTTACTCTGCAATTAATACTAGATGGAACATGAACAACAAAATTATATGCAAAACCCAACAAAAAAAGAAATGAAGGAGAAGGGAGAATATTCTTATATAAGTATCTCTGTTAGATTGTAGTCGGAGGTTCTATTTTTGGCAATTGCAAGAGAGGGTCGGTATAAAATTAAATTAAAAACCAATCGGCTTCAATATTAAAAAATGAAACCGTTAAAAAACTATTACGAAACCATTACAAAAATTATTGCATAATAATGGTTTTCATTGGGGTCATTATTTTCTATCAAAACAGTTACAAAATAATAATTTTCAAACTCCCAAAAACTATTGAAATACCTGACAACTGCGATGCTTCGAATGTTGCCATGGTGTTTCGCTCGGCCAAGAAAGCCGTCACATCGCCTTTTTGGGTGAAAAACTGTACGATGCCAATATATGTGTATATATATGTGCGTGTTCTCTGTCAGTGGAGAAACATTTGCTGACAAAAGAGTTTTTGGACTCTGACCATGAGGGACATGAGCACATGGACTCTCAACGGAACTTTAATCGCTGACATGCAGCTTGGAGTGAATTTTCTACGATCTTTTTTGTTTCTCCTCAAAAATTAATCTTGCGATCTGGCGCTCAAAATCGAGTCAAGGATGCCTTAAGTCCCCGAAATACGTTCCTCTCTACCACACAAATCAAGGTTATTGGAATTGAAGTAGTGAAAGATATGCATGAAATCCAGACTTCGGAAGTAAAAGGCTGTAAAATTTGATATCGCACTTTCACCGTCAGTGTTGTGTTTTCGCATCGTTCATTGCATCAAGCGATTACTTTTTAAGCCCATGATGGTGGACTGGTGGGGGTCATTTCGATTGTGACAAAACTTTGGCGCTTGCTAGGGAGAACTTTCATTGGCCATAAATGGAAATATGAAGCGGCTCATGGAATGAAGCAAAATTTGCCCCATTGCAAAAGCTGGGGGCCAAAGCACTGTTTTTACTTGGCGTTACCTATTCCACAAGCGCCTTTGTGAAGATACGAGCATGGACTTTGTAATGGGTTTGCTCAATACTAACTGCAACAACCATTTAAGCTGCATTTGATTTAGCTTTTCCAATGAGATTTGGGGAAATGAATTAGAGGGATTCCCAATACAAATTGCATTTGGTAAATTCTAACTTACAAGTTCTTTGTGAAGCAACTTTGGGCTCAATACTATTTGGAAAAACTCATTCTGCAAAGGACTTCAGCTGCATTTTTTATATTTTTTTATTAAAAAATACAAACCCTTCACTAGCGAGCCAGTTTTGGTGCTGGTGGCCATTGCTCAAGGCCGCATAACCTCAAGCGACATAAGGTTGTGCCACCTCAAACAATAGCTGCCGCCTGCTTGAGCCCATTGTCGGAGCTAGCGCTTGGATCGCGCCACCTTGCTGGCCTCTCGTCAGCTCCTCGCTAGCCTCTCACCGACCCTTCGCAACCAAATCTGGCATCATCAATTGCCCTTGAGCAGAGAAGATGAACAGTAACAACAAGGGTAGAATTGAAAAATGAAAAAATTGGGGAAGGTATATGAAGAAGTAAGGAAACGAATTCCGAAGCAAATCGACGAGTATCGCTATAAAGGAAGGTGATCTTGTGTTTTCATTTTTCATCGGGTTGTCATGCTGAGTTATCTCCTTGAGGGAAATGGTCCTTTTCAAGTTTTGGAGTGCATTAACGATATTGGCTAGAAAATTGAACTTCCTGACAGCATGGTGTTTCTGGTGCATTCAAAGTTGTTGATCTATGACCATAGCATGAAAACCAAGAGCTTGGTGCAGATTGGCCTCAAGATTTTCGCTTGCTATTATTTTGAAATGAGGGAAATATATAGGTAATAATTTGAACCTTTTTCGGAGATCTCAAGATAATCTAATGCTATTAGAATATTGGAATGATATATATTTCCTGATTCTCAATTTATTTACTTAGGATTATTTTATCTAGATTAGGAATTTAATAATATTGTTGCCTATTTGAAATTCATATTTTTGACAAGTTATATTTTCTTTGCTTAGAGGTTACTCAAAGGGCTCCGGGCTCTCAACTTTAAATACCAAGGACCTCTATTGAAACACAATAGAGTTGATCTCAACTATAAACTACTTCTCAAGCAATTGATCTTCCTTCATATCTACTTTTCGATCATCACTTCTCGCAACTAGAACCGACTAAGCACCTCGTTGTTATGCTTAAAAAGATAAATCCAAATCCTCCTCAAAACATCATTAGTAAAGAGCAGTACATACGTGGCACCACCCTTGGACAATACATGAGAGATCCCCATTAGTCTGAGTGTACGCAACCTAACAATTATGAGGTCTGTTGAACTACTGCACTAAAATTCACTCTCCATGCTTACTCCTAATGTGATAGTGCTCATAGAAGTTCACCTTCTCAGTTTGGTGACCTCCTAGTAGATTGATTTAGAACCATCATTTGTCTCTCACTCATGTGTACAAGTTTTATGTGCCGCAATTGTGTCTTGTAATGATCTGAAGTCTTTGAGAATCTAGTAAACAAGCCATCAGTGTTGTTCCCTAGAGGAGATATAACCTACAGTCTATCTTCCCTTGCATCACAATCAACATATCTCGAAAGACCTTTAAAACTACACCTTCAACTAAGATGCAGTATCTAAATTCATCAAGAGCAGAGATAAGGTTATTTCTCATCTCTACTGCATACCTTACATTAGTCAATCTTCTTAGTACTCCACCTTGCATCATAATATGAACTGTTTCGATCCCCACCACTTCACAAGTAGCACTGTTTCCCATAAGCGCCTTGCCAACCATACACTAATAGGTAGTTTTTCAATGCTCATGAAAAGTTGCATGATAAGAACATTCAATGTGGGCCACATTAGGATAGTTGCATCTAACATTGTTCTCGTCATCTCATTAGGTCAAATAATTTGTATGTCGCTTGTCATTTTAGACATTTTAGGCATTATTAAATAAGTGAAAACCTCAAAAAATATTTGAATGATTGCGTGTTAATTAGAAATTATATCTAGGATCATTGATATGATTTTTAAGCTAACATCACAGATGCTTTCGTTGCTTTGAGGTAAGTATTTACTCTATGTGCTCGCAATTTATTTATTACTTTGTTTTATTGGGTGTTAGATAATGGTTGCGCAATCACATTGCATGTTAGGGAGTAAATTAAAATCAATGCAAGCTGCCTGTAAATTTTTTTTTAAAAAAAAGAGAAAATGTACCAAAAGGGCGTTAGAAAAATCTAACATAATCAATTCCTCGATCCCATAGTCTCTAGTTCATAGGAGTAAAGTAATTATTCGGTTACTTTACTTAGGTTTCTAATCGACCCACCAAAAAATAGATTAAGCGACTCTAAATAAAAATTATTTGCATACTAAAAACATAAATCCTAGGTCGCGATTTGGTATGAGCTTGGGAGAGCCCGAGCTAAGTTTAGGCTTAGTAATCCATTAGCCAAACCTAGGTGGTCCACCCCGTTCCCGAGGGTGAGGTCGCAACACATCTCTACCATGTGTCATATAAAAACTTATATGCTAGCGCAAATTTTGCACGTTATGTAAAAATGGGTGCAAGCCAGTTGTTTGAGATATCAAAAAGTGCATCTCATGAAAAAGTCTAAAAATTGATCATGAATGTTGTTCACATGGTAGGTTGGAGTGGACATGATGGAGAGACTATTAGATAAGGCTGGCTATTTTTAAATGAATGATAATTGTTTGTGATTAGATATATCACTATTATCTCTACCATACATCATTTAAAAACTTGTATGCTAGTGCATAATTTGCATGTAAAGATGGAAGCAAAACAGTTCTTTGAGGTACAAAAAAGTGCATTTGACAAAAAAGTCAAAAAAATATGACCAAAAAAAAATATAAATATTAATCATGGATGTTGTTCATATGGTAGGTTTCAATAGTCATGATGGAGAGACTATTGGATAAGACCAGCCATTCTTAAACGAATGGTAGCCGTTTGTGATTAGATTTTTCACTATCATCTCTACCATGTGTCACATAAAAAGCTTGTATGCTAGTGCAGATTTTGCACGTTAAGTAAATATGGGTGCAAAATAGGTGTTTGAGGTACAACAAAGTGCATTTGATGGAAAAGTCTAAAAATTGATCATGGATGTTGTTCACATGGTAGGACTGAGTGGTCATGATAGAATGATTATTGGGTAAGATCGGTCATTCTTAAACAAATGAGTCATTTGTGGTTGTTTGCTGTTATCTCTACCATGCATCCAAAAACTTTTATGCTAGCGCAAATTATGCATGTAAAGATGAATGCAACGAAAAACTACATCTAAGAAAAATTCTAAAAAATAATCGTGGATGTTGATCACATGGTGGGTTTAAATGGCATGATGGAGAGACTATTGGGTAAGACTGGTGTAACATCTTGAATTTCGACCATTCCGGGATAGATGAAATTGTTATTTTATCAATGCACTGTTAGTTACGTTTACTCTGAGTTGGCCCCTCACGAGTTAACTAACTATTCGGCAAGACAATTAAGGATCGGTACACGTACGACTAGTGAATTTAATTAGGGATAGGCCGCTCGACCATAAGGATCAAAGAGGAATAATGCTACACTGTGGCAGGTCAATTAGTGAACAGAAATAAATCGATTCGGCAAAAATATGAGGTCGGATTGCGGGTGATTCCGCACGACTTTGATATTAATTGCGAACGACATTATACCGATTTCCTTTTGGCCCTGTACTCAGTGTGAACAATTAACCTCATGATTACATGACAATCGAGGATCGCCCTGATTTGAATATGCACGATCGTAAATTGAAAAGCTATCAACCATGGGTCAAACGCGTGAGAACGCCTAAACGTCGCCCGAAAGTTAGGTCGTACTAAAGTCGCGATTGATCGATGTTAACCACGAATTTCAATCCGATATCGGGTATCGAACTTTTAAGGATGTCGAGACTAGAATATTAGACATTGTCTCATTGATTCTCGAATTTATCGATAAGCCTGAATTATTGGAAAAGGATTCAACGTGCCGAGTTTTGAAGCCAAATATTTGGGAATTTGTGCTTCAAGGGAAAAAAGACTAAAATGCCCCTTTCTAGAAGCTTGTTTGGATTTTGTCTTGTTCTCTTTTCTTTTTCTTTTTCTTTTTCCTTTCTTCCTCCCCACCTTCTCGCACGTTTCCCCTTTTCTCTTCTGCGCAGCACCCCCCACTTGCCCATTCCCCCTCCCCCTTCCCCCCTTTGACTAGTCTTCTCTTCTTATCTCTTTCTTCTTCTTCGCACTTGCCAGACACCCCCACGTGGGTCTCTCTATCTCTCTCTCTCGGTAGCTTCCCCAGCACGTCGCCCCCCCTGCAACTTCTTCTTCTTCCTCTCGTTTTCTTCTCTTCCAGCCGACGCCTGGCTTGCTGTTGCTGCTTTTCTTTTGCTGCCGCCCCTACTGGTGACCACCACCCATCGCCGTCGCAGCACCGCCGCCTCACCGGCACGTCGGACCACCGGTGGGTCGCTAGTCTGAACCCGAGCCAACTGTCTTCTTCTTCTACAAACCCTTCTCTTCTGCTATTGCTGCTGCTGCCTTTTTCTTTTGGTTTACCTCTGTCCTCGTCGTCCAGCCACCGCAACAGCTTCGACTGGGTGTTGAACCACAGTGGGACGCCAGAGTTGCCGCCGCGATAGCCGCCCGAAGCCAGCCGAGTCGACTGCCTCACCTGAGCTACCGCACCGCCTTCCTCTTTCTTTCGGTTCTGGTGTGGATCTTCGCCGGTCGTCGGAGCAGCGAGCTGCTGCCTCGCCGTTGCTTGGCCAGCCAAGCCCAGCCACCTCTGTCCTCCACCCCGCGAACCAACCCTCCGCCTCTCTCTCGGTTCTGTCCAACCTTCGCCGAAGTTGCTTGCCTGGTCGCCGGAGTTGCTCGTCGCCGTCCGGAGTCGCCAAACCGCCCACCAGCCAGCCCCGTGCTACAATAGCTCCTGGTTCCTCCGTGTCCCAACTTTTCGCCGCATGGACAGCTGCCCTCGGCCGAGATTCGGTCTCGGGCTGCCTCGTCTCGACGAATTGGAAGTTCCCGGGCATTCCCCTCGCCACTGCCGTCGCACTTGTGTCGTCGGAATCGCTAAACCGTGAGTCGATTTCCTAATCCCTTAGTTAGGGGTTAATCTTGCTTAGAAGTAGTTTAATTAGTTTAATTATTGATTAGTGCTTTGGATGATGATTATTAGTGTTTTAATACTATTTGATTAAGCTTGCTTAGTGTTAATCATGGTTAGTATTAATAAATAATAATAATATTATTTTTGGAATAAATATTTATTATTTATTATTTTCGGAATGAATTAATTATTAATTAAATTAATTTATAATTTCGAATTATTAATATTAATGTTGTTATTACTATTCATTTAAGAAATTAATTATTTTGGAGAGAATAATTAATTGTGATTATTTATCGGAAATGGTTTTAATTGAGTAATTTTGGGGGAAAATTACTATGGTCTATTTTTCCAAAGTCAATAGTATTTATATACTACATTATTAAATGACATTGGTTTATTAAAGAAGGGTTTTACTAAATGGAATTGTTTGGGTTGGATAATTAATTATGGGATTGAAAAATAATTATATGTATTTTGTGGGACTTGAATTATTTTATCGGAACAATCGACTGTAGTATTATATGCTTCTTAAATGAGTATCTTTGAGTATAATTATAGTTTATACTTATTTTTGGGATAATTGAATATTGAGACGTGTGTTTATTTATTATTAAATATTGAGACACGTGGTTGGGTATCGGAGTATCGTGATGTTGATTGGTCGGAATTGATTGACAGACTGTGACTTGAATTGTTGGTTGTTCCCAAGGGTTAGGGAATGTGCGTGATTGAATGCTAATTGGAAATTGAATTTTGGAAATTGTCGAGTGAGATCGCATGACATATTGCGTGGGTTATCTGAAATGGCATGTCGCATGAGCATGAGCGATGTTGCATTCACGACAGAACACAGATATAAATGGATTACTTGATGATGTGTTGCATGATCACATTAAGAGAGGGAACCCGGCGTTGTCAGAAGACCGACAATCCCTATGGGGTTGTGCCGTGGCCAGTGGGTCGCCTGACTTCGGTCAAATGCCTGACAGGGAGGGGTTAACTTTGTGGGACTGCGGTAGAGGGCGGGTCCCGGGCCTCTGTCAATTGCGGAGCTGCGGTAGTGGGCGAGTCCTATGCTCCTTTGGGAATGCCGTCTTGGGAGTGAGCCCTTGACGTCGCCGTGCCTCAAGGTAAAGAGGACGAAGCTGGTTTAGCCAGAACCGCCAACCATAAGGTTGTGCCGTGGCTCAGGAGGGGGCGTAATAATCGGAGCATGCGTGGGTGTGAGACATGAGAAAGTTATATGAGATGCTATGATTATTCCTATGCTCTTGATGTCGTGATGATTAAAATGACAGTTTCTGCAGGGTGCGTGTGCCAAGGCCAGGTAGGGTCGCTTGTGTTTGCATCTGCTTATTAAACTGTCATCTAATAATGCTGCTTGAAGTGTGGTAAGTGTTGTTTGCCGGAACTAGGTTGCATGGTTAGACTACCCTCGAGGGGAGCGGAATTCCTAACCGAGGCTTAGGATTTTGACTTACTGAGATTTTATCTCATTAGTTGTTGAATAACTATTTTCAGGTCCGTAGGATGGAGGATCGACACGTGTTTCGGCTCGTGGCCATTTTTGAAGGGAGTAGATTAACCCTGGCTCGTTGGTTTCATTGGCTCAATAGGAAGATGCCCGTGGTAAGGGCTTGTACTTGTAAACTTCCTAGGGTTAATCAATAGATAAATAAAGCGACACTTTTGATGTGTTCTTGTTGAGTTTTCCTACTATCCCTGTTTTTTGTAATTAACAGGGGTATTGTGTTTTGCTTCCGCATGCATTTAATTAAAAGATAAAAATAACGGTCGACGACGGATCCTGGGGAGTCGCAAATCAAATGACAGCAAGAGAACAGGGGTTGCCACGTGCTCGAGGGTCGGGGCGTGACAACTGGCCATTCCTAAACAAGTGATAGTCATTCATGACTAGATTTTTCACTGTTATCCCTAACATGCATCATATAAAAGCTTGTATGCTAGCGCAAATTCTACAAATTATGTAAAGACGAACACAAAAGAGTTCTTTTAGGTACAAAACAGTGCATCTGACAAAAAAGCATAAAAATTAATCATTGAAGTTGTTCGAATGGTAGGTTTTAATAGTTATGATGAAGAGACTATTAAGTATGACTGGCCATTCTTAAACGATCGATAGTCATTCATGATTAGATTGTTCACTGTTATCTCTACCATGCATCCAAAAACTTGTATGCTAGCACAAATTTTGCATGTAAAGACGAACGCAATGAAAAACTGCATCTGAGAACAATTCTAAAAATTAACCGTGGATGTTGGTCACATGGTGGGTTTAAATGGCATGATGGATAGACTATTGGGTAAGACTGGCCATTCTTAAACGAGTGATAGCCATTCTGACTAGATTTTTCACTATTATTTGTGGCATGCATCATATAAAAACTAGTATGCTAGTGCAGATTTTGCAAGCTATGTAAAGATGAACACAAAATAATTCTTTGGGGCATGAAAAAGTACATCTGACAAAAAAGCCTAATAATTAATCATGGATATTGTTCGTATGGTAGGTTTCAATAGACACGATGGAGAGACTATTGGGTAAGACTGACTATTCTTAAACGATTGATAGTCACTCCTGATTAGATTTTTCTATGTCATCTCTATCGCATGTCATAAAAAAAACTTGTACGCTAGTGAAGACTTTGCAAGATATGTAAAAAATGGGTGCAAAACAGTTGTTCAAGGTACGAAAAGGTGCATCTTGCAAAAAAGTCTAAAAATCAATCATGAATGTTGTTCACATGGTAAGCTGGAATGGTCATGATAGATAAATTATTGGATGAGACTAGCCGTTTTAAACGAATGATAGTTATTCATGATTAGATATTCACTATTATCTCCACCATGCATCATTTAAAAACATATACACTAGCGCAGAATTCAGCATGTAAAGATGGACGCAAAACAATTCTTCAAGATTTAAAAAAGTGCATTTGACAAAAAAGTCTAAAATATATGACAAGAAAAAAGTATAAAAATTAATCATGGATGTTGTTCATATGGTAGGTTTCAAATGTCATGATGGAGAGACTATTTGGCAAAACCGACCATTCTTAGACGAATGGTAGTCATTTGTGATTAGATTTTTCACTATCATCTCTACCATGTGTCATATAAAACATGTATGCTAGTGTAGATTCTGCACATTGTACGAAAAAGTGCATCCAACGAAAAAGTCTAAAAATTAATCATGGATGTTGTTCACATGATAGGTTTCAATAGATGGAGAGACTGTTGGGTAAGACCAACTGTTCTCAAATGAATGGTAGTCATTTGTCATTAGATTTTTTGCTATCATCTCTACCATGTGCAATCTAAAATCTTGTATGCTTGCGCAAATTTTGCATGTAAAGACAAACATAATGAAAAACTACATTTGAGAAATTTTTTAAAATTTCATCATAGATGTTGGTCACATGGTGGGTTTAAATGGCATGATGGAGAGACTATTGGATAAGACTGGCCGTTCTTAAATGAGTGATAGTTGTTCATGATTAAATTTTTCACTGATATCTCTAACATGCGTCATATAAAAACCAGAACACTAGTGCAGATTCAACACATTATGTAAAGACGAACGGAAAACAATTGTTCGAGATGTGAAAAAGTGCATCTCACAAAAAAGTCTAAAAATTAATCATGAATGTTATTCACATTATAGGCTTCAATACTCTTGATGGAGAGATTATTATTGGGTAAGACTAGCTATTCTTAAACAAATTATACTCGTTCATGTATAGATTTTTCACTACCATCTCTACCATGTGTCATATATCTACTTGTGTGCTAACATGGATTATGCACATTATGTAAAGATGGGCGCAAAACAGTTGTTCGAGGTACAAAAAAGTGCATATAATGAAAAGTCGAAAAATTGATCATGGATGTTGTTCACATGGTAAGTCTGAATAGTCATGATGAGGAGACTATTAGCTAAGACCGGCCATTTTTAAACAAATAATAGTTTTTTGTGATTAGATATTTCACTGTTATCTCTACCATAAGCCCTTTAAAAACTTGTACATTGGCGTAGATTCTGCATGTAAAGACAAACGCAAAACAATTCTTCGAGGCATGAAAAAGTGCATTTGACAAAAAAACCTAAAAATGAATCATGGATGTTGTTGGTATGGTATGTTTCAATAGTCATGATGGAGAGACTATTGGGTAAGACCGGCCATTCTCAAATGAATGGTAGTCATTTGTCATTAGATGTTTTGCTATCATCTCTACCATGTGCAATCTAAAATCTTGTATGCTTGTTCAAATTTTGCATGTAAAGACAAACATAATGAAAAATTGCATTTGAGAAAATTTCTAAAATTTAATGATGGATGTTGGTCACATGGTGGGTTTAAATGGCATGATGGAGAGACTATTGGGTAAGACCGACCATTTTTAAATGAGTGATAGCAATTCGTGATTAGATTTTTTACTGATATCTCTAACATGCGTCATATAAAAACCTATACGCTAGTGCAGATTCAGCACAATATGTAAAGACGAACGAAAAACAATTGTTCAAGATGCGAATAAGTGCATCTCACAAAAACGTCTAAAAATTAATCATCAATATTATTCACATGGTAGGCTTCAATACTCTTGATGGAGAGACTATTATTAGGTAAGACTAGCTATTCTTAAACAAACTATAGTCATTCATGTATAGATTTTTCACTTCCATCTCTACCATGCGTCATATATATACTTGTGTACTAGAATGGATTATGCACGTTATGTAAAGATAGGCGCAAAACAATTGTTCGAGGTACGAAAAGTGCATATAATGAAAAGTCGAAAAACTGATCATGGATGTTGTTCACATGGTAAGTTTGAATAGTCATGATGAGGAGACTATTGGCTAAGACCGGCCATTCTTAAACAAATAATAGTTTTTTGTGATTAGATATTTCACTGTTATCTCTACCATAAGTCCTTTAAAAACTTGTATACTAGTGTAGATTCTGCATGTAAAGACAAACGCAAAACAATTCTTCGAGGCATGGAAAAGTGCATTTGACAAAAAAACCTAAAAAAGAATCATGGATGTTGCTAGTTAGGTAGGTTTCAATAGTCATGATGGAGAGACTATTAGGTAAGACCAGCAGTTCTTGAACGACTGATAGTCACTCCTAATTAGATTTTTCTATGTCATCTCTAACATGTGTCACATAAAAACCTGTATGCAAACATAGACTCTACACATTATGTAAAAATGGGTGCAAAACAGCTATTCAAGGTACGAAAAGGTGCATCTCGCAAAAAAGTCTAAAATTTGATTACAAATGTTGTTCACATGGTATGTTGGAATGGTTATGATGGATAGACTATGAATAAGACTGACCGTTCTTAAACGAATAATAGTTGTTCATGATTAAATATTCACTATTATCTCTACTATGTGTCATCTGAAAACTTGTACACTGGTGCAAATTATGCCTATAAAGACGGACACAAAATAGTTCTATGAGGTGCAAAAAGTGCATTTGACAAAAAAATCTACAAAATATGACAAGAAAAAAGTATAAAATTAATCATGGATGTTGTTCATATGATAGGTTTCAATAGTCATGATGGAGAGAGTATTGGGTAAGACCGGCCATTCTCAAATGAATGGCAATCATTTGTCATTAGATTTTTCGCAGTCATCTCTACCATGTGCCATCTAAAATCTTGTATGCTTGACAAATTTTGCATGTAAAGACAAACATAATGAAAAACCGCACCTGAGAAAATTTCTAAAATTTAATCATGGATGTTGGTCACATGGTGGGGTTAAATGGCATGATGGAGAGACTATTGGGTAAGACTGACCGTTTTTAAATGAGTCATAGTTGTTTGTGATTAGATTTTTTACTAATATCTCTAACATGCATCATATAAAAACTTGTATGCTAGCGCAGATTCTGCACATTATGTAAAGACGAACGGAAAACAATTGTTCGAGATGCGAAAAAGTGCATCTAACAAAAAAGTCTAAAAATTAATCATGGATCTTATTCGCATGATAGGCTTCAATACTCCCGATGGAGAGACTATTAGGTAAAACTAGCTATTCTTAAGCAAATTCTAATCGTTCATGTATAGATTGTTCACTACCATCTCGACCATGTGTCATATATATACTTGTGTGCTAGCATGGATTATGCACGTTATGTAAAGATGGGTGCAAAACAGTTGTTCGAGATACGAAAAAGTGCACATAATGAAAAGTCGAAAAATTGATCATGGATGTTGTTCATACAATAGGTTTGAATAGTCATGATGAAGAGACTATTGGCTAAGACCGGCCATTCTTAAACAAATAATAGCTTTTTGTGATTAGATATTTCACTGTTATCACTACCATGCATTCTTTAAAAACTTGTATACTGGCGTAGATTCGACATGTAAAGACAAACACAAAATAGTTCTTTGAGGCACAAAAAAGTACATTTGACAAAAAAACCTAAAAATGAATCATGGATGTTGCTGGTTGGGTAGGTTTCAATAATCATGATTAGGAGACTATTGGGTAAGACCGGCAGTTCTTGAACGACTAATAGTCACTCCTACTTAGATTTTTCTATGTCATCTCTACCATGTGTCACATAAAAACTTGTATGCTAGCATAGGCTCTGCACATTATGTAAAAATGGGTGCAAAACAGTTGTTTGAGGTACGAAAAGGTGCACCTCACAAGAAAGTCAAAAACTTGATCTCAAATGTTGTTCACATGGTTTGTTGGAATGGTCGTGATGGATAGACTATGAATAAGACCGACCGTTCTTAAACGAATAATAGTTGTTCATGATTAAATATTCACTATTAACTCTACTATGCATCATTTGAAAACTTGTATGCTGGTGCAAATTATGCCCATTAAGATGGACACAAAATAGTTATTTGAGGTATAAAAAGTGCATTTGACAAAAAAGTATAAAATTAATCATGGATGTTGTTCATATGATATGTTTCAATAGTCATGATGGAGAGAGTATTGGGTAAGACCGGCCATTCTCAAATGAATGGCAGTCATTTGTCATTAGATTTTTCGCAGTCATCTCTACCATGTGCCATCTAAAATCTTGTATGCTTGCACAAATTTTGCATGTAAAGACAAACATAATGAAAAACTGCACTTGAGAAAATTTCTAAAATTTAATCATGGATGTTGGTCACATGGTGGGTTTAAATGGCATGATGGAGAGACTATTGGGTAAGACCGACCGTTTTTAAATGAGTCATAGTTGTTTGTGATTAGATTTTTTACTAATATCTTTAACATGCGTCATATAAAAACTTGTATGCTAGTGCAGATTCTGCACATTATGTAAAGACGAACGGAAAACAATTGTTCGAGATGCGAAAAAGTGCATCTAACAAAAAAGTCTAAAAATTAATCATGGATCTTATTTGCATGATAGGCTTCAATACTCCTAATGGAGAGACTATTAGGTAAAACTAGGTATTCTTCAGCAAATTCTAATCGTTCATGTATAGATTTTTCACTACCATCTCGACCATGTGTCATATATATACTTGTGTGCTAACATGGATTATGCACGTTATGTAAAGATGGATGCAAAACAGTTGTTCGAGATACGAAAAAGTGCATATAATGAAAAGTCGAAAAATTGATCATGGATGTTGTTCACACAGTAGGTTTGAATAGTGATGATGAAGAGACTATTGGCTAAGACCGGCCATTTTTAAACAAATAATAGTTTTTTGTGATTAGATATTTCGCTGTTATCTCTACCATGCATTCTTTAAAAACTTGTACACTGGCGTAGATTCGGCATGTAAAGACAAACACAAAATAGTTTTTCAAGGCACGAAAAAGTACATTTGACAAAAAAAACCTAAAAATGAATCATGGATGTTGTTGTTGGGTAGGTTTCAATTATCATGATTGGGAGACTATTGGGTAAGACCGGCAATTCTTGAACGACTGATAGTCACTTCTAATTAGATTTTTCTATGTCATCTCTACCATGTGTCACATAAAAACTTGTATGCTAGCATAGGCTCTGCACATTATGTAAAAATGGGTGCAAAACAGCTGTTTGAGGTACGAAAAGGTGCACCTCACAAGAAAGTCAAAAACTTGATCTCAAATGTTGTTCACATGGTATGTTGGAATGGTCGTGATGGATAGACTATGAATAAGACCGACCGTTCTTAAATGAATGATAGTTGTTCATGATTAAATATTCACTATTGTCTCTACTATGCATCATTTGAAAACTTGTACGCTGGTGCAAATTATGCCTATAAAGATGGACACAAAATAGTTCTTTGAGGTATAAAAAGTGCATTTGACAAAAAAGTATAAAAAATATGACAAGAAAAAAGTATAAAATTAATCATGGATGTTGTTCATATGATAGGTTTCAGTAGTCATGATGGAGAGAGTATTGGGTAAGACCGGCCGTTCTCAAATGAATGGTAGTCATTTGTCATTAGATTTTTTGCTGTCATCTCTACCATGTGTCATCTAAAATCTTTTTTGCTTGCGCAAATTTTGCATGTAAAGACAAACATCATGAAAAACTGCATCTGAGAAAATTTCTAAAATTTAATCATGGATGTTGGTCACATGGTGGGTTTAAATGGCATGATGGAGAGACTATCGGGTAAAAGCGACCGTTCTTAAATGAGTGATAGATGTTCGTGATTAGATTTTTCACTGATATTTCTAACATGTGTCATATAAAAACTTGTATGCTAGTGTAGATTCTGCACTTTATGTAAAGACGAACGAAAAACAATTGTTCGAGATGCGAAAAAGTGCATCTAAAAAAAAAGTCTAAAAATTAATCATGGATCTTATTCGCATGATAGGCTTCAATACTCCTGATGGAGAGACTATTAGGTAAGACTAGCTATTCTTAAGCAAATTATAGTCGTTCATGTATAGATTTTTCACTACCATCTCTACCATGTGTCATATATATACTTGTGTGCTAGCATGGATTATGCACGTTATGTAAAGATGGGTGCAAAACAGTTGTTCGAGGTATGAAAAAGTGCATATAATGAAAAGTCGAAAAATCATGGATGTTGTTCACATGGTAGGTTTGAATAGTGATGATGAGGAGACTATTGGCTAAGACTGGCCATTGTTAAACAAATAATAGTTTTTTGTGATTAGATATTTCACTACTATATCTACCATGCATCTTTTAAAAACTTGTACACTGACGTAGATTTTGCATGTAAAGACAAACGCAAAACAGTTCTTCGAGGTACGAAAAAGTGCATTTGACAAAAAAAACCTAAAAATTAATCATGGATGTTGCTGGTATGGTAGGTTTCAATAGTTATGATGGAGAGACTATTGGGTAAGACCGGCAGTTCTTGAACGACTGATAGTCACTCCTAATTAGATTTTTCTATATCATCTCTACCATGTGCCACATAAAAACTTGTATGCTAGTACAAACTCTGCATGTTATGTAAAAATGGGTGCAAAACAGTTGTTCAAGGCATGAAAAGGTGCATCTTGCAAAAAAGTCTAAAAAAATCTTGAATGTTCTTCACATGGTCGGTTGGAATGGTCATAATAAGACTATTGGATAAGACTGACCGTTCTTAAACGAATGGTAGTTGTTCATGATTAGACATTCACTATTATCTCTACCATGCATCGTTTAAAAATTTGCACACTGGTGCAAATTCAGCATGTCAAGACAGATGCAAAATAGTTCTTCAAGGTACAAAAAAGTGTGTTTGACAAAAAAGTCTAAAAATTATGACAAGAAAGAAGTATAAAAGTTAATCCTGGATGTTGTCCATATGGTATGTTTCAATAGTCATGATGGAGAGACCATTGGGTAAGACCAGCCGTTCTTAGACGAATGATAGTCGTTAGTGATTAGATCTTTCACCCTCATCTGTACCATATGTCATATAAAAATTTGTATGCTAGTATAGATTCTGCACGTTATACGAAAAAGTGCATCTGATGAAAAAGTCTAAAAATTGATCATGGATGTTATTCACATGATAGGATTGAGTTGTCATGATGGAATGACTATTGGGTAAGACAACCGATCATTCTTAAACGACCGATAGTCATTCGTGATTAGATTGTTCATTGTTATCTGTACCATGCATCTAAAAACTTGTACGCTGGCGCAAATTTTGCATGTAAAGACGAACGCAATGAAAAACTGCATCTGTGAAAAATTCTAAAAATTAACCATGGATGTTGGTCACATAGTGGGTTTAAATGGCATGATGGATAGACTATTGGGTGAGACTAGCCATTTTTAAATGAATGATAGTCATTCGTGACTAAATTTTTCACTATTATCTATAGCATGCATACAAGTCTAAAAACTTGTATGCTAACGCAGATTCTGCAAGTTATGTAAAGACGAACACAAAATAGTTCTTCGGGGCACGAAAAGTGCAGCAGACAAAAAAGCTTAAAAATTAATCATGGTTATTGTTTGTATGGTAGGTTTCAATAGTCATGATGGAGAGACTATTGGGTAAGACCGACCATTTTTAAACGATTGATAATCACTCCTGATCAAATTTCTTTATGTCATCTCTATCGCATGTCATAAAAAAAACTTGTACGCTAGTGCAAACTCTGCAAGATATGTAAAAAATGGGTGCAAAACAGTTGTTCGAGGTACGAAAAGGTGCATCTTGCTAAAAAGTCTAAAAATTGATCATGGATGTTGTTCACATGGTAGGTTGGAATGGTCATGATAGATAGACTATTGGATGAGACTAGCCATTCTTAAATGAATGATAGTTGTATGAGTAGATATTCACTATTATCTCTACCATGCATCATTTAAAAACTTATATACTAGCGCAGATTCAGCATGTAAAGATGGACGCAAAACAGTTCTTCGAGGTTCAAAAAAGTGCATTTGACAAAAAAGTCTAAAAAATATGACAAGAAAAAAGCGTAAAAATTGATCATGGATGTTGTTCATATGGTAGGTTTCAATTATCATGATGGAAAGACTATTGGGCAAAACCGACCGTTCTTAGACAAATGGTAGTCATTTGTGATTAGATTTATCACTGTCCTCTCTACCATGTGTTATATAAAACATGTATGCTAGTTTAGATTTTGCACATTGTACGAAAAAGGTTCATCCAATGAAAAAGTCTAAAAATTGATCATCGATACTGTTCACATGGTAGGCTTGAGTGGTTATGATAGAATGACTATTGGATAAGTCCAATCGTTTTTACACGAATGATAGTCATTCATGATTAGATTGTTCGTTGTTATCTCTACCATGCATCCAAAAACTTGTATGCTTACGCAAATTTTGCATGTAAAGACAAACATAATGAAAAACTGCATTTGAGAAAATTTCTAAAATTTAATCATGGACATTTGTCACATGGTGGGTTTAAATGGCATGATAGACAAACTATCGAGTAAGACCAACCGTTCTTAAATGAGTGATAGTTGTTCATGATTAGATTTTTCATTGATATCTCTAACATGCATCATATAAAAACTTGTATGCTAGTGCAAATTCTACACATTATGTAAAGACAAACATAAAACAATTGTTCGAGATGCAAAAAAGTGCATCTAATCAAAAAAAGTCTAAAGGTTAATCATGGATGTTATTCACATGATAAGCTTCAATATTCCTGATAGAGAGACTATTGGGTAAGAGTAGCTATTCTTAAACAAATTATAGTCATTCATGTATAGATTTTTCACTGCCATCTTTACCATTGTCATATATAAACTTGTGTGCTAGCATGGATTATGCACGATATGTAAAGATGGGTGCAAAATAGTTTTTCGAGGTACAAAAAAGTGCATATAATGAGAAAAGTCTAAAAATTGATCATGGATATGTTCACATTATAGGTTTAAATAGTCATGATGGAGAGACTATTGGCTAAGATTGGCCATTCTTAAACAAATAATAGTTTTTTGTGATTAGATATTCCATTGTTATCTCTGCCATGCATCCTTTAAAAACTTGTACACTGGCATAGATTATGCTTGTAAAGACGAATGCAAAACAGTTCTTCGAGGTACGAAAATGTGCATTTGACAAAAACTCCTAAAAATGAATCATGAATGTTGTTGGTACGGTAGGTTTGATGGAGAGACTATTGGGTAAGACCGGCGTTTCTTAAACAACTGATAGTCAGTCCTGATTAGATTTTTCTATGTCATATCTACCATGTGTCATATAAAAACTTGTATGCTAGCATAGAATCTACACATTATGTAAAAATGGGTGCAATACAACTATTTGAGGTACGAAAAGGTGCATCTCGCAAAAAAGTCTAAAAATTGATCACAAATGTTGTTCACATTGTATGTTGGAATGGTCATGTTGGATAGACTATGAATAAGACCGGTCGTTGTTAAACGAACAATAGTTGTCCATGATTAGATATTCACTATTATCTTTACTATGCGTCATTTAAAAACTTGTTCGCTAGTGCAAATTATGCCTATAAAGACAGATGCGAAATAGTTCTTTGAGGTACAAAAAGTGCATTTGACAAAAAAGTGTAAAAAATATGCCAAGAAAAAAGTATAAAAATTAATCATGGATGTTTTTCATATGGTAGGTTTCAATAGTCATGATTGAGAGACTATTGGGTAAGACCGGTCGTTCTCAGATGAATGGTAGTCATTTGTGATTAGATTTTTCGCTATCATTTCTACCATGAGCCATATAAAAAATTGTATGCTAGTGCAGATTCTGCACATTGTACGGAAAAGTGCATCGGACAAAAAAGTCTAAAAATTGATCATGGATGTTGTTCACATGGTAAGCTTGAGTGGTCACAATGGAATGACTATTAGGTAAGACCGGTCGTTCTTAGACGAATGATAGTCATTTATGATTAGATTGTTTACTGTTATCTCGACCATGCATCCAAAAACTTGTTTGCTTGTGCAAATTTTGCATGTAAAGATGAACACAATGAAAACTACATCTAAGAAAAATTCTAAAAATTAATCATGGATGTTGGTCACATGGTGGGTTTAAATGGCATGCTGGAGAGACTATTGGGTAAGACCGACCGTTCTTAAATGAGTGATAGTCATTCGTGATTAGATTTTTCACTGATATCTCTAACATGCGTCATATAAAAACTTATGTGCTAGTGCTGATTCTGCACATTATGTAAAGATGAACGTAAAATAGTTGTTCAAGGTACGAAAAATTGCATATGACAAAAAGTCTAAACATTAATCATGGATGCCATTCACATGGTAGGTTTCAATGCCCCTAACGGAGAGACTATTAAATAAGACCAGCCGTTCTTAAACAAATTATAGTCGTTCATGTATAGGTTTTTCCTCTGCCATCTTTACCATGTGTCATATAAAAACTTGTATGCTAGCACAGATTCTGCACGTTACAAAAAAGTGCATTTGCTGAAAAAGTCTACAAATTGATCGTGGATGTCATCCACATGGTATGTTTGAATGGTCATGATGGAGAGACTACTAGCTGAGACTGACCATTTTTAAATGAATGATAGTTGTTCGTGATTAGATATTTCACTGTCATCTCTACCATGCATCATTAAAAAACTTGTACGCTGGTGCAGATTCCGCATGTAAGGACGAACGCAAAACAGTTCTTCAAGGTACGAAAAAGTGGATCTGACAAAAAAAGCCAAAAAATTAATCATAGATGTTGTTCGTACGGTAGGTTTGAATTGTCATGATGGAGATACTATTAGGTAAGATTGGCCGTTCTTGAACGAATGATAGTCGCTCCTAATTAGATTTTTCTATGTCATCTCTATCATGTATCATATAAAAACTTGTATACTAGTGCTGATTCTACACATTACGTGAAAATGGGTGCAAAACAGTTGCTCAAGGTACAAAAATGTGCATCTAATAAAAAAGTCTGAAAACTTATCATGAATGTTGTTCGCATGGTTGGTTGGAATGGTTATGATGGAGAGACTATTAGATAAGAATGGCCATTCTTAAACGAATGATAGTTGTCCGTGATTAGATATTTCATTATTATTTTTACCATGCGTCATTTAAAAACTTGTATGTTAGCACAGATTATGCATGTAAAGATGGACGCGAAACAGTTCTTCGAGATACAAAAAAGTGTATTTGCCAAAAAATTCTAAAAAATATGACCCAAAAAAATATAAAAATTAATCATGGATATTGTTCATACGGTAGGTTCCAATAGTCATGATGGAGTGACTACTAGGTAAGACCAACCATTCTTAAATGAATGGTGGTCATTCATGATTAGATTTTTCACTATCATCTCTATCATGTATCATATAAAAACTTGTATGCTAGTGTAAATTCTGCACATTAAGTAAAGATGGGCGCAGAATAGTTGTTTGAGGTATGAAAAAGTGCATCTGACAGAAAAATCTAAAAATTGATCATGGATATTGTTCACACAGTAAATTTGAGTAGTCATGATGGAAAGACTATTGAATAAGACCAGTCATTCTTAAATAAATAATAGTCATTCGTGATTAGATTTTTTGTTGTTATCTCTACCATGCATCCAAGAACATGAATGCTAACGCAAATTCTGAATGTAAAGATGAACACAATGGAAAACTGCATCTTGCAAAAATTCTAAAATTTAATTGTGGATATTGGTCACATGGTGGGTTTAAACGGCATGATGTAGAGACTATTGGGTAAGACCAACCTTTCTTAAACGAGTAATAGTCGTTTGTGATCAGATTTTTCACTGTTATCTCTAACATGCGTCATATAAAAATTTGTGTGCTAGCTTAGATTTTGCATGTTATGTAAAGACGCACACAGAACAGTTCTTCAGGGTACGAAAGAATGCATCTGACAAAAAGGTCTAACTATTAATCATGGATATTTTTCACATGATAGGTTTGAAAGGTCATGATAGAGAGATTATTGGGTAAAATTGGCCATTTTTAAACAAATGATAATCGTTCATGATTAGATTTTTCACTGTTATATCTATCGTGCATCATATAAAAACTTGTGTATTGGCATAGATTCTACACATCATGTAAAGATGGAATCAAAACAGTACTTAGAGTTATGAAAAAGTATGTCTGACAAAAAAGTCTAAAAATTAATTATGGGTGTTGTTTGTATGGTAGGTTTGAATAGTCATGATAGAGAGACTATTGGATAAGACCAGCTATTTCTAAATGATCGATGATCGTTATGATTTGATTTATGACTTTCTGGTAATTGTCCTGACTTTTAAAGCAAATCATTAATGGGCCCAATTACTTAGGTCAGATTGACAGTTCCGAAAAGAATTGCAGTTGTTCGGGACTGTTGGATTTTGAAAGAATGGTAGCTATTGGATCAGAAAACTTTTACTTGGAAACACGCATCCGACTTGTGTACTAATTGTTGACCGATACAGGGGTCGTAAATGGGCTGTACTTAGCAAAGTGTTTCCGAAGCCCAGCTGAATGACTTCGTATATTCCGAGCAGTAGAAGCCTTGAAAAAAAAAATCAAAATGGCGATTAATAGGTACTTACTGTTTTAGGAGATCTAACAATAGATAAATCATTATTAATCTGAAGAATTACAGAGTTAAAATCGCTCAATTGTTCAAGTGTTTCTCGTTCTTATATTGCACTCAAAGCAAACTTTCAGGTGTTATCTCACAATCTCTCATAAAAAACTCACTCCAAAAGCTCATAGAAAGAAAACTCTAAACACTCCTTTTGTTTGCTCTCATGTGTAATAATTGAATAGAATTCTGTTTTTTATTCTTATGCGAATAATCAATTTAAATTACGAAAACTTCACTTTCTTCCTTTTCTTTATCTTTTCATGATTTTTCTCTGGTCAAAATCTTCAAATCAAAATTAGATTCCACTAAATTTTAGATTCTACAGAATTTGCACGGACATAAAGTCCAAGTCAGAAGACATTCAAAATCCAGGCCAGATTTCAATTGGGTCGGATTTCGTATGTGGACTTAATCTCGAGATATAAATTTACAAAAAATATCAATTATACACAAATTAATTGAAATATAACGTGCTAATTCCTTGGGAGTAGGGAATCAATAGCGTGTATTAAGGAAAATTAGGCGAAAGCCAGATTGATGGACTGCTGCATGACCATAATTATTTGGAGATAAACAATTGATCGGTATATTGAACTGGATTCCGCATTGGAATAAGTTCAAAGTTCTGATCTTATGCTCCATCTGATTTTTAAGTTCTATCAACATTATTAACAGTATTACTCCTTGGCTGAAGTATACTCTGAAAAAAAAAAAACTAACGAGCCAATTAAGGCGATAGTGATGGGCATAGAAATTGAAGTCCGGCGATAAGAAAAGGAGAAATTTATTTATAATACGAACTTAGTCTTGGAGTGAGCGAGATATTACATTTTTTTATTTAACTTTCATATGAATTATTGCATAGTTTTCCATAAAACTTGCACAAAGCAGCAAGGCCTCTTACCTCCCTTTCCACTCGAAATTGTTGCATGGATATGCAGGCATGCAATGCAAAACACAACTGCCCTCACAATTTTTCATTTTGCCAGTGGACAATTGGTTGGAGCAAACATCAATGGCCAGGACAGGAATCTCTGAACGCACGTACATGCGTTCTCCTTTTTCTGTCCAGAAGATGAAGACGCGACGTCCCAGTTACCGCTATCATTAGTCATACAAAAACGTGTATTTGGCATAGACTAGGCCCGCCATATAAAGATGAACGCAAAACAATTCTTCAAGGTACTTTTTCAGATGCACTTTTTCGTGACTCGAAGAACTATTTTACACCTGTCTTTATGTGCGTTAGTCTTTACATTGCATGTAGAATCCACACCAGAATACACATTTTTATACGACGCATGGACGAGATAACAGCTGTCAATCTTACCAAATTATTAGCAACTTAAGATTCAAATGCACATGTCCAAACGAAAAAAGAATCTAATTAAGAACGATGGGAAAAGAATAGCCGAAATGCCAAAATTTAGCATGAATGAAAACTTAAGTACTAAAAGTTACAAAATGTACACTTAAATATCACTTTTTTTGAAAATTAGATTACTTAAATACTAACTCTAGTGAAAACTGCTGAAAATCCGACATGGCTTATTCGTGGCTCACTAGAAGTTGAGTCAGCAAAAATTCAACCAAAACGACATCATTTTGGTACTGATGTGGTATTTAAAAATATATATTAATTATATAATATATAAAACGTTAAAAATATATTATTATAAATTTATTTTAAAAAAAAAAAGGGAAGAGGGTGATGGTTGGGTGAGGCCTATGCAGCCCTCATTGCCACCGCCGTCGCCCCACCATCACCGAGAAGGGCTAGCGACGGTGGAGCGAGGGTTGGCCTGGGTCATTGGGCCCTCACTGCCGGTCAGCCAAGGTCATCGACCACTAGCCAGGGCCCAACGACCCCGGCTAACTCTTGCCCCACCGTCACCGACCCTTCTTGGCAATTTAGGGCTGCATAGCCCTTGCCCGATCCCTCAACCCCCTTCCTTCCTCTTTTTTTTTTTTTAATAAATAAAATCGATTTTTGGGATTTTTTCTAATATGACATTTTTTTTTTGCCATGCGGACAATTTAAAAAAAAAAAAATTTACCACGTGAATATTTGTTTTAAAAAAAATTGTCACATCGGTAATAAACTCGCTAGAAAATGACACATGTGCATTTTAGTCAAATTTTTTTGCCATTAGCACTTAACTAATCCGATTTGCTCCTATTTGAGCACTTAAATATACATTTCGTAACTTTTGGCAATTAAATGTCCCTCCGTACTAAGTTTTGGCACTCCAAGGATCCACACCTCTAAGAATGACTATCACTTATTTAAGAACAATCATTCAACCTATTGGATAAACAAGCCATGAGAACAGTAGAGATAAAAATAAATATTTAATCACAAACAACTATCATTCATTTAAGAATAACCATTCAACCTATTGGGTAAGACTGACCATTCTTAAACGAATGATAGTCATTCATGATTAGATTTTCTTTTTTTATCTGGACAAGTGCATTTGACTCGTCAATTGTTATCTCTACCATCTGTCTTATAAACACGTGTATGCTGGGGTAGATTCTACATGTCATGTAAAGATGGACACAAAACAATTATTCAAGGTACGAAAAAGTCTATTGACTTTTAGACTTTTTCGTCAAATGCACTTTTTCGTATCTTGAAAATTTGCTTTTGTGTCCATCTTTACATCACTTGCAAAATCTACCCCCACATACATGTTTTAATATGACACATGCTAGAGATAAGAACTATCAGTCTTACCAAATCATCAACCACTTAAGATCAAACGCACATGTCCTAATAATAAAATAATAAAATCTAATCTGAACAATTGTCACTCATTTAAGAACATTCATTCAATCTATTGGCTAAACAAGCCATGATGCATGGTAGATATCTATATATATATATACATAAATACACATGTATATACATATATACACATATATATACACATATATGTAATCACGAACAACTATCATTTGTTTAAGAACGGCTAGTCTTACCCAATAAGTTGAATGATCGTTCTTAGATGAATGATAGTCATTCGTGATTAGATTTTATTTTTTATCTCTACCATGCATCATGGCTTGTTTACCCAACTATTGAATGAGGGTTCTTAAACGAATGATAGTCGTTTACAATTAGATATTTTTTTTATCTGAATACATGCATTTGATTCTTAAGGCATGAATGATAAATTGGCCAGAAATTGATTTTTGAAATAGAAATATATTTTTTTATTTCTATTCTTGGATGAGTTTCTGAGAAAAATATGCATTTGATGACAATAAAAAATTTATATTCTCAGAATAGAAATTTGTTTGATGATGACATAAAATTTCTCCCTCCCAAGAGGCGGCGGTGGCAAGAGGGGGCGGCAGTGGTAGCCGACAATGGTGGTGGCGACTGAAGAGGGGGCGGATGGCTAGGGGTTAAGGAGAGTCGCCAGCAGCGACTAGTGACCAGCGACAGTGGTGGGTGGCGGCAACCGAAGGGGGGTTAGATGGCTAGGGATTAGGGAGAGTCGCTGGCGCTCGATGGTTGCCCGCGCCAGTAGCGACCGAAGGTGGGGTGGATGGCTGGGAATTAGGGAAAGACTTTTTCGAATGAGAAGTAGAGAAGAGAGAAACAATTTTTTATTTTTATTCCATAAATAAAAAGGTATGAGATTTTTTTTTCTAATTTCTATTCCAAACCTATTTCTGAAATAAATAAAAAACTATTCCAGAAATAGAAAATTGAAATTGTTTTTACTAAAATGGATTTTTGTTTCAGAAATAAGTCTAGAATAAAAAAATAGTTTTGGAACAGAATTAGAATGATTATCATGCACACCCTAAATAGCTAATCATTCGGCAAGATTGATAGTTCTTATCTCTACCATGTGTCATATTAAAATGTGTATACTGGGGTAGATTTTACACGTCATGTAAAGAAGGACACAAAATAGTTCTTTGAGGTATGAAAAACTATAAATTCATCAAATGCACTTTTTCGTACCTTGAAGAACTGTGTTATGTCTGTCTTTACATGGCATGCAAAATCTATGCCAACATAAACATTTTTATATGACACATGGTAGAGATAAGAACTATCAGTCTCACCAAATTATTAACTACTTAAAAGTCAAATGCATGTGTCTAGATAAAAATAAAAAAATAAACTACTATCAATCGTTTAACAACTGTCATTTGACCTATTGGGTAAACAAGTCATGGCGCATGGTATAGATAAAAAAGGCAAAAAATCTAATCACGAATGACTATCATTCCTTTAGGAATGACTATTCAACCTGTTGGGTAAGATTGTCGTTCTCAAACGAATGATAGTTGTTCGTGATTAGAATTTTTTTATCTGGACACGTGCATTTTACTCTCAAGCAACTAATGATTCGGTAAGACTGACATATCTTGAAAGAACGATCTTTAGTTTAGAATTAGGTTATTTTTTTCTTTCCTTTGGAAGCACGCAATTTGCTTAAAAGGGGCAATTATTAACGGCAGGACTAATAGTTCTTTAAAAAATAGTAGTTGATCCAAAATTAGATTTCTTTTTAATACGAAAATGTGCATTTGATCACTCGTGTAAGAGCGATAGTTTTCAGTTGTTCTAAAATTAGATTTTTTTTTTCATAACAAATCATTAATGGCCCCAATTACTTTGGTGATATTGACGGTTCTTAAAAAAAATTATAGTCGTTCTAGAATTAGATTTATGTATTTATTTATTTAAAAACACGCATTCCTTCTTAAGTACCAATCACTAATGGGGTCATCACTTTGCTAAGATCGACACTTCTTGAAAGTTGTCCTAGAATTAGGCTTTCTTTATCAAGACATGCTCATTCAACTTTAAATCTCCAATCATTAATGAGCTGATCACACGGTAAAATTAGTCGTTCTTGAAAAAAGCGATTAGTCATTCTAGAACCTTTTTTTTTTTTTTTGGAAATACAGAGTACAAATTATTCAGAGGCTAATCATTCAAGTAAAATCGACAGTTGTTGAAAGAATGATAATTTTTCCAAAGCTAGAACATTTTTATCTAAAAATCTACCAATCCTTTTTAGGCTGATCGCTCGGGTAAGACCAGGAGACTTTGAAATAATATTAGTATTTATAAAATCAGATTTCTTTTACTTGGAAACGCAAATCAGACTTCTAAGCACAAATCATTAACCTAGACAAGAGTCCTAAATGGGGCTGCTCTTAGCAAAGAGTTTCCGAAGCCCAGCGGACTGCTTTCGTATATTCCGAGCAGTAGAAGCCTTCAAAAAAGTCAGCGATTTAAGTAATGAGCTAAGTTCCAAATAGAATAATAATATCAAAATAAAGAAGCAGCTCATCAACTAGCACCATACGGATGTAACCCCATAGGAGTATCTCATCTAATTGGTTAGACATAAACAAAAAGGAAAACGCATGATTAAGCTAGACCCAACACAATAATGCCAATTCATTGAATTATGGGAAAATTCCAAATAAGGGCACGAAATGCTCTCATTTTCTCAAGAAAAGGCTTGAAGTAGAGCTTGTTCCAAATAAGAGCCTGAAGTGCTACATCAATTTCAAAGAAGGTTTTGACTTTCTGGTTGGTCAAGGGCTTTTTTGTCCTTCATCTTTTTTGAAATTTTCTTTCTTTTTTCCTTTAGTCTTTCTTTTCTTTCTTTTTTTCTGGTTCTCTCTTTCTTCTTCATTGGTGGCCATAAGGCTAAGCAAGGGTCACCCTCGCTAGCACTTGCCCAATAGGAAAAAAAAAAAAAAAAAAAAAGAGAGAAAAGAAAAAAAATAAAAATAAAAATATTTTAAAATTCAAATTATTGCAAATCGACGACTGGCAAGGTCAAGCCCTTATTTGAAACTACTATTACTACTTCAAGCCCCTGACGTGGCCCCTTGAGCTAAGTCCGTGTATGAGCCATTCTCGGGCTTGGTCCACCTATGTCGGCTACATAAAGACAGATCACGAGTAGGCTCCATTAATCAAGCCTTGTTCAGTCAAAATTCACAGGCTCAATATTGAATCTAACATGTCAAGCCCATTATCTACTATAAACCACCTAAACCCAATTACAACCATAACCATGTAAAGCTTGTTTCAATTAGGAATAACTATACAAATGGTTCCTAAACTTTTAATGTGTTTAGTGTGGTCCGTCTATTATCTAATGTAATAATAACATTATCATTGGCGGTAAACTCCACCTCAACTCATTTACTTTATTATTCAGACAACCTCTCATGCAATATCCACTCTCACTGCAAAGATTACATTGCTAATTTTGAAAGTTGGACCTTGATTTAAAATGGCTCTCCATCCACTACCTTCGGACCTTCTGCATTCATCCCCACCCCAGATAACCAAACCTTACTCCTTATCCTACGCCAAGTTGTATACTCACAACTTTTCCCATTCCTTAGCAAATAAGATACACTTTACTTCTTCCAAGATAATCACAGTATATGCCCTGTAATATCAAATTAGTAAAGTACTCAAAAGAATCTAGCAGAGACACCAACATCATGCCTTGTTTCTCATTAGGCAAGGCCTTCAAGTCTATCACGAGTTTAGTTGACTCGTTTACCTGGAATTTAACAGATGTGCCTTTAAACACCCTACTGAACATCATTTTCAGCA
Source organism: Angophora floribunda (assembly GCA_014182895.1). NCBI lineage: Eukaryota > Viridiplantae > Streptophyta > Magnoliopsida > Myrtales > Myrtaceae > Angophora > Angophora floribunda. The sequence continues at coordinate 22,451,890 of CM024706.1, forward strand.
TATACAAGCGATCATTCAAACCCTTAATTTAACAAAAGTGACTCCAATTTTACCCACAACGTCCCAGTAGACCTCAAGCAACACCTCATCTGATAGATTCAACGGTATTATGCTTCTCATCTAATCCACCAACTCTACTTATTGGTCGCTTTCATTGTTCCATCTACTTCGACACCAACTCTTGGGTTGTTGACAGGGTATGCATCTCAATGCTCTGCAGTCCAAAATTATTCTTCCACGTTCAACTTCTCAATCCCGACTTTAGCTCCAGACGTAATAGCAAATACATTTCCAGACAGCGATCAGAATGGCAAAAGCTCTAAGTCGACTCGAGAAACTCTAAATTTAGCATACCAATTGTTCTGAACATAACTCGATAGCTCACAGATTTTGCAATTCAAGTTTCATGCGACTAGAAGAAATCTTCGACGAGACTAGCAAGAATAATAAAGAACACTAGAGATTTATGTGGTTTGGCCTAAGTGTTGGTAAATATTGTACTAGGAGAGCTAACAATAAATAAATCCATTATTAATCCGAAGAATTATAGAGTTACAATCGCTTAATCGTCCAAGTGTTTCTTGGTCCTAATTACACTCAAAGCAAACTCTCAAGCGTTATTTCACAATCTCTCACAAAGAATTCACTCGAAAAACTCATAGAAAGAGAACTCTAAACACCCTTTTGTTTACTCTAATGTGTAATAACCGCATAGCATTCTTTATATGTTCTAATACGAATTATCAACTCAAAGTCGGAAAACTCCATTTTCTTCATTATTTTTTCTTCAATTCAAGATTTTTTTGTCAAAATCTTTAATTTAAGATTAGATTCCACTAAATTTTTTACTTCAGTGAGTTTGCTTGGACATAAAGTCCAAGTCAGAAGACGTTCAAAATCCGGGCCAGACTTCCATCGGGTCAGATTTCGTATAAGGATTTAAACTCGAAACATAAATTAACAAAGAAATCAATTATGCACTAGTTAATTGAGATAAAACGTGCTAATTCCTTTGGAGTAGGGAATCAATAGAGTGTATAATGGCAAAATTAGGTGAACACCAGATTGCATGGACTGTACAACCATAATTATCTGGAGACAACAATTGATGGATACCTTGAACTGGGTTCCGCATTTGAATAAGTTCAAAGTTCTCATCTTATGCTGCATCTGATTTTTAAGTTCTATCAACATTATAATCAATATTACTATTATGCTTGAATATCCTCCAATAAAAAAAATTAGAATAAGTAGCCAATAAAGACGATGGTGATTGCGTAGAAATCATAGTTTGCGATAAGAACAGAAGAAATTTATTTATAAAACAAACTTAGAGTGCGTTTGTTTCGCGGAAATCGTACCATTTTTGGAAAATGTTTTCTAGGAAAATGATTAGTTTTCTTGTGTTTGATGATATGTGATTGAAAATGTTTTCAGGCATTTGGATCGCATTTGGAAAATGATTGAATAATATTTAAAATGGAAAGGACCTAAAGACTTGATAAAGAGGGAAAGTGTTTTCCCCTTCCTATGCATAGGAATTCATTTTCCTAAAATAATACATAATATTTATGTTGACTGGAAAGTATTTTCCATTGACCAAATCGTTTTTAGAAAAACAAACAGCGGAAAGTCTGGAAAACACTTTCCGGGAAACTACTTTCATTGAAACAAACGCACCCTTAATCATGGAGGGGGCGAGATGTTATATTTTTTTTTATTAACTTTCATATGAATTATTGCATATTTTTCCATAAAACTTGTACAAAGTAGACCACAGCCTAACCTCCGTTTCCATTCCTCATTATTGCACAGATATGCATGCGATGCAAAACAGTATTACCATCATACTTTTTTCTTCTGTCAGTGAACTACTGATTGGAGCAAACATCAATGGCCTGGCCAGGAATCTCTGAACACATGTACATGTGTTACGCCAAAGTCTGCTTCGTTTGTCTAGGAAGTGAAGACGCGACACTTCTATTATCTCTATCATGCACCATATAAAACTGTGCATGCTGGGGTAGATTTCATACATGATGACTGACTGAAATAGTTTTTTGAGGTAAAAAAAAATCCATCGAACGAAAAAGACAAAATTAATCATGGATGTGATTCACATGGTAAGTTTGAATTGTCGTGATAGAGAGACTATTGGGTAAGACCAGTAATTCTTAAGCAAATAATAGTTGTTCATGATTAGATTTTTTTTGTCTGGATACCAGTAGTTGACTATTAAGTAGCTAATAATTAGGTAAGATTGACAGTTTTGGAAAGAATGATGGTTGGCATAGAATTGTGTTATCTTTTTCTTTCCTTTGAAAGCAAGCATTTTGCTTTTAAGGGTCAATTATTTAATGTCAGGAATCTCTGAACACACGTACATGCATTGCGCCAAAGTCTGATCCGTTTGTCCAAGACATGAAGACGCAACACTACTATTATCTCTGTCATGCATCATATAAAAACGTGCATGCTGGGGTAGATTTTGTACACGATGGCTGACTCAAAATAGTTCTTCGAGGTACAAAAAAATCCATCGAACGAAAAGGACTAAAAATTAATCACGGATGTGATTACCATAATTGTCGTGATAGAGAGACTATTAGGTAAGACCGGTAATTCTTAAGCAAATAATAGTTGTTCATGATTAGATTTTCTTTATCTGACACCTGCTGTTGACTATTTAGTAGCTAATAACTGGGTAAGATTGACAGTTTTGGAAAAAATGGTCGTTGGCATAGAACTGTGTTATCTTTTTCTTTCCTTTGAAAGCAGGCATTTTGCTTTTAAGGGTCAATTATTAATGCCAGGAATCTCTGAACACACGTACATGCATTATGCCAAAGTCTGCTTCGTTTGTCCAAGATGTGAAGATGCAACACTACTATTATCTCTATCATGCATCATATAAAAACGTGCATGCTGGGGTAGATTTTGTACGCAATGACTGACTCAAAACAGTTCTTCAAGGTACAAAAAAATTCATCGAACGAAAAAGACTAAAAATTATTCATGGATGTGATTCACATGGTAAGTTTGAATTGTTGTGATAGAGAGACTATTAGGTAAGATCGGTAATTCTTAAGCAAATAATAGTTGTTTATGATTAGATTTTTTTTTATCTTGACACCTGCAATTGACTATTAAGTAGCTAATAACTAGGTAAGATTGACAGTTTTGGAAAGAACGATCATTAGCGTAGAATTGTGTTATCTTTTTCTTTCCTTTGAAAGTAGGCATTTTGCTTTTAAGGGTCAATTATTTAATGCCAGGAATCTCTGAACACACGAACATGCATTGCGCCAAAGTCTAATCCGTTTGTCCAAGACGTGAAGACACGACACTACTATTATCTCTGTCATGCATCCTATAAAAACGTGCATGCTGGGGTAGATTTCATACACAATGGCTGACTCAAAATAGTTCTTCGAGGTACAAAAAAATCCATCGAACGAAAAGGACTAAAAATTAATCACGGATGTGATTACCATAATTGTTGTGATAGAGAGACTATTAGGTAGACCGGTAATTCTTAAGCAAATAATAGTTGTTCATTATTAGATTTTCTTTATTTGGACACCTGCAGTTGACTATTTAGTAGCTAATAACTGGGTAAGATTGACAGTTTTGGAAAAAACGGTCGTTGGCATAGAACTGTGTTATCTTTTTCTTTCCTTTGAAAGCAGGCATTTTGCTTTTAAGGGTCAATTATTAATGCCAAGAATCTCTGAACACACGTACATGCATTATGCCAAAGTCTGCTTCGTTTGTCCAAGACATGAAGACGCGACACTACTATTATCTCTATCATGCATCATATAAAAACGTGCATGCTAGGGTAGATTTTGTACGTGATGACTAACTCAAAACAGTTCTTCGAGGTACAAAAAAATTCATCGAACAAAAAAGACTAAAAATTATTCATGGATGTGATTCACATGGTAAGTTTGAATTGTTGTGATAGAGAGACTATTAGGTAAGATTGGTAATTCTTAAGCAAATAATAGTTGTTTATGATTAGATTTTTTTTTTATCTGGACACCTGCAATTGACTATTATGTAGCTAATAACTAGGTAAGATTGACAATTCTGGAAAGAACGATCGTTAGTGTAGAATTGTGTTATCTTTTTCTTTCCTTTGAAAGCAGGCATTTTGCTTTTAAGGGTCAATTATTAATGGTAGGAATAATAGTTCTTGAAAAAATCGTAGTTGCACCAAAATTAGATTTTGTTTTAATACGAAAACGTGCATTTGATCACTCGTGTAAGAGGGATAGTTGCTGAAAGAATGATAGTTGTTCTAGGCTTAGATTTTATTTATTTATTTATACGAAAACGTGTACTTGACTTTTAAAGCAAATCACTAATGGGCCCAATTACTCAGGTAAGGTTGACGGTTCCAAAAAGAATTGTAGTTGTTTTAGAACTAGGCTAATAGGGTCATCACTCGGCTAAGATGGACACTTCTTGAAAGGCTAGTTGTTGTCCTAGAGTTAGGCTTTCTTTATCAAGACATGCTCATTCGGCTTTTAAATTTCCAATCATTAATGAGCTGGTCACTTAATAAGATTGGCAGTTCTCGAAAAAAAGTGATAAGTTGGTCCATAACTAGATTTTTTTATTTGATAACATGCATATGATTTGAGAGTACAATTTATTAATAGACAAATCATTCAATTAAAAATCCGAGAGTTGTTGAAAGAATGACGGTTGTTCTAAAGCTAGAATGTTTTTGTCTACAAAGTACCAATACTTAATAGGCTAATCACTTAGGAAAGGCCGACAGATTTTGAAAGGAGAGTAATAGTTATAGAATTTGATCTCTTTTACTTCGAAACGCACATCTGACTTCTGAGCACAAATCATTGACCGAGGTAGGAGTCGTAAATGGGCTGCTCTTAGCAAAGAGTTTCTGAAGCCCAGTTGAATGCTTTCGTATATTCCGAGCAGTAGAAGCCTGCAAAAAAATAAAAATGGTGATTTAAGTAATGGGCTATGTTCCAAATAGAATCAAAATAAATAATTATCTCATCAACTTGAGCCATTTGAATGTAACTTTAGGAGTAATTCATTTAATTGGTTAGATATAAACAAACATATAAACCCATAACCAAACGAGACCCAACACAATAATGTCAGTTCGTTGAATTATTGTTTTGGTTTAGGGTCAAGAAGATTTTCTTATCTGCATTCCAATGGAGATAATGCGAGAACTTGGAAGCTGGACAAGTTAATTGCCCAGGCCCTAAGGCCCAAGCCCATATTCAGAAGTAAGAATTTGGGCTGCTTTTACGGTTTAAATCCGGTCGATTTATGTTTAATTTACGCATTGCCCCTGTCCTTTAAGCCTGAAAGCCCAATCTAACACAAACCTCTTAAACGTTGTGTATAATTTATCACTGACAAATAAATAAAAAACAAATCAAGTACCAAACAGGAATATATACAACAGAAAAAATCCATCCTCCCATACCTCGAAAAAGTTGGGATAAACATCTTTTGATGGATAAAATTATTCAAATTCATAAAAATTGTAATCCGTTCCATTTCAAGAAAAGGTTATACTTGTTTTCTTTGTTTCCCATTTGATAATGGAGATTCAAAGCCGTAAATTGATAACTTGCTTTTTAGATGGTTACGTGAGTAAGAGTTATTGAACAGAACTGGACATATAAGCCCAATTTGTTGATTTGAATGGGTTTCGGCCTTCTACGAGGGAAGCAAAAGGAACTCGTGTGGAAGAGTTACTCTTGTTCATAAGTCCGTCGAGCTCGACTCACGAGTTACTCGAGCTTGGGCTTTGTTGAGGCGAACTAGATTCAGACAATGGAGGAACGGCTGAAGGTTCGAACTTAGGTTCCTCATATTTCGGGAAAAATTTTTATGGGAAAACAATTTCCATTTTCTAGTGTTCATTTCACTTAGAAAAATAAATCAACAGAAAACGTTTTCCTGGTCAACGGAAAATAATGCATAGTTTTGGGAAGATGATTTCCTTTTTGAAAAAGTTTGAAAACATTTGACAAGATATAATAATGTATTGATACTTGAATTCGAAACTCTACGTTTGAACATAAGAATCTCAATGCCGATACCCAAGTCTCTAATGCCCAGGCTGGGTCAATCAAAGCCCTGTCTAAGTCCATCGAGGCCGAGACCATGTGTCTAACCCCCAGGCATGAGTCCATCGAGATCAAAGTTGGGTGCATTGAGGTTGGGCTCAAGACCTTGGTTCCCAAGCTTAAGCCCCTCATGCCTATGCCCAAATCCATCAAGGCTGAGCCCAAACCCCCAATGCCTGTGCCTTATGCCTCGAACCCGAGCTCGAGTCCATAAAGGTCAGGCTAGGGCCCTGGCGCTTGAGCTCAAGGCCCCAGCACTCAAGCTCAGGTCTGCAAAGGCCATGCATGAGTTATTGATGCTCAAGCTCGAATCCTTGATTAATGAAACATTCGTTCTTAAAAAATATTTTTAAAATTGAAATTTCAAATATTTTATTTTTAGAAAATTCAAATCTTTAATAATTTTTAGTTATTTATATTCAAAATTTTAATATCTTTATTTTTTAAAATTCAATTTTTATTTTATTTTATTTTCTTTCTTTTTCTTTTTGCTTCTTCCTTAGCCGGACCATGGTAATGGCCAGCAATCGACCATACGCAAGAGACAAGCTTGCCGATTAGGCAAGACTCAACCCCCTTGCTGATTTGGCAAGACTCGACCTCATTAGGCTCGAGCAAGCTTGACCTCACCAAAGGCTAGTCATCGGCCATCGTAATGGACGGCGATTGATCGAAGACAAAGAAAAAAAAAGTTAAGAAAAAAAGATAAAAGAAAATAACAATTAATAATTATTAAATATTTGATTTTTTGCCAAAAGAAAAGAAATTTTAAAATTTAAAATTATTAAAATGAGTGTACAAAGGAAAATCAAATGAGATTTTCCATATTGAATGGCTGAAAACATTTTCTAACTCATTTTTGAGTTTCAACTAAACATTGGAAAATATTATTATTTTCTTTTAAAATGGCTTTTTTAGAATTGTCACATTTTTCACATAATAAATGGAATCTTAGACTCTATTTGTTTTGTGGAAAATTAACGATTTAGAAAATATTTCTCTCAAAATAATTAAAATAATTATCCAATAAAAATTGTTTTCATTAAGCATGGCCATCCGCCTAGGTCCCAGTCTCCTGGGACCACCTCGGCGATGATGGGATCCAACACGAGACAAGATCCTAGAAGCTCTCCGATCTTTCGGCAAAAGCAATCTAGACTCCTCCACCTCCATGATCCGTGGGGGACCACTTTCCCAAGATCCATGGGGAGACACCCCAAATTACGCCCCTTTTACGCTCTTTCGGTCTTGCTAGCTCCTCCCGTACACCAGACCTGTCGGCAGAAGAAATCGAGAATCTCATCCGTGCCTTCAAAAGAGAAAAAGATGGAGACTCCAGTCCATCCGATATGGATGAGGACGCACTCTTCAAGAAACAAATAACCCATCATAGCTCTGATGATTCGGACTATGACTACAATGCTAGAGACGGAAGAGACAGATAAAAAACCGTCACCCGTACACCCAGCGGGTTCCTTGTTCATCCGGCCTACTTTCTTGTAGCACCGGGCGAAAATCCACTTTTTTATAGCACATCACGGGTTTTCTTCCTAAGTTTGTAGCCTATTAATGGCTAGTATGCTTTCATAATTGTGTCTGAACATGGCTAGTCAGCCATCCCTTATCGTTTGTATCCTCCTTTGCCTATATAAGTTCCCATTGTAAGATCCATCGAGTGAAATAAGAAGTGTGTTGTGTACTCTACTTCCAACATGATCTTCTAAACACTCACATTCTCTTCTAGTCCAGAACGATGGTTCTGAACAAACACTATGATTGAGAAAAATCCTGGGTATGCTTTCTGCACTTGCCCTTGGGGATCCTGTGCATCGAAATTTCCGATATTCTAGAGATTACTATGATCTAAGCTCATGGCTTGAGAAGCAACTTGGTGGCTAACGGGCGGTCCCTTTAAGGCACGGAGGCGGGTGTGTGGGATAGCATACCTACCACAAGTTTGCAACTCAGTTTATAGATTTAGTTTCATAGGAACCTTATGGTATCAGAGCCACGGATTTCTTTGAATCATTTTTGTTTGGTCAGGACTAAGTTTTGTTTCTAGAAGAGAATATTTCATCCCATGGAAACATCAGATTGTACCTCTGCTTCTTTCCCTATTTCTCATACCTCCACTCTTTCTCTTCAGCCACCACCTGAGCTTCGAAAATCCTCATGCTCAAAAATAGACTACCTTTATGAGGTATCCTACCTCACTGAGGATAGTAAGATTTCAGAAACTCAACTTCCCATGATGAACCCATATACCGCTTTTGCAAAACCACCATCATTTTCACCTCTCCGATCTATCAGATACCTCATCAAACATACCCCTCGTACTGTAAAGGAGTATGTCCAGTCTTCTAGCTTTGATCAGCATCCCATTCAAGCAACCGAACAAGAACAGTTTGTCACTCTCCAGATACCACCAGAATTTCCTGCTCAATGGATTCAACAAGACTATACTCATCTCCATTTTGGAGCCATCCGCCTTGCCTTAACCTTTCATGGTCGGAAAGGCCTACCGGTTACTGCCCGAATAGCCCTGTTAGACACCAGATTTTTGGAATATCAACAAGCTTGTGTTGGCACCATCCCACCAGAAGCATGGCCATCCGCCCGGGTCCCAGGCGGGACTGGGCGGATGGCCATGCAGTGGGATGGTGCGATTTTCCTGACATAGGATTCTTTGAAGTTCTCTTGATGAGGATCTGCTGGTGGTGATGGAGTACGGTAGTGTCTGGTGAATTCGAGCAGATTCTTGAAAAACTTGAGGCTTGAAACTTGATGTTCTGCGCAAAGGTTTGTCAGAAATCCATCCAGTGGGATGGCAATATGTCCATGGCCGGTGGAAAAGGACAATAGTATGACGTTCTGGTTCAGGCCTTCCTTGGCGATTCTGGATTTTGAAGAGTTCTTTCCAGTATTGGAGTGGTTTGTACCATGCAAAAATGTCTAGGAGGTATTTCTGGTTATGATCACGTCCGGCTGCATCTTTGATAAAAACCTGCAAAATTTGTTCAGTAGGAAATTCAATAGCTACTGCGTACAGGTTGAACATGTACCAAAGTAACCATTTCAAATCTTCGGGAAATGGATCATTAGGAGACCATCGGAGGGGATGGATGAATGGATATTGTGGATGGAGTCCATCTGGTTTGAGCATTAGGCCTCCATGCTCACGAAAAATTCGGAGCTGATATTCCAACATTAGTTTTGGAAGTCTTTCTTTCAAGACATTATGTCGAATGGCCAATGGAATCTCAGGAGGGTATTTAAGACTTGGCCAACCACACTGCATGTCAGTTGTGCGGTATGTTTCTGAAAGAGGCTCCTTCTTAACATACATATGAATCGATTGAATCGGTTCTTTTGGTCTGGATAAGAAGTCAGCTAAGACATTCTTAGTCCCTGGAATATGTTTGACTTCGAAGGAGTATTTAGAAAACCATTCAGCCTATCGGAGCAATTGTGGATGGGGAACTTGTTTTTGCTTGAACTTAAGCATCTGGGGAAATGAGGACATGTCCATTTCGACAAGAAAATGGTGTCCGATGAGGTGGAATTTGAACTTCTTGATGCCATACTTGACTGCAAGTATTTCTTTAAAAGTGGAATGATAATGGATTTCTGCTTGGGAAAATCTACCACTTTTGTAGGCACAAATATGCCTTTTCCCATCAATTTCTTCGAAAAGGATGGCTGCCCAGTATTTATCGTTGGCATCGGTTTGGAGGATCCTTTGGCCAGTAGATGGGATTTTTAAAGGAGGAAGATGCTGCAGAAGTTGTTTAAGCTGAGAAACAGCTTGGGTTTGTTTAGGTCCCCATGGGGAGGATTCTTTTGAGCATCTTTTGGAGAGGTCGAGATATGTAGAAATATGGGGAATAAAATCGCGTAGGTAATTTACAATGCCAAGGAATTCTTGGACTTGTGTGGCATTGAAATCGGCCTCGGAAATTTTTGAGTTCCTCGGCAATATGAGGTTTAGGGCAATAAGTTCCTTCTTTCAAATGCATGCCAAGAAATTGGATTTCTGTTTGGGCAATAATCATCTTTTAAAGAAAGCATGATGCCATACTTTTTAACAATATCAACAAATTGTATCAAAAGTTGGCAATGAGTTTGTTCATCGAGAACTAAACAAAAGAATGTCATCAATATAGATTTGAGAATTCGAAAGAATTGGTTCAAAGATTTTGCACATGGCCTTTTGGAAAAGGGAAGGTGCGATCTTAAGTCCAAAAGGAACAACTTGTCCATTGAAAGTGTTGGTTAGGGATACGAGAACCACTGTCTTGGAGTGCATCGATGGGTCAATTCCTAATTGCCAGAATCCTGCCTTAAGATCAAATTTTGAGTAGATCTTTGCTTGAGCAAGGCTAAGAAAGAGAGAGTTTCGATGGAGCAATGAGAATTTATCATCCCGGAGGAACTCATTCAGAGGTTGATAATTAATTACTAACCTCATTTTTCCACGGTTTTGTTCAGCTCGCTTGTTGACATAAAATGCTTCACATGCCCATTGGGAGTCAGATGGTTCAATGAGACCTTGTGCTAACAGTTCTGCACATTCTTGTTGTGCAAGTGCAAGGTGTTGTGGGCTCATTCCAGAGTGACTTGCTTTCGTCGGATTGATGTCTTCATTTTTCTTGAATGGAAGTTTGACATAAAAAAGGGAGTTTTCCATAAGAGTGGGTGCAAGTGCTGGGAAAACTGGGAGTGTGTTTCAGCACACGAAGAAAGTAGATTTTGAATGATTGGGTCCAGGAGGGCTGGTTGGAGGGCATAGAATCGTTTAATGTCTACAAATTCCCGGAATTGATTTTTGAAACGAAGGCCATGAGAAAGAATTCTGAGCTTGGGCAGTTGGGTGAGGATGTCCCAACCGATGATAATGTCTTTATCTGGAGACTGAGAACCAAGAACTTTGGTAGTTATAGAACACTGAGGGAAAAACTGGACAGTAATAGGTTTACTACGATATTTGGTAGCAAAAGTGTCACCAGAAGCAGAGTTGAAATACCTGGTGTAAGGTTTCCAAAATTCTTCTGGAAGGATTTTTGTGTCTAGGATGGAAGAACTAGCTCCAGTATCGATGAGTGCTACCAAAGGAATTGGTTTGTGGTATTTAGACAAGAGTATGTGGACAGGGATATACGGGTGATGGACAGGTTCATTGAGCTCAATTGCTGCAGGTGAATCAGGGAAGAATGTGAAGACATCATTCTCAGAGTCTGAACCTGAATCTGAGCTATATGTCTGAATAGCACAGAGGGTATTTTCAGATGGTTGTTCGTCTAAAGAGAAGACGGACTCGATATCCGAATCATCAAGTTGGATGCCGGTGCTTTTGGCAATTTTGTCTACCAAATGGCTTCCTCGCTTGCTAGCTTTTGGACAATTTTTGGCAAAATGTCCTTTTTTGTTACAGACGTAACACCTGTCTTTGTTGCGTTTCTTGGAAGAACGATGATGGCTTCTTCGCAAAAATTTCCATTTACCTTTGCTTTTTCCTTTGCGTGTCTTTTTGAAAGAAAGCCGTTTGAAATGTCTTTTCTTTTTACATCCTGTGCAGGAAGGATCGGAACAATCCTTCGGACATTTTATCTTGAGGCCGGGTTTGAAGCATGCTTTATCAAGATGCTTGTTTTCTTTAAGAAAGCTTCGGAAAGCTTCTCTTCGAAGGCAAAGTTCTTCTATGGCGATGTGAACAGCTTGCTGGATTTCACCAAGAGTAGCTTACATTACGCTTTTACTGTCTTTGTTGGAGAGTTTTCTCGGCGGCCGGCTGAGTTCTTTCGGGATAGATGCTAAGAAGATAGGCTTGAGATTCCAATCTGCACCAAGTAGATAAAATAGCTTGATCATAGCTTGAAAATGTCGATCAAGATCTTTGCGTCTTAGTGAGCAACATCTCCTATCAAAGAACTCCTTTCTTTTGAGTTCTTTGGAATCTTCGAGTTTACCGATGAAATACATATGGATAATGGATAGCATTATCCAATGGTTGAGTCAAGAAATACATCTGATCCTGTTCTGCAACTGTGTGCCACCAATCTTTAAGTGCTCCTGAGAAACGACTAGTGAATTCCAAAAGAATATCATACGTGCTAGGTTCAGAAATATGCCGGGCAGTGAGCCAAGCATGAAATTCTTGAAGCCTATCAGGCCACTTGAAATATGGAATGTCGTCTAGTGTGAAATAAATTTTAGATGATGAGGCTGTAAAGGACTGGGTGGCGTCTGGTTGCTCCTGATGATGGATTTCTGGTTCAGAGAATATTTCTTCATCCTTAACACTATCTGCCATAAAGAATGACCCTTCTGAAGAAGGTGACTCAATTAAGATATCAGAATCAGACCCAGATGATGTTTCAATCTGGTTTGTGGCAGAAGGTTTGATAACAGCAATGGAAGGAATTTGCTGACGAAGAAAATTCTCGAGTGGGTTGGAAATGATCATGGTGGCCGATCGTTCCCCAGGAGGGTGGTTACCAGGAGAATGTTCAGGTGTACCTAGAGAAGGTGGGGAATGCTCGGTGGGAGGAGGGGATTTCTTTTGCTTTTGTTTAAGCTTTTGGAGGTTTTCTTGAAGAGTCAGAAAATTATTATGAGGTGGAGGAGCAGCTGAGTTGAGAACAGCAGCAAAAGAGGATGACGAGCCTAGAGATGATTCTGGTTTGGGTGGTAAGGAAGGAGTGGGGAAAAAGGGTGGATCAACTGGTGTGAAGGACTGCTAGCTTTTGAGAATTTGAATTTGTCTTTTGAGCTTCTCAATTTCTGGTCTTTGATCTTCCAAATAATGGCTAGGAGGTGCCTGCTTGGTTTCTAGCAGATGAAGCCTTTTCTGGAAGTCTTTCAGCATACGACAGGATAAGTCAGTAGTCTTGTCTACACGTTCTAGACGTGTAGCAATAGTGCCAAGAAGCTCATTTTGAGCCAAAGCATTTTCGGTTGCCGGTTCGGGGCGGTTTCGGCGGCGGAGGGCTGCTTGGTTGTCCTTGTGCATCAAGGCCAGTAGGGTTTGGTATTTTGGGGGAGTGCTGAAATCTTTGGTGAGGGTCGGAGAACTTTTCCAATGGAGGAAATTTACGGGGATGAGTACTGGTTTCGGATGATTCGGTGGCCTCGAGTGGAGGGAAGTCATCAGGGTGGAACATACATATGCTGGGTAAAACAGGGGGTGGAACTGGTTTGGTCATGCAGGTGCTTGGTCTTGGTAGGCTGAGAGAACAGGAAGGATTCTTCTTTACCCATTTTTGGATGGGTTTGTAGAAAGGGGAAGTGATCATGGGTTTGGTTGGTGGTGGTTGAAAGGAGGGAGCTGGTTTGCAAGGTGGTGGCGGTGTGGCTGGTGGAGTGGGTCTGGGTGGTCCATAAGAAACAATGAACTGGTATATGCCTCCCTCTTCTCCAAGGGGTCCAACGGTTGGATCCCCGTCAAGGTACCTTTGATAAAGGGTATCTTTTTTCTTTTTCTTCTTTTTAGAAGAAGGTATATCATCTTCATCTTCAAATCTGGTGCAGGATGAGCAAGCACAATGCGGATCCCAAAAACAATGTCCGGCGGGGTCTTTAAAAGGTGGATTGGATGTCCCTTTGAATCAAAAGAGTGGACGAATCGTTTGTCATCGGTTCGGTTGAAACAGGGTCAGCAGGGCAGGGTGTAAAGTGGAGGATGGTGGGAAAAATGGAGGAAGATTCCTCTTTGATTTTACTAAACCTGATGGCAACAGTGCCATCTTTTTTTCTGGTGAACTGTGGTTTACTAGACTGGATCGGTTTGCAACTTTGATGAAGTTTTTCATAGTTGGTTACCCAACTATCAGGGAGGAGCTTTACAAGCTCACTTCGTGGGATTTGTCGAGGGACATGGATGCAAGATGTTTGGTCATGATTAACAGATATAACAAGGGCGTCTTCAGAGTTTGGAATATTGAGATCAATGGCATGGTTACGGACACGGTAGATCATTTGGTAATGTAAGGTAGCGAAATAGATCCGGGAGTTTGAGGAGCTCCGGTGATTTGTAGCTGAACCTTAAGAGCATGTAGTAGGTTGGGATCTACAAGAGCAATGTTGAAATTTGGTATTAGAAATAGGGAATCACTGGAGCATTGCTCTTGCAGATCCCAACCTACTACATGCTCTTAAGGTTCAGCTACAAATCACTGGAGCTCCTCAAACTCCTGGATCTATTGCTGCTACCTTACATTACCAAATGATCTACCGTGTCCAGAACCATGCCATTGATCTCAATATTCCAAACTCTGAAGACACCCTTGTTATATCTGTTAATCATGACCAAACATCTTGCATCCATGTCCCTCGACAAATCCCACGAAGCGAGCTTGTAAAGCTCCTCCCTGATAGTTAGGTAACCAACTATGAAAAACTTCATCAAAGTTGCAAATCGATCCAGCCTAGTGAACCACAGGTTCACTGAAAAAAGATGGCACTGTTGCCATTAGGTTTAGTAAAACCAAAGAGGAATCTTCCTCCATTTTTCCCACCATCCTCCACTTTACACCCTGCCCTGCTGACCCTGTTTCAACCGAACCAGATGACAAACGATTCGTCCACTCTTTTGATTCAAAGGGACATCCAATCCACCTTTTTAAAGACCCTGCTGGACATTGTTTTTGGGATCCAGATTGTGCTTGCTCATCCTGCACCAGATTTGAAGATGAAGATGATATACCTTCTTCCAAAAAGAAGAAAAAGAAAAAAGATACCCTTTATCAAAGGTACCTTGACGGGGATCCAACCGTTGGACCCCTTGGAGAAGACGGAGGCGATACCGCCATTGTTTCTTATGGACCACCCAGACCCACTCCACCAGCCACACCGCCACCACCTTGCAAACCAGCTCCCTCCTTTCAACCACCACCAACCAAACCCATGATCACTTCCCCTTTCTACAAACCCATCCAAAAATGGGTAAAGAAGAATCCTTCCTCGTTCTCTCGCCTACCAAGACCAAGCACCCGCATGACCAAACCAGTTCCACCCCCGTTTTACCCAAAGATATGTATGTTCCACCCCGATGACTTCCCTCCACTCGAGGCCACCGAATCATCCGAAACCAGTACTCATCCCCGTAAATTTCCTCCATTGGAAAAGTTCTCCGACCCTCACCAAAGATTTCAGCACTCCCCCAAAATACCAAACCCTACTGGCCTTGATGCACAAGGACAACGGAAGCAGCCCTCTGTTGCTGAAACTGTCCTGAACTAGCAAACTGAAAATGCTTTGGCTCAAAATGAGCTTCTTGGCATTGTTGCTACACGTCTAGAACGTGTAGACAAGACTACTGACTTATCCTGTCGTATGCTGAAAGACTTCCAAAAACGGTTTCATCTGCTAAAAACCAAACAGACACCCCCTAGCCATTACTTGGAAGATCAATGACCAGAAATTGAGAAGCTTAAACGACAAATCCAAATTCTCAAAAGCCAACAGTCCTTCACATCAGTTGATCCACCCTTTTTCCCCACTCCTTCCTTACCACCCAAACCAGAATCATCTCTAGGCTCGTCATCCTCTTTTGCTACTGTTCTCAACTCAGCTGCTCCTCCACCTCAGAATAATTTTCTGACTCTTCGAGAAAACCTCTGAAAGCTTAAACAAAAGCAAAAGAAATCCCCTCCTCCCACCGAGCATTCCCCACCTTCTCCAGGTACACCCGAACATTCTCCCCGGTAACCACCCTCCTGGGGAACGATCAGCCACCATGATCATTTCCAACCCACTCGAGAATTTTCTTCGTCAGCAAATTCCTTCCATTGCTGTTATCAAACCTTCTGCCACAAACCAGATTGAAACATCATCTGGGTCTGATTCTGATATCTTAATTGAGTCACCTTCTTCAGAAGGGTCATTCTTTATGGCAGATAGTGTTAAGGATGAAGAAATATTCTCTGAACCAGAAATCCATCATCAGGAGCAACCAGACGCCACCCAGTCCTTTACAGCCTCATCATCTAAAATTTATTTCACACTAGACGACATTCCATATTTCAAGTGGCCTGATAGGCTTCAAGAATTTCATGCTTGGCTCACTGCCCGGCATATTTCTGAACCTAGCACGTATGATATTCTTTTGGAATTCACTAGTCGTTTCACAGGAGCACTTAAAGATTGGTGGCACACAGCTGCAGAACAGGATCAGATGTATTTCTTGACTCAACCATTGGATAATGCTATCCAGATTATCCATATGTATTTCATCGGTAAACCTGAAGATTCCAAAGAACTCAAAAGAAAAGAGTTCTTTGATAGGAGATGTTGCTCACTAAGACGCAAAGATCTTGATCGACATTTTCAAGCTATGATCAAGCTATTTTATCTACTTGGTGCAGATTGGAATCTCAAGCCCATCTTCTTAGCATCTATCCCGAAAGAACTCAGCCAGGCCGCTGAGAAAACTCTCCAACAAAGACAGAAAAGCGTAACAGAAGCTACTCTTGGTGAAATCCAGCAAGCTGTTCACATCGCCATAGAAGAACTTTGCCTTCGAAGAGAAGCTTTCCGAAGCTTTCTTAAAGAAAACAAGCATCTTGATAAAGCATGCTTCAAACCCGGCCTCAAGATAAAATGTCAAAAGGATTGTTCCGATCCTTCCTGCACAGGATGTAAAAAGAAAAGACATTTCAAACGGCTTTCTTTCAAAAAGACACGCAAAGGAAAAAGCAAAGGTAAATGGAAATTTTTGCAAAGAAGCCATCATCGTTCTTCCAAGAAACGCAACAAAGACAGGTGTTACGTCTGCAACAAAAAATGACATTTTGCCAAAAATTGTCCAAAAGCTAGCAAGCGAGGAAGCCATTTGGTAGACAAAATTGCCAAAAGCACCGGCATCCAACTTGATGACTCGGATATAGAGTCCGTCTTCTCTTTAGACGACCAACCATCTGAAAATACCCTTTGTGCAATTCAGACATATAGCTCAGACTCAGGTTCGACTGAGAATGATGTCTTCACCTTCTTCCCTGATTCACCCGCAGAAATTGAGCTCAATGAACCTGTCCATCATCCGTATATCCCTGTCCACATTCTCTTGTCCAAATACCACAAACTAATTCCTTTGGTAGCACTTATCGATACTTTTGGAGCCGCTTCTTCCATCCTAGACACAAAAATCCTTCCAGAAGAATTTTGGAAACCTTACACCAGGTATTTCAACTCTGCTTCTGGTGACACTTTTGCTACCAAATATCGTAGTAAACCTATTACTGTCCAGTTTTTCCCTCAGTGTTCTATAACTACCAAAGTTATTGGTTCTCAGTCTCCAGATAAAGACATTATCATCGGTTGGGACATCCTCACCCAACTGCCCAAGCTCAGAATTCTTTCTCATGGCCTTCGTTTCAAAATCAATTCCGGGAATTTGTAGACATTAAACGATTCTATGCCCTCCAACCAGCCCTCCTGGACCCAATCATTCAAAATCTACTTTCTTCGTGTGCTGAAACACACTCCCAGTTTTCCCAGACTTGCACCCAGCCCTTATGGAAAAACTCCCTTTTTTATGTCAAACTTCCATTCAAGAAAAATGAAGACATTAATCCGACGAAAGCAAGTCACTCTGGAATGAGCCCACAACACCTTGCACTTGCACAGCAAGAATGTGCGAATCAAGTTAGCACAAGGTCTCATTGAACCATCTCGACTCCCAATAGGCATGTGAAGCATTTTATGTCAACAAGCGAGCTGAACAAAACCGTGGAAAAATGAGATTAGTAATTAATTATCAACCTCTGAATGAGTTCCTCCGGGATGATAAATTCCCATTGCCCCATCGAAACTCTCTCTTTATTAGCCTTGCTCAAGCAAAGATCTACTCAAAATTTGATCTTAAGGCAGGATTCTGGCAATTAGGAATTGACCCATCAGACAGACCCAAGACAGGGTTCTGTATCCCTAACCAACACTTTCAATGGACAGTTGTTCCTTTTGGACTTAAGACTGCACCTTCCCTTTTCCAAAAGGCCATGTGCAAAATCTTTGAACCAATTCTTTCGAATTCTCAAATCTATATTGATGACATTCTTTTGTTTAGTTCTGATGAACAAACTCATTGCCAACTTTTGATACAATTTGCTGATATTGTTAAAAAGTATGGCATCATGCTTTCTCAGAAAAAGATGATTATTGCCCAAACAGAAATCCAATTTCTTGGCATGCATTTGAAAGAAGGAACTTATTGCCCTGAACCTCATATTGCTGAGGAACTCCAAAAATTTCCTGAGGCTGATTTCAATGCCACACAAGTCCAGCAATTCCTTGGCATTGTAAATTACCTACACGATTTTATTCCCCATATTTCTACATATCTCAGACCTCTCCAAAAGATGCTCAAAAAGAATCCTCCCCCATGGGGACCTAAACAAACCCAAGCTGTTTCTCAGCTTAAACAACTTCTGCAGCATCTTCCTCCTTTAAAAATCCCATCTACTGGCCAAAGGATCCTCCAAACCGATGCCAACGATAAATCTTGGGCAGCCATCCTTTTCGAAGAAATTGATGGGAAAAGGCATATTTGTGCCTACAAAAGTGGTAGATTTTCCCAAGCAGAAATCCATTATCATTCCACTTTTAAAGAAATACTTGCAGTCAAGTATGGCATCAAGAAGTTCGAATTCCACCTCATCGGACACCATTTTCTTGTCGAAATGGACATGTCTCATTTCCCCAGATGCTTAAGTTCAAGCAAAAACAAGTTCCCCATCCACAATTGCTCCGATAGGCTGAATGGTTTTCTAAATACTCCTTCGAAGTCAAACATATTCCAGGGACTAAGAATGTCCTAGCTGACTTCTTATCCAGACCAAAAGAACCGATTCAATCGATTCATATGTATGTTAAGAAGGAGCCTCTTTCAGAAACATACCACACAACTGACATGCAGTGTGGTTGGCCAAGTCTTAAATACCCTCCTGAGATTCCATTGGCCATTCGACATAATGTCTTGAAAGAAAGACTTTCAGAACTAATGTGGGAATATCAGCTCCGAATTTTTCGTGAGCATGGCGGCCTAATGCTCAAACCAGATGGACTCCATCCACAATATCCATTCATCCATCCCCTCCGATGGTCTCCTAATGATCCATTTCCCGAAGATTTGAAATGGTTACTTTGGTACATGTTCAACCCGCATTGACACACGAGCTATTGAATTTCCTATGCGAACAAATTTTGCGGGTTTTTATCAAAGATGCAAATGGACGTGATCATAACCGAAATACCTCCTACACATTTTTGCATGGTACAAACCACTCCAATACTGGAAAGAACTCTTCAAAATCCATAATCGCCAAGGAAGGCCTGAACCAGAACGTCATACTATTGTCCTTTTCCACCGGCCATGGACATATTGCCATCCCACTGGATGGATTTCTGACAAACCTTCTGTTGCAGGAACATCAAGTTTCAAGCCTCAAGTTTTTCAAGAATCTGCTCGAATTCACCAGACACTACCGTACTCCATCACCACCAGCAGATCCTCATCAAGAGAACTTCAAAGAATCCTATGTCAGGAAAATCGCACCATCCCACCAGAAGCATGGCCATCCGCCCAGGTCCCAGTCTCCTGGGACCACCTCGACGATTGGGATCCAACACGAGACAAGATCCTAGAAGCTCTCCAGATCTTTCAGCAAAACAATCTAGACTCCTCCACCTCCTATGATCCGTGGGGGGGACCACTTTCCCAAGATCCATGGGGAGACACCCCAAATTACGCCCCTTTTTCTGGCTCTTTCGGTGCTAGCTCCTCCCGTACACTAGACCTGTCGGCAGAAGAAATCGAGAATCTCATCCGTGCCTTCAAAAGAGAAAAAGATGGAGACTCCAGTCCATCCGATATGGATGAGGACGCACTCTTCAAGAAACAAATAGCCCATCATAGCTCTCATAGCTCTGATGATTCGGACTATGACTACAATGCTAGAGACGGAAGAGACAGATAAAAAACCGTCCTGAAAACACTGTACACCAGCACACTGTTCACTGTTCATCCAGCCTACTTTACTGTAGCACCAGGCGAAAATCCACTGTTCATAGCCTGTCACGGGTTTTCTTCCTAAGTTTGTAGCCTATTAATGGCTAGTATGCTTTCATAATTGTGTCTGAACATGGCTAGTCAGCCATCCCTTGTCGTTTGTATCCTCCTTTGCCTATATAAGAGCAAGGAGTCCCCATTGTAAGATCCATCGAGTGAAATAAGAAGTGTGTTGTGTACTCTACTTCCAACATGATTTTCTAAACACTCACATTCTCTTCTAGTCGAACGATGGTTCGAACAAACACTATGATTGAGAAAAATCCTGGAGTATGCTCTGCACTTGCCCTTAGGGGATCCTGTGCATCAGAATTTCCGATATTCTAGAGATTACTATGATCTAAGCTCATGGCTTGAGAAGCAACTTGGTGGCTAACAGGCAGTCCCTTTAAGGCCTGGAGAGCCGTGTGTGGGATAGCATACCTGCCACAAGTTTGCAACTCAGTTTATGGATTTAGTTTCATAGGAACCTAATTTATGTGTAAAAATTTTCGTGGATGATGAAATTAATTTTGTTCGTTCATTTTTGTAAGCAATATAAACAATCATTTTTAAAAAAATATTTTCAAATTATTCATTTTTCACAAAATAAACATACCCAAATTGTATTATCTTATCCAGCATTTAGAGACACATCTTGGTTGGTATAAGCTCGGATACATCTGTTGAGAAAACTCTGAGTTTTGATTATAACAAACCATTTTATGTATACAGAAATTCATATATTTTCTAAGGAAGGAAAGTCACAGGGTGACATATTCTTCTGAGTCTAGATGAAGCAGACGGAGAGGCAGGAGAAGTTTTTGAGTCTACTTGTACCAGATGGAGAACACAAGAAGACGCAGAATCTCTGAGTCTGCATGTACTAGACGGAACCTAGAACGAACTTCCAAGACCAGACCAAAAATAGGATCACCAACGGTTGTGATTTTCACTTACTTATTTATATTGATTTTTTTTATCTTGATTCAATTAGCAAGATCAATCATCAAGACAACTTCCAAAGAAGGATGGAATACTTATGGAAGCTCGGATTCTGATTGTATGGGCGAACAGAATCCAAGGGATCTAATCTATCTTCAACAGTCAAGAAAACTTTCCTTATAAAGTCTGTCCAAGAAAGGAAAGGGAAGACAAATCTCTCAAGGTGATAACCAACGGTCATGTGTGGCTCGGAGAATATATAAGGGGAGGATGTGACCAGAAGAGATAAGGAGGATTAATAGATTCCAAAGTTGATTCATATTACTATGTCGTACATATACTATGATATGCCTAACCATGTTTTGCAAGAACAACAAACCATCTACATAAAAGGCTTTGTCACCATCAAAAAAGGGGAGATTGTTGAGAAAACTCCGAGTTTTGATGATAACAAACCATTTTATGTATACAGAAATTCATATATTTTCTAAGGAAGGAAAGTCACAAGGTGACGTATTCTTCTGAGTCTGGATGAAGCAGATGGAGAAGTAGGAGAAGTTTTTGAGTCTACTTGTACCAGATGGAGAACACAAGGAGACATAGAATCTCTGAGTCTACGTGTACCAAATAAAGAACACAAGCAGACAGAGAACCTCAGTCTGGCAAACCCAGAACGAACTTCTAGGACCAGACCGAAAATAGGATCACCAATGGTCGTGATTTTCACTTACCTTATTTATATTGATTTTGTTATCTTGATTCGATTAGCAAGATCAATCATCAAGACAACTTCCAAAGAAGGATGGAATACTTATGGAAGCCCGGATTCTAATTGTATGGGCGAACAAAATCCAAAGGGATCTAATCTATCTTCAACGGTTAAGAAAAATTTCCTTATGAAGTCTATCCAAGAAAGGAAAGGGAAAACAAATCTCTCAAGGTGATAGCCAACGGTCATGTGTGGCTCGGAGAGTATATAAGGGGAGGATGCGACCAAAAGAGATAAGGAGGATTAATAGATTCCAAAGTTGATTCAATTCTTCACTAGTTGTCTGAAAAAGAGCGAAATCGAGTGATCCTAGTGTATTACCAAGAAGAGTGACTTTGTGAGACATATCATCACCAAGTGCAAACACACAAGAGTGTGTAATCACCTTTGATCACATAATGAAATCCAGCCTATTGGTTGATCACCTGAAAAGTGGATGTAGGCTTGTCAAAAGCCGAACCACTATAACTGTGTTTGCAATCTTCTCTACTCTCTTTATTTGATTTCTGGTTGTAGATTGCAAAAGCTTTATATTATTTGCGCATAAAATTCCTCTACACCTATTCACCCCCCTCTAGGTGTTTATACTAGCAATATCAACATCAAGATAGTGGATAACTTACAGCATTTGGAGACACATCTTGGTGGCATAACATATTGAATGTATAAATTACAAACAAAGATTAAAAAAAAAAATGAGAACGGGAATGAAGGATTGCTCGTTTCTGTTCACCCACTCGAAAACATAGCCCTAACTATAATTAAGCGGCATGCTTCTCTCGCGATGGGGGGTTTCCAACTGAAGTCATTGTTCTGCTCCGATCATCCAATTTATTTGTAACTGGTGATAAAAGAAATAAAGTCACACTCTAGTATTAATTTTAGACCAAATTTAAATTTAAATTTCCAAGTTTTAGGTTATCTTATATATGGGATTAGAGGGAAAAGTACCAAAAAAATCTTAAATCTATTACATTGGTACCAATTCAGTCATAAACCTTTTAATTGGATTAATTTAGTACTAAACCTTTTTATATTGATACCAATTGAGTTCATCCAGTTAATTTATGCTAGAAATTATTGACATGAATGTCAATTGTTCTACGTTGCACAACCAACGCTAACATGAACATTTTTATATAATATTTAATTTTTTTCGATTTTTTTGAATTTTTCCTTCTATTCTTCTATTATTTTCTTTCTTTCTTTTTTTGCTTTCTTCCTTATTTTCCTCCACCGATCTCCATGATGGCTGGCGGAGGTCACAGACTGTTGATGTGACATCCTAAAATTCGAGCCCTTTAAAGGAGGAATAAATGTTAATTTCGTCAATGCATCGTTGGTTGATCTCACTCAGAACTGATTGCTCCTGAGATACTAACCTTAAGGGGAAAGGCTAATGAGGACAGAACTCGTGCGACTAAAGAACTTGACCTAGGAAAATGACTCAACCTGAGACTTGCGTAAGGACGGTCCTGTAGATACGCAAGCCGATTTCAGGAATGACTAGAAGTCAATTTGCGGACAGAGTATAATGGGACGACAAATGATTCCGTCTACTGTTATCGAATCCGCGAATGACCCTATGCCGATCCTTGATAATCATGTACTTTGAAATAAGAATCGATCATTTGCAATTTCATGTAGTCAAGGACGTCCATGTGTCGAGAAGTCTTGAATGTGAATTGGCACGAGTCGATTACGCGTGAATCCTCGAAGCCACCTGTCAGTCTGAGTAGTACCAAAATGGCATTCGGGCAAAATTGACAAGACATGAGAATCCAAGATTGGACTTCAAATTTTCAGGAATGTCCGGGACGGACTTTTGGACGATGCTTCCTCGACCGTCGATAGTACCAGTTGAGCCGAGTTTTTGGGAAAGGGATTTTCGGACCGAGAAAATGAGCCTACAAGGACATGGGCCAAGCAAGAACAGTGTGGGCCTCACGCCCAAGGTGGGACAGCCACCATGGAAGACCAAGGCAAGCAAGTGAGCCCGTTGGACCAAATCGACCATTTACTCTCCCGAGCCCATTGTCTAACCTTGAGCCGTTTCGAGCCCAACAAATTCCCAAACCCGTTCCTATTCATTTTCTAGCCTATTTCTTAGACCTGCCCTTCATTTTCAACCCAAGGGCAGATTGAGAAATGTGAAAGGTGAAAATGACCAAAATGCCCTTGGATATTTTGAAGAAAAGTCAAAAGAAAAGAGAGAATGATGTCATGTTTCTTGGGGACTTGAACCAAGCCATTAATGGCCTTAATGAACTTATCCTTCAACCTTCACTGTCTCTCTCTCTCTCCCCTTCAGCTCTCAAAACCGCACACATTTCTCTCCCTTATTTCCCTTCCTTCCTGCAATTTTAGAATTCTGACCTTCTTTCGAAAATCGAGTTTTTCATGGCCTTCCCGTGTGAATCATGGCCTGTGCCACCAACCGTTGTGTTCAAGAGACAAAATCCGTTCAGATGGCATCGGCCATTCGTCGAACGGAGCCACCGGCCGATCCGTAGGGCGGCCGGAAGCCGACTGGTCACTGACCGCCTACTGTAACGGCAGCTCTGCACAGTTTCGCCTTTTCAGCCATTTTCCTCCCATTCCCACCCAACCACCGCCCATACCAGCCACCAAAAGTTCCCCCTTGACCCCTAGGTGCCGCTGGTCGCCGACCCGCCACTCGCCAGAGCTCCGGTTAGCTCGGTTCAGCCGCTTTCCTCTCCAAGTAGTCAGTTTTTCAGTGTTGCAGAGGGCATCCGAGTTTGTTGCTGCTATTCTCAGCCCCGGGACCACCTTGGATCGTCATGGTAGAGGTCACCGGGTGTTGGGTTCATCTCCGCCGCCGCGTTCGTGTCGCCGGCCCGCTTAACAAGTGAATTTAGCCCCTAATCCTTTAGTTAGTGCCTAAACTTGCTTGTGGTTGAGTTAATTAGTGTTAAGGATTGTTTAGGGTGTTTAATTAAGTTTATTAGCCCTAAGATAGGTGGTTAGATAAATGATTAAGATTTGCTTAGCTTAATCTTGCTTATTTATGCTTAATTGTGCTTAATTAGGCTTAATTGAGTGTTATGTGTTAATTAAGCATGTTTTTCCTTAATTGCTTGATTACTGTGATTAATTATTTTAATTAATCATTTATTTAATTATTTAATTTTCGAAATTTATTTATTTAATTATTTTAATTTCTGAGTTTAATTATTTAATTATTAAATTCTGAAATTTCACTATTCATGCATTGTTCATTAGAAAATTAAAAATGTGTAATTTCATGTGTCTTGATTTTTATGAAGTGAATTGAATGTGTAATTGTATGAACATCTGCATTAATCGTGTGATTTTCATAAAAATGGGAAAAAGGTGAATTGTCCGAGGGACACCGAAAATGGACCATTTTTATGAGAAATGATGTGAGGTTTTATATGTAAGCATGTGTACATTGGCTAATGCTCTAAGATAATAAGTGGGTTGTGACAGTATGCTTGCGTGATCACTAAACTGAACCCGCCGTCTCGGGAGAGTATCCCTTAACATCTTTTGGAAAATGCCGTCTCAAGAGAGTATCCCTTGACATTCTTTGGGTATGCCATCTCGAGAGAGTATCCCTTGATGTTCTTTGAGCATGCAATCTCGGGAGAGTATCCCTTGACGTCCTTTAGGAATGCCGTCTTGGGAGAGTATCCCCTGACGTAATCGCACCTCACGGGGGAGGGCGATGCCTGGCTTTGCCAGTAGACCCCAGTGGGAGTTCAGTTGTAGCCTTGTGGGGCAGTAATAATCGGAATACACGTGAATGCTAGAGTGCATGAGAAACATCGCATCATTGGTTCCAACTATGCATGAGGTGATCACATCATTATTTATGGCACGCACGCATGAATTAATAACGTGCAAGGTGTGACAATGGCCAGGTGAGATCGCTTGTGATGTGACTTGCATGTGATTGGTGAACTGCATCATCTAACGGCCATGTGCATTGCGTGTATTGTGCTGACATATAACGTGCATGGTATGGCATACCGGGTAAGGTTGCATGCGAACCGACTTTTGATTGTTGGTTGACCCTATATGTTGTTTAATTGATGGTTGCTAGTTGTCTGTTGTTGGGTTGAGTGAAGGATGGTTCTGGAGAGATACCCCAGGTCGAGTTGGTGTACTAATCGGGGCTTAGGGGAAGAACTCGCTGAGAATTTATCTCACTGGTTATTGAATAACCATTTTCAGGCCTTTAGAATGGCACACCCGTAGTGGCGAATCCTGCCCCCGCTCCACCAGTGATCGACTTGACGGAGCCGAGTCCGATGGGTCCAAGTGACCATGGTGCTGAACCCGAGGGTTCATTTTGTATGGTTGGATTAGCCTAGCCTAGTTCTTTTTTGGTTTGGCTTAGAGGATGGATCGACCTCTTTTGTAGGGCTTGTAAATCGGAAAGCGATCCTCCGTTGGTTAATCTAGTAATTGTATAAATGAGTAGTCGAGGTTTCTGCTGTTCATCCCTCTATCCCTATTTGATTGTTTGATTGTCTTTTTGGACTGGGGATGGTTCGTCTTCCACTTGCGCATAATGAAAGATGAAAATGAATGGTCATCGACGAGTCCTGGGACGTCGCTTTCAATTGACCATGGTAAGAGGTTGTTGCGTGCCCGGGGTTCGGGGCGTGACAGTCGATGAGGACCAAGCCCGGGACGCCCTCACCAGCCATAGGCAAGATCAGTAACAAGGGGACCCTCACCCAACCCTTGCTTGGACAAGGCCCCTCACCAACACCAAAGACTAAGGAGGGTTGGCTAGGGCTAGCCTTGCTTGGACGAGGCCTCTCGCCATCTAGGCAAGGCCGCCCTTGTTACGGGGTCCCCTCAACATTGTGGGGTACCCTTGCCAGATTTGCTAAGGGGGGTTGGTGAGAGGCCTCTTCTAATCAAGGCTAGCAAGGCTTCCCAGCTCTTACCAACCTTTGGTGAGCTAGGCGAAGGTCCACTCGCCAACCTTTGGCGAAGGCCAACAAGGTTGTCTTGGGACTTGCCCTCACCAGCAACCGACGACCTCTACTTGCCATCACGAAGGTTGGCAGAGGAAAATAAGGAAGAAAGAAAAAAATAAAGAAAGGAAAAAAGGAAAAGGAAAAGGAAAATATCCAAAAAAATATTAAAAATGTCCGCATCAATGCCGACTAACTAACCAACATCTATATTAGCAAATTCCAGCCTAAATTAGCCGGATGGATTGAACTAGTACCAATTTGAAAATATTTAGGACTAAATTGGTCCGATTAAAAGGTTTAGGACTGAATTAATACCAATGCAATAGGTTTAGAATTGTTTTAATACCGTTACCTGAGTTTAGAGGTAATGTTGAGTTGAAGGGCAATGGTCTTCAATTAGTATAAGTTCTCTTAAACTCTTACCTCACAAGACGTTAGGATTTTCATTTTAATTTGAACCTTATGAGGATTCTATATGAGGAATCGCCATTATCCTATTGGGTAAATCAAGTATGATATGGGATTATACCTTACTTCTTATGCAACATAAATCTAGAGTCGGAGAGTTGATTATACTAATTTCTAACAATACCCTTTCACTATCTAAACTTGATTATTTGATAGCTAAGATGTCTACGTAGTCTTTTTATCAAATTATGAATTTTAAGGTTTACTTTCACTAAGTGTTCATGCCATGTTTTTATGTTTATATGATCTAACCTAACCATTCAGTTAAAGCAAAGCAAATCACAACATATAAAATAACATAAGAATCACGAACAATGAATCAAAGGTAGTAATGAAAGAACAAGTAAAGAGTAAAGTGTAGTAAAATAAACCAATACAAATTGGGAAAGAATATAACATGGCCTTGCCATTAAGCTTTCGGACAGCAATCCCTATGAGTTTGACTTAGAAAAAATCCTATTTAAAGATGGATAATGAGGTATCAACACTTACGGACAGAAAAGAAACCCCAAGTTGACACTTTGTCATCCTAAGCCTGGGTCAAATTCGGCTCTAGGATGTTAGATGCCCATTTCGTTTAATACTAAAATCTAACAACCTAATCAAGGTATATTTCTCTAACCAAATTTCTAATTTTTCCATTTTCAGATTTTTGTAATTTGTTTTATTTTCTGCAAAATGGGGACTCGGACTAGGCCCCATTCTCGGGCTACGTCCACCTACAACATCAGGTGTTGGCTACATAAAGATGGACTGTGAACAGGCTTAATAATCAAGTGGTCAATCTTCACAGGCTCAATATTGAATGTAACATGTCAGGTCCAGTACCTACTATAAACTCTCTAAACCCCGATGATTTCAACCATAAACACGTTAAGCTTATTTCAACTAAATCCACAATAAGGGCCATATTAAAACCACTTTCAACCACAACTACATTCAAATCAATAGTAAGCCGATTTCCTTCTCATTTTCTTTGGGAAAATTGTCAAAAAATTCCTAAATTTATTGCGCTTTTCCGAATTCAATCATAAACCTTTCAATTTTGCCAATTAAGTCCTAAACATTTTCACTTTTTACTAATCGAATCAATCTAGTCAATTTTGGCCAGAATTTGCTAACGTGAATATCGACAATGCTACGTGACATGACTGACGCTGACATTGACAAATCTTAATAATATTTTAATATTTTTGAAAAAATTTATACATTTTTATTTTTTTCTGATTTTTTTTTTCTTTTCACATTTCTTCTTCCTTTGGCTGGTGGCATGCCACTGGCCATGGTCGGGAGGGCTAGCCTCGCCCACCATAGGTGAGGCCTGACAAAGCTAGGGTGAGCCCTGGTGAGGTCCAATGAGGGTCGACCTCGCCCAGGCAAGCAAGACCGAATTGTCCCAATATGGTAAGGCTCAACCTTGCTAGATTTGGTGAGGGGAGCCCTTGCCAAGGCTTGGCCTCGCCTAGGCCAGATTTGGCAAGGCCGGCCATCGACAAAAGGAAGAAGAAAACCAAAAAGAAAAAATAATAAAATTTTCAAAAATTTTCAAAATTTTCAAAAATTTTCAAAAAATTATTAAAAATTATCAAATGCCTCTTGTCCTACATGGTACTGCTAGCATACACATTAGTGATTTCCAGTCAAAATTGGTCAGATGGACTTAATTGGTAAGAAGTGAAAATGTTTAGAACTAAATTGATAAAATTGAAAGGTTAGGTTAATGACTTTTTGGATAATTTTCCCCCATTTCTTCTCTTCTATTATTTGCCTTGCATTATCCCCTGGCTATGCTAACATATAACAGTCTTTAGGCCACTATGAGAATAATAACATATTGTGAGTCACAAATTTTTGAAGAAGTGGACCTCATGGTAATTTTTTATTTTTTATTTTTATTTTTATTTTTTGTGATCCAAAATAAGTTGTTATTTTCACAATGAGTTATAGACAGTCACATAAACATTTCTCTTTTGCCCCCGTCTCTTTCCTTTGGATGCTTGCATTTTCATTTTTCTTTTTATCTTGTTCGAAGTTTAACATCTCCAGAATCTATGATAGGAAAATAAGCTTACCAATGTAAGAAAACTCACTTCATTTGAGCTATTGAAACTCATGTTTCGATATAAACATACAAATTAAAAATTGACATGCCTAAGTTGACTACTTCGAATAGGTTTGAACTTACATCTAAGCATGGAAAACTACCGCAGAGGTGGTGGCGGAGTTAATATATTACTGATTGCAAGAACATGAGTATAAAAAAAGTAATTAAAGAATATATTGTTGTCAATTGCGCCAAAGGCCCAAGCATTGGATTGCGCAGCAAGGCAAGACCTACTCAGTTCTTACCTTCACCTCCTTCCATGGTGGCTAAACCTGCTAATCCTAGACCCAGTTATATGCTCAATTTCTTAATTGAAAATCAATAATCTAACAAAAACTGATCATACAAATTTAGTACTTAAACCGTATATTGCTGAGTATACATAATAAATAATTAATTGAAAATATCTAGTTGCTTATATACTAAGAATTCCTTAAAAAGAACGGTTTTTTAAAGACTACGTTGGGTCAAGCGTTTGACCCTTGTAAGAAGAAATGATGTTGTCGTAACCGCTCTTAAGGAGCCACGTAACTCCTCCTGTGCCAGGAAGAAACCAGCTCAGCTAACCGCACACTGTGCACGCATATGGAGAAAATAAAAGGCGACAACATGTGAAAGCAAATTGTTTCCAAGGCAAATTACACTCTGATTGGACAAACGAGTCTGGCATGACTCATTCATTGAACATCCCATGATTGTTATTGTTTAATTCTGCTGGATTTTTCTTATAAAAAAAAGATTAAAAGTGTCCATAGTAGTTTTTCCAAAGAAAAGAGAGACTAGAATATCATAACAACATTGTCATGTTTTCCACTTATTTTGTTTGTTCTAACGTATGAGCTCACACATGGCATGGGTTCGTGACTAGATTCATATAATTGCAAACTATATTCAGCGATGTAAGTCTTCATCTATTGATCTTCATGTCACAAACCTTTGAAAGATCAGGAAAGAAAATATTAACGAGTATGATTTTGCGTCACTTTCCCTTAAAACTTCCAAGAATACGAATCGCAAGATCAAACTAGATCATGGGAAATGACGTTGTCACGTGTAAGAACATTCTCAAAATAATTCCCTTGTAGTAGAAGCTAGGGCTAACTCAGATTCTTATCATCTTTTATTTCTCAATCTAGTTAATTACGGACGGGCAGAGAGAGAGAGAGAGAGAGAGAGAATAAAAAAGGAAATATTCACGTAATTATTTATCATGGAAATGTTTGTACAAGACACATCAACGGAGATTCGAGAAAGCCCATGAACAAGATTAAGAAGAATACACAACACACGTAAATTACTTAGAGCAGCAACGCGTGCCCTCAAATATCATCAACTACGTCTCAGTTCTGATCCCCTACGCTGATCAGCATGGCATCCCGCAGCTTAGCCTCCTTCCTTATCTTGCTGACCACCGTGGCCGCGTCGATCCTCTCGGCAATCACCTCCAACATAGTTCCACGCTCCCCAACATAGCGCGTGGATATCACATCTGTTTCAATGACGAATACGTACACAAGAGAGGATGATGAGAAGGCTAGGGCTTTCTTTAAAACGCTTGAGGCAGAGGACATCGATGCTTAATGCACAAAATCATTCCAAAAAAATTTGCGTAGGTGGAGGATCGGGAGATGAGGCTCAAAACGTGTTCTAGGAATCACTACCAGTTGCTGCGCTTGTTGCGATTGTACGCGCCTGGGCCTTGCGTGTCCCGTCCTCCGTCTCGAGATCAATCACTACCTTCCTCTGGATATGAAGGACAAAACGGCAAAGAGATATCAGCCCGCGAAAGAAGAATTGAAGTTCATAAAGAAGAGGGCGAAGAGGAGACAACCATCGATATAGGAACCTTAATCCAAACAAAACAAGGAAATAAACTGAACGCGAGAAAATTAAGACGAGAGCAGCATGAACACAGACCGCCATATCGGATCTCAGACCGATCTGTTCTCTCTTGTCAAGCTGAGCCCTTCTCTCTCTCTCTCTCTCTCTCTCTCTCTCTCTAGATACAATGTGCTTGACTTGATGGATGATGAAGATAAAGAAGTTTCATCCGGTTTCGTCCTTTTATAAACTTTGAACGTGACCAAGTCGTCACCGACTTCAGGCAATTTGCTAATTTAAAACACGGTCCGTCCAAGGCAGTGATATTGCCAGGAGTGTTTCAAGCTCTTGCCAGCTTCATCTCTCCATAAGTTCAGCTCGGAATAGTTGACAACCACGCCTCTCGTAATTGTACGTTCACACGATATTTTTCCACAACAAGATCACTAAGTGAGACTTCTACCTTAGCACTTAAGCATTTTCTTCAATCTATTTATGTAGTCATTGCATGGCCGTTCTTCTAAAAAAAATTAAAAAAAAAAAATCAATCGGACAGCTCAAATGAAATTGAACTTGCTAGGCTTTGAATTCAAAGGATGATGACGAGTTTTTAAATTAAAAAAAAAATCGCAGAAGCCTCCGTAGACTAAAGAGTAATGCTACATCTACAAAGAGTTTACTTGGGCTCATGTACGAAAGTCCATGTGGCGCACGATCATTGGCCTTCAATGTAATAGTCATAAGTAATTAACATAGAGATAAGCAATGATTATGAGCTACCAAGAACTTAGTAGCTAATATTCCTAAAATTATTGGTGAACATAGCATTACCCATATGTAAAAAATTTAGGTGTCAATAATATGGACACAGTGATTTGCATGATGATGTGTATTAGAGGATCGATCGAATCATTTTGGAATTCATCATATCATGGAAAAACTGAACAAAATTAATTCATGTCCCGCTCTAATATAATCCTCCTTACGATTCATTAGGCAATTATATTGCCAAAGTCAATAATAATCGGTGGTGAGCATCTTGGAAAGAATGCCGAAATGTAATGTACATGACGAGAGTTTGTGCATGTTCATGAATTAATAATAGGTTATGTGATAAGCACGGTTCTCATAGTCCTAGATGACACGCCTTATTTGTAGTCAAATAGTCACACAAAATATGTTTTCGTGCTCTAGTACTTACACACGATGTTTTCTAGATAGAGATGACTAATGCGGGACTTTTGCCTTTGCACTAAAGCAATTTTACTTATCTATTTGACTAGTTGTTGCATAATGGTTCTTCTAGAAGCGAAATTTCAATCGGAGAGTCCAAACAAGATTGAACTTCCTAGGCTTTGAATTCAAAGGATGACTCCGGTTTGCTAGGCTTTAAACACAAATGATTGCCAAAACGTCCGTAGAGAGAGAGAGGAGGAGGAAGGATAATAAAGGAAATATTTTACATAGTAATTCTCATTGAAATGTTTGTACAGCACACGGATATTAAGCAACGCAGCACAACTCCAAACCCCCCGAATATAGAATTAAGGGAAAAAAAAGTGAGAATAATATTTTTGTTAATTGCGCCTAAGCCCCAAGCGTTGGATTGCGCAGCAAGGCAAGCCCTAGTCAGTTCTTACCTTCCCCTCCTTCCATGGTGGCTAAACCTGCTTATCCAGTTAGACCCAGTTATATGCTCAATTTCTTAATCGAAAATCAATAATCTAACACAAACCGTTCATACAAATTCAGTACTTAAATTACTGAGTATACATAATAAATAATTAATTGAAATATCCAGTTGCTTATATACTAAGAATGCGTTAAAAAACTGTTTTTAAAAACTTACGTTGAGTCAAGCTTTCGACCCTTATAAGAAGATATTGCGTTGTCTTAACCAATCTTAAAGAGCCACAGAACTCTTGTGCCAGGAAGAAATTAGCTGAGCTAGCCGCGCATCATGCATCCATCTTTAGAAAATAAGAGGCGACAACATGTGAAAGCAGATTGATTCCAAGGCAAATTAAACTGATCGAACGAACGAATTTCGCTTGATTCGGTCATTGGACATGCAATGACTGTTGTTGTTTAATTCGTAAATAGCATCATTAATCGAACATGTGCAGATACGGATTAGGACTTGACAATAACTAATTACTAGATTAAGACTTGTCTATTGAAAAACAAGTTCATTTATTCAACGTATGCTTAATGGATGACCTGCTTCATTTATTCAACGTGTCTCAAGTAATTATCTCATATACATTATCCCGCTGGACTTTTCTTATAAAAAAAATGATGTGGAGTGTCCATTTTCAAGTATCTTATCCAAAGGAAAGAGAGATTGGAATATTGTAACATCATCATCATGTTTAACTTATATTGTTCATCCTAACATTTGTGCCTGCGCATGGCGTGGGTTCACGACTAGATTCATGCAATTGAAAACTATATTCAGGGATGTAAGTCCTGATCGATCTTCTCACAACCCTTTGAAAAATCACCTACCTTCTAAAGAAGAAGCCCGAGAAAGAAGAGAGCCACGGATATTGTACAAGCTATCTTGCATCAGTTCAAACTCAAGGCTTAGATTCTTATCATCTCTGATGTTTCAATCTAGAGAGAGAGAGAGAGAGAGAGAGAGAGAGAGAGAGAGAGAGAGAGAGAGAGAGAGAGAGAGAGTAATACAAGAAATATTTACATAGTAATTCTCATTGAAATGTTTGTACAAGACACTGGTATGAAGCAACGCAGCACAACCCCGAACCCCCCGAATATAAAAATAAGAAACTAAAAGTGAGAAAACATATCAATGGAGATTCCGTAACGCCCATGAACAAAAGCTAGAAGAATACACACGTAAACCACACGAGCAACAGGTTCGCTACTCAACGCTGATCAACTTGGCATCCCGCAGCCTAGCCTTCCTTATTTTGCCGACGACCGTCGCTGCATCGATCTCCTCAGCAATCACCTTCAACCAATCTCCACGCTCTCCAACAAAGCCCGCGTAATTCACCCCTATTTCAAGGACAAATACATATAGAAGATATTGATGGTTAATGCATAAAATCATACGGATAACATTCGTGCACAACTAATCATTTTTTTTTTGGCAGTACAGGACATGAAATGAGCAATAAGATGACACGGAGGATCTGAAGATGAGGGCGATTGGGAATACTCCTCAGAAAACCATAGTTAGCCTCTATAGATGTGCACAAAACGTGTTCTAGGAATTGTTACCATCTGCTGCGCTCGTCGCGATCTAGCGTGCCTTGACCTTGCGTGCCTAGTCCCCAGTCATGAGATTAATCACCACCGTCCTCTGGATATGATGGACAAAACGGCAAAAGAATGTCAGCCCGCGAAAGAAGAGGGCAAAGAGGAGACAACTATCGATGTAGGAACAGTGAACCAAACAAAACAAGGAAATAAACCAAACACGAGAAAATTAAGACTAGTGAGCGGAATAAGTACAGACCGCCATATCGGATCTCAGACCAATCTGTTCTCTGTCGTCCAGCTGAGCCCTTCTGTCTCTCTCTCTCTCTCTCTTTCTCTCTCTAGACACAATGTGCTTGGTTTGATGGATGATGAAGAAGATGAAGTTTTCATACGGTGTCGTCCTTTTATAGAGAGATCTTTGTACACGATCGAGTCGTCATCGACTTTGGTCAATTTGCTAATTGAAATTAGGCATCATATGAACGCGGTCGGTCCATTGCGGTTGAGTTGCCATGACCGTTCCAAGCTCTTGCCAGCTTCATCTCTTCATAAATTTTACTCAGAATAGTTGACAACCACGGCTCTCATTATCCTCCCCGACACGCGTTATTTGGAGCAGATAGTCACAAGTAGAGGACAAAGATCACTAACGTGGTAATTACCTTAGCTCTTACGCAATTTCGTCAATCTATTTAGTATTTACGTAGTAATTGCATAGCGTTCTTCTTGAAACGAAGAAATCAATCGGACAGTTCAAAGGAAATTGAACTCGGTCGGCATCAAATTCAACGGATGATTTTTTTTTTGGTCTTGGTCAGAATAATGATATTCATTACTAACCCAAAGGAAGATTACTGAAAGTACTAAAATTAAGACATAAAATTAACGCTAGGGAATGGGGAGGATAATCAACCTAGTTCATGGGGAGGAAACCATCTCGATGGGCCTTAGCAAGCTAATCAACAGCCTTGTTTACTTCTCTAGGAATATATTTGAGCTCCACCCCATCTAACTGGGCCAAGAGAGAACAGCAGTCTTGAGTAGACCCATCAAATGGGTGGGTCGGGTCGAAAATAATCCGACCCATATTGATCCATTTAACCCATTTTGACCTATATTCATGCAATATAAATATAATGACCCATACCCGACCCGACTCATACTCGACTCATACCCAACCCGACCCGACCCAACCCGTATTGCTAAAAGCCATTATTATTATTATAGAGAAACCCAAGCCCACTCTAAGTTCTATGTTAAACCAATAAAACTCCAAATCAAATTAAAAATTTTAAAAATAGTAAATAAAATAAAAAATGTAAAAAACCTACAAATTGATTTCACCAGCAGATGTACTCAAAGCATCTAGATAATTGAATTCTATTAACATCAGCAATCTTGTAATTCCACATAAAATGACCATCACTACTTTTTCCCTCATCAGGAACTCTCAGTTGTTTCAGATCATGGGCCTGTGTATATCCAGAATTCCAAATAGCAGACGCAGCAGTAGAATCTAGAACACAAAATGTCATTGAGGATGTAAGAGTGTAACCTTAATATGTAGCACAAAACTAAAAGGTTAAACCAAATAGGACAGCAAAACAATATATCCAATATGTAGGGGCTTCAGAGGACGGACGAAGCCTCTTGTTCTTCACTGCTGTTGATTGAGGGATGCTTGTAGGCACATAAGCCACAAGGGGTTCAATTTCCCAGGGTGATACCCTGTCAGGTCTTGGGATGGATGCATGTTCGTCCCAATGAACCTACACGAGAGATACTTGTGATGAGATAATCTCTCAATAATAATTTATTTTTATAAAAAAAGAACAACAGAGTACTTTCAATGATCGCCAACTTGAATTAGCCCATTGAGGTGAGAAGTCTTCCACCCCGACTATTGTACCAGAAAACCTAATGGAACAAAATACACAGGACATATAAAACACAAGGAAAAAACAATTGAATCTCAAGGATCTTTAACGAACAGTTGTTCATATATTCAAATACCTTATTTCTGGAGAATCCTCACCCTCGAATCTCATCTTGAACCTCATTCCAACTGCAAATTTATAGTTAACAGCCTCTAAATATTTGTTCAAGTTTATGATGAACTGACTAGTCCTGATTAAAAAGGGCAAGTTTTTATCAGAAGCGTGATTCAACAGCAACAATCATACAGTGAAAAAGGACATTAATTTGGCATATCAAAACTTGGCTTGTGATAAACTACAAACAAAGTTTGAGTCGAGACAGCATGAGAGGCCATTGCAAGAACTCTAAGGTGCATGCTTTGACTTGAAATCACTGAGGAAGGCATACTACTCTGCTGACGAGCAACTCGTTTCACTCCAACACGCAATTCGCCATTGTCCCCCCTACCACATCACAAAATGATCTTTAACTTCTGGGGGAAAAAAAGCAAAAAGGTTCCCAGATAGGGCAAGGAAACTAGTGTCTAAATAGAAAATCACAAGCTGAAACACCTTAAGAACATAAACGAGTCACCAGCAACCAATCTCTTCGATGTGACAAACGTACTCCATCCTGTTGTAAGCAAATGCCTTCGTGGTTGACCTATTAAGTTTCAGGCCAAAAGAAAAGCACAAGTGACGCCTTTTAGTATCAATCCATTCAATATGAAACATAAGAGCATATGTTACTCCACATGGAAAAGGATTGAGTGAACTACACACCTCTGAAAATATGCTTAAATCTATTAATATCAAAGCTTCCGTGAGCTCAACCAATGCGACCTTCTGGTAGTCAAGAATTCCAATTACAACGCAAAACCAGCAACAACCATTTTGCCCGAAGAAGATGAATAAACTAGAAATGACAGCTGCTTCTCTAGATAATTGAATTCTGTTATTTACAAAGTTAACACCCCATGACCTAGCAAAAAACAACAACCATTAGCAGAAGTAGCAAACACACATGTACACACAAACCCTAAACAATCAAGTGCATTAAATTACTTGAGTAAACATGTGAGTAAACCAGGAGAATAGATAAAAGAAAGTACCTAATGCAAATAGTCTTGAAAGTCGACAATAAGAGACTCATCATCAAAATCTTCCTTAGGCGGAACTCCAAATAACCAATCTCTGGTGCACAACTCAGCCTCTACATTTTCAGGGAAAAGGGAACTACAATATTTATTTAGGATGCGTCCTCCTATGCTAAAAGCTGACTCTAAGGCAACAGTAGTGATAGAAATGCTCAATATATCACGTGCCATGAGACATTAAGATACCGATGTGAGTGAGCTTTCCAATAATCAAGGACATTAAGATATGGAAATTTTTTTCTATCAACCCTATTCTCCTCTAAACACAAATCCAATTGTGACTTTGTAGATTGCGAGCCAAAGTGTTCACTCTCAAATGCATCATACTCATCAAGATTGTCCTCGATATTTTCGACAATGTCCTCAACTGAAATGTTCCCTCGACTAGTTGAAGATGTAAAGCGATCATCTCTCGACGTAGAGGTCACATATTCATCAAAAAACATATAAAGCTTTTCTCGAATGCTCCGTACATATCCCACATGATCATCCATCTCCAACTTTGAATAGCAAAATTCTAACAAGTGTAGCTTATAGCGAGGATCTAATATAACCGCAAAAGACAATATAACACTATAGCACTTCTAATATTTTTCAAACTTTGTTAGCATTGCCATAGCCATAGATCTAATAGCTACATCATCGCTATTCCTCGCCTTTATCAAACGAAGTTGAATTTGCCATATTCCATAGAAATATAAATTTGTCGTGGGATATCTAACTCCAGAGAAGAGAGTAGAAATATCATGGAAAGGTTGTAACAAGAATGCAATTTTCTTGGCTCTATCCCAATCCTCAAGTGATGGACATGTGAGAAAGTTACAATCCATCAATTTCAAATGAGAAAATGCTTGTTCAAAGATCAATGCATCTTCAAGCATTAGGTACGTA
The DNA here is from genome assembly GCA_014182895.1 of Angophora floribunda. Classification (NCBI taxonomy): domain Eukaryota; kingdom Viridiplantae; phylum Streptophyta; class Magnoliopsida; order Myrtales; family Myrtaceae; genus Angophora; species Angophora floribunda. The sequence goes on from CM024706.1 coordinate 22,490,331, forward strand.
GAGTTCCATCTAGTAGCTATATCTTGACGTACCTTTTTACCCGTCTTCAAACAAGATTGTGATATACATTCAACAAATTTTTCTCTCCTCCCTTGTGTAGCTCTCACATATTTGATAGATTCCCTAATATTTTGTAATGATTTATCAATCACCTTCAGACCTTCTTGTACAATAAGATTCAGTATATTTGCACCACAACGCACATGAAAAAATTGTCCATCACACAACAAAGAAGATCTCAAAGAAGGTGTACTTCTCCAAATATCAACCATGCTGTCATTGTATGATGCATTATCCAATGTAATACTAAAAATTTTCCTCTCAATACCCCACTCTCTCAATAAAGTCAGCAATTTTTCCAATAAAATAGCACCACTGTATGGAGGTGGCACGTAGGAGAAGCACAAAACCTTTACATGTAATTGCCAATTTTCATCAATGTAATGGGCAGTGACGGTCATATAATGATCAGTTGTCATAGAAGTCCACAAGTCAGAAGTTAAACATATTCTGCTAGAAAGTGAGACAACATTTGATTTCAAATTTTTCTTCTCTTTCTCATAAACTTTGACCACATCATTTCTTGCTGTATTTCTTGAGATGTGCTTCACATTGGGATTAAGATAACTAAGCAACTCTCCAGTGGCCTCATGCTCTACAAAAGAATAGGTGTAATTGTGTTTGATTATCGCTTTTGCTAGCTTACTTCTAAACACGGCTTGATCAAATCGTTCCATTGAATCATCAATATTAGCCTCTCGTTTGGGACAAGTATGTAAATGACGCAACAAATTTTTTGTCCCATGACCAGCCATATAAGTTGATTCACACCACTTACACTTGGCCTTTTCCTTGCCATCCTCATCTGTGAATTTTTCAAATTCAAACCATACAGTAGAAGTGCATCTTTTCGATTTTTTAGAGCAAGTAGAGGTATTTTCCTCATCATCATGAACTAAGGATACAACTCTACATCTCTTAGATCGTTCTATAGTTGAATATTCTTCTTCCTCGTTAGATCTTGACATGCCAACTACTTCATGGAAATCCTTCAAAAGCTATATGCTTTGTGCAACTAACCTTCAGAGTAGAGTCTTTGCTCCCACTTAAAAGAAGTCTATTGTCTGCAGACCAACTGTGCATTATGTATATCATGATTAGAGATCATTCTTGAATGGATAAGATGAACAAAGTAGGAAAATATCTGAACTTTTCTGTAATCTGAACTTCCATCTATCAACATATTTCAACAGTGGATCTGTAATGACATGCACAAGGAAAGAAGAAAACATTCATTTTCACTCACTGTCAAAGGTAAATGAGTTCTGGGAGCAATCGGCTAATCTGGCCTCACAGCACAAACATAGTCGAAAAGTGCCAGTTGTCAATCCTCTACGACCTGAAGAGACCAGGTAGGGTGCACCTTTGTTATTTAAGGAAAATGTACAAAGTGCATGGACAGCCCTTACGTTAATTGACTATTAGCAGGTTGATTTTAACTCAAACTCCCACTAAGTCATTAGTAAAATGATTTGAAAAGTCTCCTGTTGTAATTAAGAGACAACAACCAGGGCACATCTCAGGAGCAAATCCTAGACATTTTGCTTCTTCTTGATTTGATCCTTGGGCTATTTTATACATGAATGAAAATAATTGATAACTTAAATCACAACTTGTCAATAAACCACCTGCCATTAGACACCTCTTGTAGGAATACATATTATTGGAAGCTCTCTCTAGAACTCATAGCCACAATTTCACAAAGCAGTATAAACCTCACCTCAGAAACAAACATGTTCTCCTTGTAATTCGCAGCATGACCAGATGTTTCCCACAGTTGCATGTTATACATATTTGGTGACAGGACCTAGAAAAATAAGTTGATTGATTACTGAATAGTAGTATTTATGTTCAAGTAATATGACAAGTCATCAGGATATGAACCTCTTGGTACCCTCGATCTCTATATTGGGATTTTATAAACTCAACAAGTTTGTTGTAGATTCAAGCTCCATGAGGAAGGAAGAACCAACTTCCAGGATTGAAATCCAAAGCAAGTTGAGCATCAGAACAGCGGGAAATCAGCAGGTACTGTCAATTCCAGATATCAAGGTTGCTTACCTTAATGGGTGGCAAAAGAAAAAGTCTTGTTTAGTACCTAATAACCTATGATCATATTTCTTTGCTTCTTCGAGTTGATGAATATATTCCTGCACAAATATCATATAAGTGAGTTAAAGCTTGCACCCGGAATTAGTGAACTTAAGACTACCCGATGTCCACCTCTCTCGTGCCATATAAAGTTAGGCACTGTTGATAACAGATTTTACTTTTTTATTTTTCTGATGCAAATCTTTGAGGCTATGCACATATGGGGAGGATTTGCATAAAGCCTGAAAATGAACAAACCATACAGTATACACCTGCACCCCTCAAGTGTTTGACTAATTAACTAATAATCACATGCATATAAAGAAAATTCTCTTGGCAATACATTAAGACTTGGGTAAAGATGGCTGAGTTTGGGCTGCAAAAGGAGACACTAGTTCAATTGCAAAAGTCCTAACCCAACCGTTTCAGAAAGCACAAAGGACAAACAAATAATGTCACCTTCAATCTCTTATGCATCTGCGAAAGCCGGGTTCGTGACGATCTCAGTGAAACAACCTAACAACCCGTGATGCTTCAAGATCGTCTCCCAGACCCGGTCGCGCGCTTCCCCTACAACAAGAATCAAAAGACGGGTTTTGAGGGAATCGAAATAGAATGAGGGGAATCGATGAGGGAGGAGGGGAAACTTACTGACGAAGGTGTAAGGTATCGATCTGGGCGAAGGCGACCAGATCGACAAGGATTGCTTCTGTTTCCTCTCGTTGGAGAGCTTCAAGTGGCGGAGGATGGAGGCAAGGTGGTGGGGGGAGGAGACGGGGGTGGAGCTGAACGTCCTTGGTTGGAGAGCTTCGATGGCGGAGGATGGAGGCGAGGTTGGGGGAGGAGATGGGGGTGGAGCCGAACACGGAGGATGGAGGCGAGGTTGGGGGAGGAGATGGGGGTGGAGCCGAACGCGGAGGATGGAGGCGAGGTTGGGGGTGGAGATGGGGGTGGAGCTGAACGTCCTTGGGGCGACGAAGAAAAACATGTTGGGTTAAAAGTGGGTGGAAGATGGGTCAAAAAGACTCATGTATTTTACAGTTGGGTTGAATATGGGTTGAAAATGGGTCAGACATTCTAACCCATTTTCGACCCATTAAAATAGAATATGGATCACAAAATGGGTATTTTGACACCTCTAGTCTTGAGTAACCATTCATATGGCCCATTGTATTTCCGCCCAGCCCAAAATCTCCTCTACTGCTGATAAGCAGTCCAAAAAAACGTTGAAGTGCAGATCAAGTGGGGACAGATCAGAAGGAAGTAGTTCAGTTCGTGTCTCCCTTTTCTGCTTCAGCCAACTCAATGCATCCCTAATTGCTAGGGTTTCCGCGACCAGCACAGATGGGGCGGAAATTTTCCTTGCAAAACCGTCGACCAGCACCCTCGTCTCATTTCTACAGATCCCAGCCACAAATCCTTCATTCTGTAAGGCGTCCCAAGAGCAATTGATATTTATCATCCAGACACTCAAGCCATTTCGAGCTCGTGATCCACTCCCTGAGTGTTGCGCATCAGTGGTAAGCTCTTCTTCACTTCCCTTTTTTGAATTCCACATCTCAAATAGTTTAGTCTGGGCTAGAGCATCTTCTAATAATTGACTGGGATTAGGTCTGTGAGCTTTAAAAACGAGATTGTTTCGAGCCCTCCAAATAGCCTAAACGATTTCCGCTAAGAGAGCCTTTGAGTGTGAGGTAGGTCTCGACTTAAGATTTTTGTATACCCATTTATCCATCCGGTTTGTGTATATTGGATTCATGTCAGCCACTATCTTGGGATCTAACCATATCGGTTTTGTCCATCTACATAGGACGAAAATGTGTTCTATAGATTCAGGGGTCTGTTCGCAAAAAGGGCAATCTACTTCAGGTAGCATCTTTCTCTTGTATAAATTTTCCTTAGTCGGTAGAGCATTATTACACGCACTCCATTATAAGAATCTGACTTTGGGAAAAATCTTTAAATTCCAGATTTCTGACCACAACCTTCTAGGTACCTGGTATGAGGTAGAGGCTTAATCTGCTTTGTTGATACTATCCGAGGTAGGATCTTGTTGTAGCCACTCTTTACTGTATAGGACCCTGACCGATTTGCAGTCCATATAATTCCATTTGATGTTGGTGTTAAACTAAGTGTTATTGCTATAATTTCATTAACAATTCTCTCCTCATATACCGCCCTTAGCAAATCTTCATTTCATCCTCCCTCCGTATAATTTATCAATTTAGCTACTAGCTCAGGTTCCTCCCTATTAGTCAGTCCCCTAATTCTTCTAGAAAGTAGCCATCTATCACCTCTGATTCAGATGTTACGTACATCACCAACTTCCCATTTAATGTCAGGTTCAATCATATCTCTTCTGACTAGTAAGCTCTACCATCCCCAAGAAGGTCGAGGACCTTTTTTCGCATTCCAGAAATCCCCTCTAGGAAAATAATTCCTTTTAGAATTCTACTCCAAATAGCCTTCGGTGATCGAAATAATCTCCAAGCTTGTTTTCCTAGCATAGCTTTGTTGAAATCAACGAGATCTTTAAATCCCAACCCCCCACAATCTTTCCTGCTCTTCAAAATGTCCCATTTTTTTTCCAATGGATTCCTCTTTTCGCAGCATTTTGTTTCCACCAAGATGATGAGATTCTCTTCTCTTTGCCCTACAAATAGAAATAGGGATTCTAAAAATAGACATAGCATATTGAGGGAGTGCTTGGACCATTGTCTTAATCAAAATCTCTTTATGTGCCTTCGAGATGAGCTTCTCCTTCCACCCTTCTAGTGTTCTATCCACTTTTGCCAAAATCTAGGAAAACATTTGCTTTTTAGTTTGACCCCAATCAGAAGGAATACCCACATATATCCTTATTTTTGCGATAATTGGCACTCTTAGTTGGGCAACAAGATTCAACTTTAGTTCATGAGGACAGTTCCTTCCCAAGAAAATTCTGGACTTGTGTAAGTTAACCGATTGTCCTGAAGCAAAGCAATATTGATTCAAAATATTTGATAAGTTTTGTGCCTCTCTCATAGTGCTATCCAAGAAGAATATAGCATCATCTGCAAAAAGGATATGTGATAGTATAGGATAGTGGGGATTCAATTGGATACCTTTAATGCTTCCATCCGTTATAGCTTTAGACATCAAAAAAGATAGGACGTTAGCAATAATAATGAATAGATAGGGAGATAGTGGGTATCCTTGCCTAATCCCTCTTAATGGTTTGAAGTAATCATAGTAGTCTCCATTAACTTTGACTCTAAAAGATACCGAGGAGATACAATATTTAACAAGCAACACCCAATGTTCACTAAAGCCCATTTTCAGCATGCAGTCACAAAGGAAGTCCCACTCAACTCTATCATAGGCTTTCTACATATCCAGCTTTAGAACCGCCTGAAATTTCCTCTTTCTTTTCCTAACTCTTAGCTGATGTAAGATCTCTCGAACAGTGAAGACATTATCTTGAATTTATCTACCCCCAACAAAAGCACTTTGTTCTTGGGATATGATTGCATCGAGCCTAGGCTTCAATCTATTTGCTATCACCTTTGCTAAGATTTTATAACTAAAATGGCAAAGACTACTAGGTCTAAACTAAGTAATATTGTCTAGATTTGACATTTTAGGAATGAGAGTAATATTATTTTTGTTAATTTCTAGGTCAAAAGTGCCTTGTCTGAAAAAAGATTCAACCATCGTGAACACATCCTCATTAATTTCCATCCAGCTACTATGATAAAATAATCCATTTAGACCATCCAAACCCAGTGCTTTCGTTGCTCCCATTTGGAAAACTGTTGTTCTCACCTCTTCTCTTGTAATTGGTGCGATTAAGGCCTCATTCATTTCATTCGGAACCACTTGTGGACATTGATCAAGTATTGGCTAATAATTTCTGCTTCCCACCTGTAGAAATTTGTAATATGTTGCTTCAAAGTAGGGGGATCCCTACACTAGTGTTGTTCATCAATTCTCAGCATAGAAATTTTGTTCTTTTGTCTTCTCTGGATTGTTATTGCATGAAAATATTTCATGTTTCTATTCCCCCATCTTAGCTGATTTATCTTGGATCGCATTCCCCAATACATTTTTTATTGTCTCCACAGGTTCTCAATTTGCTCAACAATCTGCCTATACTCCTCCTCATTTGAATTCTCTCCTACCCTATTTGTTATTTCTGTCAATTTCTCCTTTAGGGAATCAATATGTCTGAAGGCATTTTTTAAGGTCTTTTGACTCCACTGTCCTAATTCAGCAACTACCTTTCTGATTTTACTCTCTATATCCATACTATCACCATCCCTCCAAGCATTCTTAACCACTTCATTACATTCTAGATGGTCTGCCTAAAAGCTTCAAATCTAAACAATTTCTTTCTTCTAACTTGTATTGGTTTTGAGAATAGGAAAATAGGGCTTTGGTCTGATCCAATAGCTAGAACGCATGAGTCTCTGCATTCGGAAATGTTATTCTCCACTCTAAATTACAAAGAGCCCTGTCCAGGCATTTCTTGACCAGTTCTTCTCCTTCCCTTATGTTTGACCACCTATAGGCACATCCCTTACTTTCAAGGTCCAATAAAGAATTTGAATTGATGAACTCTCAAAATGCTATCATTCTGTACCGGTGGACTTCCCACCTTCCTACTATTTCCCACTGGTAAAGCACTTCATTAAAATCACCAATACATAGTCACGAAAGATTATCAGAAGCATTAATTGAGCCTAAAGTCTGCCATAACCTTAGTTGTTCTTGATAAATTGTTGATGCATGAATACAGGAAAAGCCTTTGCATATGACATCAATGAGTTCCCCAATACTAGATTTCACCATCACTTCAACCTCCTCATCCCATAAGAGTGTAAGTCCACCTCCGATTCCAATAGGGTTTATGATTATCGATTCTTTAAACTGAAGATGTGTTCGAACTCTATCTGCCACAGCTTCTTTGTTCTTAATTTCCATAAGGAAGACTAAATTGGGCTTTTCTCAAGCCACTATGGCTCGAAGATGCTAAACCATCAAGGGATTGCCAACTCTTGATAGTTCCAGCTCAATAGTTTGATATGTTCTCTAGTGGCTTATTAGGGCTAGCCACCAATGTCACACCCCGACTCTCAAGCTCGTGGCAACCCCATTTCACTTGAGGTCTAGTTGTACGACGTCCCAGGTACTGTCGTCGGCCAATTCATTTTTATCTTGTAATTAAGCACATGCGGAAATGAATAACTCCCAAACCAAACAATAGAGATAGCAACAACAGCAGCAGAGGAAAGACAAACACCATTTTATATATTTGAAGGTTAGCCAGCACATCAGCAAATACATACACGCCTTACTACAGGTGACAAGCTAAGGCCTACTCAAAAAGGAACCGGCCTAGCTAACCTAACACTGTACAGCTACCTACTCGCTGGCCTCGGAGGGATCGCTCTCTTCGATCCTCGGGTATTGCATCATCTAGGGCCTGAAAAGGTTAACCACGACGGGTTGAGATAAACTCAGCAAGTTAAAATCCTAAGCCCCGATTAGGAACTTCGCTCGCCTTGCGAGTTTAACATACAACCTAATTCATCAAATCATCCAATACCACCTCAGAGAATAACCACAGAAGATAGTTTAATAAACAGGTGCAATCATAGGCGACCCTACTTGGCCTTGGCACACGCGACCTGCAGAAACTGTCATTTAATTCATCATGACATTAAAAGCATGTGAATAATCAGAGCATCTCACACAACTTTCTCATGCCTCACATCCACACATATGCTCCGATTATTACGACCACTAGAGCCACGGCACAACCTTATGGTTGGCGGTCTACCGGTCAAAGACCAGGCATCGTCCTCCCCCATGAGGCACGGTGACATCACGGGCTATCCCCCATCGACGACATTCCATGAGCATGGGCCCAGCCTCAACCGCGACTCCACATCTGACCACTGTCAGGCGACCCAATGGTCACGGCACAACCCCGAAGGATTGGCGGTCATCCGGCTCAACCGGGCTATCAACTTTAATCTGACCATGCAACACATCAGCAAACAGTTCATTCTTGTCTTTACTTTTGCTTGGTTGTGAATGCAACATCGCTCATGCGCTCATGCTCATGCGACATGCCATTTCAGATAACCCACGCAATATGTCATGCGGTATCACTCGACAATTCCAAAATTCCAAATTCCACCAATCAACAATCACGTACATTCTCTAATTCTCGGGAATAACTCAATAAATCAAACACTTTCACTTCCACTCGGTCTTCAATCATGCATTTCATCATTATTCATGCATATAATTAACAATCGGCACTTCAAGAAAGCATAACAACCAAGAACACATCAATTTGAAACCAAAATTTGTTTTACGTATGAACAAAGTCCGTAAAACATGTCATGAAACATAATTTGTGAACAGTAAATTCGTTCGAAATTAACTAAATAAATAAAAATAAATAAACTTAACCATGGTTAACAAATTAACTCAACCCTAGTTAATCTAACATAACCATGATTAATTTTTAACCTTGGTTACTTTTAAAACTAACCATGGTTACTTTAATTAATTAAGCTTAGTTACTTTATTACTAACTATGGTCAATTAACTAACCCTAGTCAGCCTTAATTAACCAGCCTAATTAACCAATCAACCTTAATTAATCACAAATACACATACACTAATTAACCCCTAAGCATGATTAACCCCTAAACAAGGATTAGGAAGTTAACTTACTTGGATCGGAAATCCAGTGACACCGGCGCATAGAGGGGAACGAGGGCTATGAGGGGTGAGCTCGGGGACGACAACGAACGATAAACGGTGGCCGAAACGAGCCAAAACAGCCCTCGGAATATTGTTCACGCGAAACTGACCAGCAGAGGGGAAAAGGTTGAAACGGGCGGTCTGGGGCGACCAGAAGTGACCAGGGGTGCGCGGCTGGCTTCCTAACTTCCAGGACTACACTTTGGGTGGTGGTGGCGGCTCTGGTGACGGCGGCAAGGCTTTTTTTAGGCTGGAAAACAGCAAGGACAGCAAGAAACAGTAGAAATGGAAGAGAAAAGGAAGAGAAAAAGGGAGAGAGAGTGAGGGCTGGCTGCTGCACGAATTTTGGGGGAGAAAGAGGAGAGAGAAGGGGCTACTGAAGAGTTGGATAAGGCCAAGGCAAGTGGGCTTGCCACTTGCTTCAAGAACCAATCAAAAACAAGCAAAAACAAAACATAAACAAAGCCCACTTGGGCACAAAAGCAAAAGGCCAAAAGAGAGAAGCCCATGAGCTGAGGAGGGAAAGGAGAATGGGCCAGCTTGGGCCCCTTTTGGGCTGGGCTGGATGGGCGCAAGGCCCATTGGACTGCCGGTCTTGGGCAGGCCCACCCGCGGGCCCGAAACCCGGTCCAATTTTTCCCTTTTCCGACACTTCAGTGTCCAATGGAAAATCCCAAAATAAATGAGGCGACGTCCAAATATATAGTCCTAATATCACTGAGAAGTCGATTCCCAAAATCGGATTAAAAATCAGGGCTAAATTGAGTCGATTGCGACCGTAATACAATTTAGATTATCGGGCGCCCCTTTAGGACTTTCCTCACTTTTGACCCATAATCAACCATTTTTTGATCCATGTTAATGTCAATTCTCGAATCAGGGACGTCCCTCGATTGTCATGTGATCCCGAGGGCTCAATTGATAATCCCGAGTATTAGATGAAAAGGATTCGGTTTAACGTCGTTCGTAGTTCGTATCGAAGTCGTGTAGAAATCACCCGCAGTCTGACTTCGTACTTCTGCTGAATCGATTTATTTCCATTTCCTTAATAGTCTAGTACTTAGAGGATATCGTTCCCACTCAGGTCCTTATGGTCGAAGGGTTCGTTCCTGATCGAAATTGCGAGTCGTACGCGAATCATTTCCTATCGACACCTCTCTATAATCCATTATCCCACGAACACACAGTTCGGAAAATTTGTACTGACCAGGCCTTCGACTAATATCGTCATTTTATAAAATCCTAAATTGGGTCAATTTTCAGGATGTTACAACCAAAGCCCGATCATTAGCCCCTTCCCAAACCTAAATTGGGGTATCCAATAGATTCTCCTCATCTACCAAAGTTGTTGCGGCTTCCTTCTTCTCATATGGAGCGAAACATCTCTATTTTTTAGCTACAGGTGTTTTATGTCCTACCTTTTTCCCTTTTTTTGAGCTCCTTGCACTCTTTCCCCATTCCACTGAAACACTGTCTAACATTTGAGTTTGCTGTGATCGCTTTCATTTGTTGGATATGACCATTGTTGTCCCACAATCATCATGCATTACTTCATGTCAACATAGTTATAAATAACCATAGCCATATCATTAACCTTTGTATGATCCTTATTCAGATGTATTTCCTCTAGAATATTAGGAGTTTTTGGGACAACTTCCTCTTCCATAAGAGATTGATCAATGTCCCCAAAAAAGGTTTTCCAGAAAGGACTATTCTCTTTCACTTTCGCCTTAGCCAAGAACCATATCTACCAGGTTTGTCTTGAGCTAAGCCAATCTCTTTATAAGTAATTTTTGGGCAGTAATTAGCATAATGGCCAATACAACCACAAGAAAAGCAAAAATGTGGTAGTCTCTCATACTTGAAGTCTATTCACTATTTCCTACCTCCTAGATTGTCAATAGTTCTAGTCTTAAGGGGACAAGCTAAATTAAGCCTGACTTTTGCCTTCCCAAGTTTACACAAACTAGTTTTAGCCTCAACTCTAACTTCCTCCACATTTCCCAATTTTGCAGCAATATGGTGCAAGGAGTCTTCTGTAATCCATGCTCAAAGGAGCCCTAGAATATACACCCAAAAAGAATAATGAGAGAATTCATAGCAATGTTGAGGGACATTGAGGTCTCCTTCTTGTAATACCAAAAGGTTGCTAGCAAAAAACCATGGTCCTGATTCCAGTACTCTTTTTTTCTCCTCAACCATTTCAAATATAAAGAGAAGAAAGTAGGTTCAATGATCTCACATTTCACAGACTCCGTCTTCCACGCTCTCTTCATCGTACCGAAAAATGTTCGGAAATTCACATTAGGTTTTGAAAACAATTTCCCATATAGTAGCAGCTCACTTTCCAGTTTTTCCTTCTTAGGCATTTCATTGACCAGCTTTGTGATGTCCTCTTCTAACTACAAGTCTCCCATCTGCTTTTGCAGAGCCATCATGCGAAGCTAATTCTCATAATCACCCTCCATTCTCTTGAACAATTCCATCTAAAAGGTAGCTAAGCCGAAAAGGATATGATGGGTTTATACTGGTCTGATTTGGGAAAGTGGAGTGAACGGAGCCCTAAACAATCCTTAGGCAAACTGCTAATGATTACTACTGCTGATGGTTTGTAGGAAATTGCAATGATGGGGAAAATTTCTGAATAATACCTGTTGCTGATGATATAATGGAGTTTGCAAGTAAGAAGTACTACCAGAGGAGAATCGGTCTACTCCAAGAAGACCAGCTTGATACCCGCTACCACCTCCACTGACTGGATTATGGACGTCTTCATCTGGGCATGAAGAAGGAGAAACCTAATCCAGCTGAAGCAACTTTGGGATCTCCATAGATGGATCGATCAAAAAGTAGGGTTTTGCAGAAACAAGCTACCACCAAAGGGGTGGGGAAAAGCTCTCACGAGGGAGAGAGAGACTCCAGGCAGACTGAATGATTAGAGTTCAACCTAGGATGCAATTCAACGGATGATGACGAGGCTTTAATTGAAAGGATCGCAGAATCTTCCTTGGACTGAAGAGTAGTGCCTCATGTACAAAGAGTTTACTTGGGCTCGTGTACAAAAGTCCATGTGGTGCACGATCTCTGGCCGTCAATTGTCATAGTCATGAGTAGTTAACATAGAGATAAGCAATGATTATGAGCTACCAAGAATTTAGTATGCTAGTCTTCCTTAAATGTAGGCGAACGTAGCATTACTAAGATGAAAATCGAGGTGTCAATAATATAGACACGATGATTTGCACGAGCGCATTTATAAAAGCATCAATCGAATCATTTTGGAATTCATCACATCATGAAAAACCGAACAGAATTAATCCATGCTCCACTAGAATAATCTTCCTTACAATTTATTAGCAAATTATATTGCCAAATTCAATCATGATTGGTGCTGAACACCGAAATGTAATTTACATGACAAGGGTTTGTGCGTGTTCAAGAGTTAATAGGTTATGCGTCAATAGGGAGGACCCCTTTGAGCTCATACTCTTCATCATCCACATCAAACCACCGTATCAGAAAGCTCTTCATGCCAATAGAAGCTCAACATGATTTGAGGGAAAAGAAAGTAGATCTATCTCACATATATAAGAGAGAGAGAATATATAAACATTTAGGGCATGCATGAAAACATTTCTCGAGCATAATATATAAACATTTAGGGCGTGCATGAAAACATTTCTCGTTCTCTATTTTTCTATTCCTAAGAATAAGTTTGGAATAGAAATTCATTTGGTATCGCAATTTCTTTTTTATTTATTTCTTGAATAAATTTCTATTTCAAAAATAGATTTGGAATAAAAACTAAAAGTTAATATTTTTTATTTCTCTATTTCTGAAACAAAAGTGAGAAATAAAAAATCTTCTCATCGCTTGCTCTTGTCACTGCCCATCACCCACCACTACCCCTTGCCATTAACCACCGTCGATCGTCGGCCACTGCTGCTGGCTGCCGCTTCCGGCTACCACTCGAAAATGAGAAATTTTATGTCGCTATTAAAAGGATTGCAATTCCAAGAACAAAAATTTTATATTAATATCAAATATTTGTTTTGCCTTAGAAACTTAGTCAGAGGAATATAAATAGAAAAATTAATTTCTGGGCAGAAATTGATTTCTAGAACAATAATTTTTACCATGTATGCCCTGAATAGTTATTCTCATATAGATGTTTGTACAAGACAATGAAACGAAGCAATGCAAAGCAACACATATAAACTAATTGACTTCAACTCCCCAATAAATAATTATCAATAGAGACTCGCGATCTCCCATGAACTAGAGCCAGAAGAGAACACGCGTAACGCTAAAAGTGCAACGGACCCTGGTTTTCGGTTCTGGTCCTATGCATTCTGAGTCGGATTTGGATCAGAGAGAGCACGTCTCTTACGGTTTGGGTCGAGTAGCATGGAAACCTGACCCAACTCAACTCATTGACAACCCCAATTTTGGTCCTTCAAGCTGACCAACCAGGCTTTCAACAACCCAACCTTCCTTCTTAATTTTGTCGATTACTGTCACCGTATCGATCTACTCGGCAATCACCTCCAACAAAACAATATTGTTGTTAATTACGCCTAAGCCTTGCGCAGCAAGGCAAGCCCTAGTCAGCTCTTAACTGCCCTTCCTTCTATCGGGCTTATCCAGTTAAACCCCGTTCTTTTGATCTAGGTTCAATCTGTTAATTTAAATCAATAAACTGAATACAAAACGGTCCTATGTACTATATATTTAAACTTTATATTACAGAACATACGGGAATAAATAAGTAAAAAAATATATATATATATATATATAGTTGCTTGTATATTAAGTATTCGTTAAAAAACCGTTTTAAAAGACTTGCGTGTTGTCAAGCGTTGGCCCTTGTGAGAAGAGATTACGTTGTCAAAGAGCTCTTGAGGAGCCACGTAACTCCTGTGCCAGGAAGATACCAGCTCAGCTAACCTCACACCATGCATTGCATCTGGAGAAAACAAGAGGCGACATGTGAAAGTAATTCGATTCCAAGGCAAATTACACTAATCGGACGAACGAGCCTCGCAGGACTCAATCTTGGGACATGCCATGATTGTTATTGTTTGATTTGTATATAGCTTCATTAATCGAACATTAGCGGACACTGTCGTGACCTATTTTTTTCCATCCCGTGGGGGAAAGGAATATCTAAATAAATAGGTTTAGGGGTATTGTCCAAAAGGCGGATCCAAGACCCTTTATTAGACGTAGGCTCTTCCAAGCTCATATCTTGTATGACATTTGGGTGTTCATGAAAATATTCAAATAATGAGTCGCCACTAGCTTTTTGGGGTCGGCTAAAAACCAAGCGAGGCATGGGAGCGTGCCTCATTTTCTACACAACCAAAGAGTCTAGAGTCAGAAACTTGATTACACTAATTAGCTAATTAGTGCCCTTTTGGTACCTAATCTTGTTCATTTCAAAAAAAAAAATTTGTCAGGCAGTTTGGATTCATTTTAGACTTAACCACTAACATGTGATATGATTATGCGGGTGCGCAATCATTAAAATAACAATCAGCAATTAAAGAAAACATTAAATAAATTGCAAAGAAAAATAAACACCTAGCATTAAGAGATAAATAAATGGCAATCCTAATTAAACTAAGGGGGAAACCATAACCATCACACCATAAGCATGCTATCAAGGACAATTGTATCAAAGGATTAAAACCCTAAGGTGAAGCCGTAAGGACTTGTTCAATTTTAAGCACAATTTTAGGTCGATGATTTTCTGACACTTTTTTTCTAAGAGAAAATTGGTCAAGAATTATTTTAGAGCTTTTTTAGGGAACTCTAAAACAAACTTGGGATTTTGAGATTTTTGAAAAAAATTTCTTTTTTTTTTGGAATTTTCAATATTTTAATATTTTCGATTTTTTTTTTTATAAATTTTCAGATTTCTGAATTTTCCATAAATTTTCTGAAATTTCAAATTTTTTATGATTTCTTAATATTTTTAATATTTTTTTGATTTTCTGAATTTTTTAAATTTTTTTATGAAAATAATTCGGACCGGGTCAAGAGACTCGGCCCTACTAAACTGACCCAGACCCTATTGGTCCTAATTGGTTAAAAGAAATTGGGCCAGCCCGAAATTACTTAATTAACAAAAAGGCCCACGAATTCTCCTCTTTTCTTTTTCTTCTTTAAAAAAAAAAAAAAAAAACCAAATTTGATTTCCATTTCTTAGCCCAGCTGATGGCCCGTTTTCCCTTTCTATTTCCAGCCCAGTCGTCCCCGGCCCGCGAAACAAAAACAAACCCGAAGCGAAGCACATTCTTCATTTTTTATGTTTTTTAGCCTTTTCTGTTTTTACTTTTCATTTTAATTTTTAATTTTTCCTTTTTTTTTTTCTTTTCTCTTTCTGGTCTTCTCTTCACGTGTTTCTGCATCTCCCCCCATGCACGCCCGACGTCTTCAACTTCGCCGGAGCTCCTGCAACTTTTTTTTTTAAAAAAGAACGGAGAGACGCCGCCGCAACGGCAAGTCTTTGCCGGCGTTCGGGAGGTCACCAGGCCATCGCCCGGCGTCGTTTGTTCGGTCCGACCGACGCCAGCCACCGCCGTCACCCCCTCGCGGCTGAACCGACCGAACAGCCACCCGAGCTCAAAACTCAAACCCCGATACCGCTGCTGGCCGAAAATGACTCCACAAAGACGCTTCCCCCTACGTTGACTTGATCAAAGACGGAGGCAGCGACGGCCATAGACGCAGCAGCCACGTCGAGGACGGATATTCCCAACAAAATTTTTCAGATCTAGTCAAAGCATTATATCGAACACCTAATGTGCGCTATGGAAAAGAGTGATTCTCAGTGCATTCGAGACTCGAACTCGGGCGGGGAATCTCGACAAAGCAAACCAGAACACAGACCAACTCAACGGGGAACCGGCGGGGTCGGAGTTCGCGTGAGCCGGACGGCCGCGAGCTCCGGCCCGGTGTGCGCGAACAAGGTGAAAACAGAACACAAAGAAGGGCCTACCGGGTACAGTTTGAGGGCGCCGACTGAAGGGCTGTCGGGCGGAGCTTGTGCGCGGCCGAGGCGTCAGCTGAAGTTCCCTCGGTCTCCCTCAGTTGCTGCCTTGCTCGGACTTTGATCTCTCCCCTCTCGGTTTCTCTCTCTGTCCGTTTCTTCTTCGTTTTCCTCCGGTCTCCCCTCTCTTTCTGGTCTTCTCTTTTTTTCAGATCCTTTTCGGTCTCTCCCGGTCCCCTCTCTTGCTCGGGTCTCCTCCTTTTTCTTCTGTTCTTCTCTGCTCTCTTTCTTGCCGCCGTTGAGACGCTCGCCTTGTCTTCTCTGTCAGCCCTCTCTGCTGCCGTCTGACTCCGCCGCTTGCTTCATCATCATCATTTTTTCGTCCCTGCTGCTGCTGCTCTCCCTTTCTGCTTCCCCCGCTTTTGCTCTGACCCGCCGCTGACCTTTCCCATCTTCTCGCCTTTCTGCTCTGACCCGCCTTTCCGCTTCTCCTTCTTTTCTGTGCTCTGACCCGCCGCTTGCTTCCTCATCATCATCTTCTGTTTTCCTGCAGGTTGCTCGTTCCGCGCGAGGGAGGAGAAGAAGAAAAACGAGCGGGCCGGGCCGGGGAAGAAAGGAAAGGGAAGTGGGCGGGGCCCATGCGGGGAGGAAAAGAAAGTAGAAAGAAGAAAAGAAAAGGGAAAGGGGCTGGGCCTAAGGGGCCGGGCCCTAGGTCCAGCCCCACTATTTTATTTTATTATTTTTTTAATTCGAAATTTTTATTTTTTTTATTTTTTTTAAAAGGGGGGCTAATCCCTAATTTGTAATGCTACTAAGTCTAAAATAAAACGGCCAAATTTAGGTGTCAACAAACATGGATTAAGACAACAATAGTAATTACTAGATTAAGACTTGCTCGTGGAAAAACAAGTTCATGGATTCAACGTATGCTTAAAGGATGATCTAATGCTGCTTCATTTTTCCAAAGTACCCTCGCTGAACCACAATTAAATAAATGGATCTCTTCAATTGTTCAAGGAATTTATGACTCCTACAAGTAAGGAGACCATTTTTCTTGTTTCAATTATTACAAAGAAATTATAAAAATCCTATATTTTCTTTTTAAAGCTACCTGAGTACAGTAATTTCTTAAGGAATTTTCTAATGTAAAATATTCTGCTGGATTTTTCTAATAAGAAAAATAAGAAGTGTCTTTTCAAAAGAAAAGAGAAATTAGAATATCTTTAAAATATTGCCATATTAAACTTATTTTATTCATTCTAAAATTTGTGACCGCACATGGTGTGACTTCATGATTAGTTTCCTATAATTAGAGTGATTTCAACTGAAAACAATATTCAGGGGATGCAATTTTTATCCATCTTCTCATGTCATAAACCTTTGAATGATTAGGAAAGGAAATATTAACGAATATGCTTTTCCTTCACTTTTCCTTAAAACTCCAAAGAATGTGAATTGCAATGTCAAACTAGGTCGTGGGAAACGACATCGTCACATGTAAAGAACATTCTGAAAAATAAATCCCTTGTAGTAGAAGCTAGGGCTAACGCATATATATGCCAAGATATTGTGTATGTTTTTTTCTTCTCTTTTGGAATTTTCTCCATTAAGGCATGTCATGAAGAGTAAGTGGGATGCTCATCGGTTTCTGAAAAATAGTGAAAAAATCAATAGATGTTTATGAAAAGATTTTAGCGGTTCTACACTTTAACAAAAGTCAAACTCTGAACATTTCAAGAAATAAAGAGTGGAAAACTAAAGTCCCACTGAACAACCCATGTAATCATCCACCAACAATTAATTAAACACGAGAATTACACCTGGTACGTAGCTGACCACCTACCTTTTAAAGACGAAGCTGGAGAAAGAAGAGAGCCACAGATATTTGTATAAATTATTGTGACGTCCTGAATTTTGAGCCAATTTGGAATATAACGAATGTGAATTTCATCAATGTATTATTAGTTAATTTCACTCGAAATTGGTCACTCACAATGTTACGCCCCAATCCTCAAGCACGTAACAACCCATGTTCCACTTGCGGTCATTTGAATGCAACGTCCTAAGACGTGTCGCTGACTATTATTTTTATTTTTTAATTAAACGCATGCGAAAACGAATCACGACTACCCAGTCAATTACAAAAGTAGGGATAGCGGGAAAACCCAACCAGAAACACATTCAAAAGTGTCGCTTTATTAATTTATTGATTAACCCTAGTAAGAATGCAAGTGCAAGCCCTTATAACGGCATCTTCTTATCGAGTTAATGAAACCAATAGAGCCAGGATTAATCTACTCCCTTCAAATAAGGCCACGAACCATAACATGTGTCGCTTCTCCATCCTACAGACTTGAAAATGGTTATACAATAACCAGTGAGATAAAATCTTAGTAAGTTATAATCCTAAGCCTTAGTTAGGAAACTCACTCACTTTAAGTACAGCCTGATCATGCAACTTATTATAGATGGTAGATCAATTGCAAAGCAACCATTGCTTTGCCCTATTTATAACATGTAAAAGAACTTCAACCATAGCATAAATCATCAACCATCATATGCAATCACAGGTAATCTCACATTGTCTTGGCACACGTACCCTACATGATACAATATACTTCATGCCAGAACAACATCAATCAGTAGTTCACATATCAGAACATATATTAAACTTTCCCATGAATCAACATTCACAAGTGTTCTAATTATTACGACCTCTCGAGTCATGACACAACCTTATAGTTGACGGTTTACTAGTCTAAAAACTAGGCATCATCCCTTCCCCCCCCCCTCGGTAGGCACGGCAACAACTTGGGCGTCCCTCCAAACGACATTCCCAAAGGAACATTGGTCCAGTCTGTACCGTGACTTAGCAACTAATCACTATCAGGCATCCGACCAAAAAGCCACGGCACAACCCCAAGAGTTGGCAGTCTTCCAACGCCACTGGGTATCCTTTTATGTGACCATGCAACACAACCATCAACCATTTCATCTCTTTCTTTTATCTGTCGCCAATGCAACCATGGTTCTTGCTTATGCGACATGCTATTGTAGTTAACACACGTATAATGCAATGCAACAATAATAGATGGTCACATGAACTTGCATAATTCAACAGCTCCAAATACAATCATCAAATAGTAGCAATTCAAGTCATAATATACCAATCAGTCCCAACCAATTAACATCTTGATAATCACATGCTTTTCAAAATAGTCATCACTCCTCACCATTCCCGTAACAGTTGATGCTTATCAACAACTTGTCCACAATTGACACTTCAATAATTAGTCACGTGCCTTAGTCAATTATCGATAATCAAATGTGTCACGACCTATTTTTTCCCGTCCCGTGGGGGAAAGGAAATATCTGAATAAATAGGTTTAGGGGTATTGTCCAAAGGTGGGTTTAGGACCCTCATTAGACACAGGCTCTCCCACACCCATACCCCGCGTGACATTGGGTGTTCATGAAATTTTTTTTAATGAGGAGTCGCCACTAGCCTATTGGGGTCGGCTAGAAACCAAACGAGGCATGGGAGTGTGCCTCACTTTCTACGCAACCAGAGATTCTAGAGTCGGGGACTTGATTACACTAATTAACCAATTAGTGCCCTTTCGGTACCTAATCTTGTTCATTTCAAAAAGACTTTTGTCAAGCAGTTTGGATTGATTTTAGAATTAACCACTAACATGTGAGGTGATCATGCGGGTGCGCAATCATCAAAATAACAATCAGCAATTAAAGAAAACATTAAATGAATTGCAAAGGAAAATAAACACCTAGCATTAAAAGATAAATAAATGGCAACCACAGTTAAACTAAGGGGGGAAATCATAACCATTGCATCATAGGAGTGCTATCAAGGGCAACTGTATCCGATGGTTAAAACCCTGAGCGAAACCGTGGAGACTTGTCTAATTTTAAGCACAATCTTTTGCCGATGATTTTCCGACACTTTTTAAGAGAAAATTGGTCCAAGAATTATTTTAGAGCTTCTTAGGGAACTCTAAAACAAACTTGGAACTTTTTGGGATTTTTGAAATATTTTTTGGAATTATCAATATTTTAATTTTTTTGACTTTTTTAAATTAAAAATAGATATTTTTTCGAAAATTTTTTATAAATTTTCAGGTTTCTGAATTTTCCATGAATTTTCTGAAATTTCGAAAATTATTTTTATATTTTTCAATATTTTAAACATTTTTTTTAATTTTCTGAATTTTTATTTTTTTTATGATTTTTTAATATTTTTTTATGTTTTTTATGATTTTCTGAATCTTCGATTTTTTTTATTTTTTTAAAGGAAATGATTCAGACCGGGTCAGGAAACCCGGCCCTGCTAACCCTATTCAGATGCCGTCAGTCCGGGTCGGGCTGAAGGAGCCGGGCTAGCCTTAAGCCCACTAAAAAACAACAAAAAAGGCCCACACGGATTTTTTTCTTAAAAAGCCCGATCTTGATTTCTATTTTTTTAGCCCAGCTAAAAACCCGGCCCGTGACAAATTCGGCCCGACAGAAGCGGGCCCACGGCGAAGCCCATCTCCTTGCCCCCTATTTTTATTTTCGGCCTTTTCTTTGTCTTTTTTCTGATTTTTCTATTTTTTATTTCTTTTCTCCCCTTTTCCTTTTTTATGTTTTCTTTTTTTCTCTCTTTTTAAATTTTTTTTGTCCTTTTCTGCATGCATATTACTTCTCCCATGCACGCCCGACACTCCCCCATCTTCCTTTTTATTCTTTTTTTTTTCTTTCTCTCTCTTTCCTTATTTTTTTATTCTTTTTGGTCTCCCCCTTTCTTTTCTTGCATGCATACCCGACGCTCCCCCGGACGTGCCTGCGCCTCACCGAAGCTCCGCCGGAACTGTCTCCACGCACGACGAGCCTGCATCGGCTTCTGGGGGGTCTCTATTTCATCGTCCGGCGTCGGTCGTTCAGTCCGACCGGCGCCGAGCTCCGCCGGCCACTAGCTGGCCGGCATTCGGAAGTCGCCGGATTGACGCCGACGAGGCCCACACGACTATACCGGCACATCTAGCTCAAGATAAGCCACCGAAAAGTCAAGAAAACGCCTAAAGCGGTGCGCAACAACAGTGTAACCCCTAATAACGCAGAAAAACCGAGAGCCGAGCTCCGGTCGAAGATTGAGTTCGAATTTTTCATTGCGGCATTTCGTCGAACAGTTAATGGGCACTACCGAATTCAAAGGTTTGTGGCTCAACCGAGTCTCGAACGCGCTCTAGGGGTCCCCGGACATGACCTACGAGGGATGTGGGAACAAAATGCAAGGGCTAAGAGGGCCGGAGCTTGCGCGAGCTGGTCGGCCGCGAGCTCCGGCCCGGCATTCTCCAGAAATGGGACAACGGAGAGTCAGAGAGACCTACCTCGTTCGGGGACGGGTTGCGGCGGACGACGGCGGTGGACGGGCCTCCGGCGACAGCAAGCTGCTCCTTGAGGTTTCCTTCTTCCTCCGGTTCTCTCTCGTCCCTCGGTCTCTCCGGTCTTCTTTCTCTCTTTTTTCTTTTCGGTCTCTGGTCCCTCTCTTCTCTCTTTTTTGGGTCCGAGTTGCTTCTCATTCCCTCCAGCTCTCCGGAGTCTTCTCAGATCTGGTTTTTTTAGGACCTCGTCCCTTTTCACTCGGCTCCCCCTTCTTCCTTTTCTCTCCGGCTTTCGGTCCGTCCCCCCTCTCTTCTCTTCGGTTCCCCGTTTTTCTTCCCCCTCTGCTGTCTTTTCTTCTGCTGACTTGCTGCCGTTGCTTTGTTGTTGCTGCTGCTTTTCTGCTTCTGCTGCTGCCTCTGCTCTGCTTCCCTCTCTGCTGCAACCTGCTACTTTGAATTGCTGCTGCTTTGACTTGCTACTGCTCTGACTTGCTGCTTTTTCTTTCTGCTGCCGGTACCGCACATGGAGAAGAAACGAGCAAGAAGAAGGCCGAGAGGGCCGGGCCGAGGGAGGGGAGAGGAAGGTGGGTCGAGCCCATGCGGGGATGAAAAGAAGAAGGGAAAGGGGCCGGGTAGGCCCAACCTTGGCCCGGATCCACATTTTTTTAAAATTTGATTTTTTTATTTAATTAATTTTAAAACTAGTAATGCAAATGCTCCTAATGTCTATATGCAATGTAATTTTGATGAAAGAATTTTTGTTAAGGAATTAAAAACTAATCTCTAATTTTCTAATGCAATTAATAAATATTAAAACAAATCGTCAAAATTTATGTGTCAACAAAATGCATATCTCAACAATTAACGATACCAATCACGTGTCTCAATATTCAATAGTAAATAATTACACACTTCCACAACTAACGATAATCAACCACGTGTCATTGACTATTAATCACACGCCTCAACAACCAACGGTAATCAATTTTTTATATAATCAATTATTTCCATAAATAATTGATTACCACAAAACAAGTATAGACTAGGATTATATCCAAAAATACTCATTTATCAGGTATATATATTATTATAGTCAATTATTCCAATAAATAATTTAATCCCTACAAAATAATTATAATCATTTACCAATCCCATAAATAATTACCCAACCTAAGTAATTCCATTTCATAAAACCCTTCTTTAATAACTCAAAGTCACTTGATAATATGGTATATATAAATATCATCAACTTTATAAAAATAGGTAACAGTCTATTATCCACAAACATTGCTCAATTTAATCAATTTCCATAAAATAATCATAATTAATCATTTCTCCCAAAAATAATTAATTATCCATAAATAGTGAAAATTTAAAATTAATTAATAATATAAATAATCAATTAATTTCCACATAATAATATAATATTTCCATAAATAAATAATTTCCATAAAATAATATAATTATAATTAATTGTTCCCATAAATAATTGATCATAATTAACTAAAACTAAACCTTCATTAGCAAAATTAATCAACCATAAGCAAGTTTAGTAATATAATATAATGCTAATTAATCATAAACTCCATTAATTAACAACGAAGCACAATTAAGCTACAATTAGCTTATCATAAACTTACTTAAGCATAATCAAGGCACATAAACCATACTTTAATCATAAACAACCCTCATTAATCTCTAATCACACTTAAACTAATTAAACTACCCATAATGCAAGATTATCCCCTAATTAAGGGATTAAGAAAACAACTCACGGTTTTGCGACTCCGACAACACGAACGCAACGGTGGTGGCAAGGGCTATGTGTGGCTATGTCCAGAATGGTGAGATGAGCGACAATGAAAAACGGGTCTCGCAATGAGGTGGTTTCCATGAGGTGATGAGTGGTGGCTTAAAAACGAAACGGCACGGACGGCGACAGTGGTGCACGGTGGCTAGTTGCAATGGATGGCACAACAATGGCAAGCGGTGGTGATGGTATTCCCCTTTTATTTAGCCGGGAATAGCAGTCCGGTAAGATGAACATCCCCAATACTGTATTTCCAATTTGTTTTCTCTATTAACAAGAGGCTTCCTTGGTTGTTGAACAATAAGAAATTCCCCTATTCCACTCGATAAATGAGAGGAGAATACAAGGTGATTACCGAGCCAAGGTGGGAAAAGAAAAGGGGGATGACGACTTCGGTGGGGAAAATAGAGAGGAAATTGGGGGGAAAGGGGAAAATGTGAGGGAGGGGTTGATCGGCAAGAGGAGAGAGAGAGAGAGAGAGAGAGAGAGAGAGAGAGAGAGAGAGAGAGAAGTGGCGTGGGAGGAAGAGGAAAATGTGGGGAGGAAGGTGGGAAGAGAGAAAAAAATAAAGAAAAATAAAATAAAATAAGAAAAATTTTCATTGCAAGTTTTTCATGAAAACTTCCCCACCAAGTTCTCATGCAATCTTCCTCATCAAGCCAAAATCTTTCTAGAATTGACATTTTGGTCATTTTACCCTTGAAATACAAATTCCCAAATATTCGGCTCCAATTCTCGGCCCGCTAATCCATTTCCAACAATTTTCGGACTTATCAATAAATTTGAGAATTAATGAGGCATTGTCCAATATTTTAGTTTTGATGTCCTCGAAAGTTTGATATCCAAAATCAGATTGAAATTCGTGGTTAAAAGTGATTAATCACAACTTTAATACGACCTAACTTTCGGGCAACATTTAGGGGTTTTCGTGTGTTTGACCTGTGGTTAATAACTTTTTAATCCACGATCGTGCCTATTCAAGTCAGGGCGATCCTTGATTGTCATGTAATTATGAGGGATTGATTGATCACCCTAAGTACAAAGCCAACAAGAAATCGATTTAATGTGGTTCATAGTTAATATTGAAGTCGTGCGGAATCACCAATAATCCGACCTTGTACCTCTTTCAAATCGATTTATTTCCGTTCACTAATTGGCTTGCAACAGCGTGGTATCATCCCTATTTGATCCTTATGATTGAGCAGCCTGTCACTAATTGAATTTATTAGTCGTACGTGTATCGATCATTAATTGCCTTTCCGAATAGTTAATTAACTCAAGAGGGGCTAGCTTAGAGTAAACATAATTAATAGTGCATTAATAAAATAACAATTTCATATATCCTAAAAAAGGTCAAAATTCGGGACGTCACACACAAGGTACTAACCATGAGGGAAAGGCTAATGAGGAATTAAATACGTACAACTAGAGAACTTGACCTAAAATAGCGATTCGATCATGAGAATTGACGAAGAGTGATCCTGTGCTTATACATGCCAATTCAAGGAACGATTATAAGTCAATTTGTGGACAGAATATAATTGGATAACACGTGGTTCTGTTTACCATTATCAAGACTGCGAACAACCCTAAGTCGATTCCAAGTGATCGTGTATTTTGAAATAAAAATCGATCCTTTGCAATTTCATGACAATCGAGGTCATCCAAGTGTCGAGAAAACTTGAACGTTGATTGACATTATTTCAATCACGAGTTGAAAATACGTAATTCCTAAAAGCCACTTGTTAATTCGAGATATACTAAAACTGCAGTTGAGTGAAATTAGCTGTGAATGGTAATCCGATTTTGGATACATAATTTTCAAGGATGTTAGGACTGAATCATTAGACGATGCCTCTATAATCCTCAAACATATCGATAAGCCCGAAATTGACAGAAAGGGATTCAACGGGCAGGAAATTGAGCTCACAAGGAAGTGGGCTGGGCAAGACCCTAGTGGGCCTCACGCCCAAGGTGGGCAGCCACCATGGTGGGCCCAAGCCACCCAAATGGTCCATTTAGCCCATTTAGCCCACTTACCCTTTTTCTAGCCCATTATCCACTTTGAGCTCGATTTGGGCCCAACGACTTACATAGCCCAATTCTTATTCGTTCAAACTCGTTTCTAAGGTTTGCTTCTTGTCCTTGGCCCAAGGACAAAGTGGTAATAAGGGGAAAAGACCAAAATACCCTTCTTGGCTTTAATGGATAAGAAACAAAAGAGGAAGAGAAAGTCCAAGGTGATGATGAACTTTGCATGGGAAATGAAGGGATTTAATGGGCATTGATGAAGAGAATAGGCCAAGTCTGCAACTTCTCTCTCTCCTCTCCCTTCCCCTCATTTGGCCAACCACCCCCCTTCCTTCTTTCTTCTTCCTTTCCTTTGTTTTTCCTTACTTGTTCAGCTTCTTGCCACCCGAACCACATACAACAACAACTAGCAAGTCCCATCCGTACCCCCTGCAATTGTTGCTCACCGGTCTAGGTCACTGAACCACCCGCTAACCACCAGAACTGTTAGCCCTTGCTACCTATTTCTGTCTCTCCTAGTTGCACTTGCTGGAAACGTTCAACCATTGCCATTGTTGCCTCATCATCGCCTGGACCAGCCACCACCGCCTCACCCTCAGCCACCCAAAGTTGCCAAACCTCAACCAACAGTTTGTTAGACCATCGGTCAACCCACCCGAGCTACCAATCTCCTCTCTCTCTCTCTCTCTCTCTCTCTCTCTCGGCTGCTATAGGACAAAGGCGGATAGCACTTGCAGTTTCTAGTTCCATCCTTGGGCTGCCTTGTCTAGACTTTTCGGAGGTTCCCGTGCGTAGTCCTTGCCGCCATTGTAGCACATGTGCTTCTAGCTTGCTTAACTAGTGAGTTTACATTCTAATCTTTTGATTAGTCCGTTAAAATTGCTTAAAGATATAGTATATTATAGTTAATTTTTGTTAGGGGATTAATTAAGATTAACTATAGTTAGTGTATGGTTGAGTTAGTTGATTAAAGTTAAACTATAGGTAGTTAATTAACCAAAGTTAGGTTAATTAATTATGGTTGACTTATGGTTGGATTAATTAACTAGGATTGAATTAATTAACTATGGTTAATGTTAATTAATTATGCTAATCTTGTTTAGTGCTAATTAACTATGGTTATTTATGATAATCGAGGATTAGTTTGTTAATCCTGATTAGCAATAAATTATTATAAATAATTAATTTCTTGTATTAATTAATTATTTTAATAATAATTAATTAGATTTAATTATGAATAATATTAATTATTTATAATTAAATCGTGGAACTAATTCGATAAGTCTATACATGCTAAGGAATATTGAATTGTTGATTAAATCAAGAATGATTTGATTATATGATTGATGTTGTTAAATGTTGAATTGCTCTGATGAATAGTGATGTCACGTGAATATTGTGCCTTGATTTTTTAGAACAATTGCATAGACATATAAAGGGAAAACCCCGAGGTGTCGGGTGTATATGTCAAGTTTTTTAATGTAATAAGGCCGGTATGTTTAAATAATAAGGCATACAAAATTTTACTGGTTTTTGATAAATATATGACAATGTGCGATTATATTCCTGCAATATTACATGAAAAATGTGAAGTGATTTATTATATTAAGCATGTACCACATTTGCATTGACTAATGCATGGAAACGAATTAAAATGGATTATTATGGTATGCTCGTGTGCTCACATAAATAACCCGTCACCCCAGCGGGAGTTTAGGAGATGAAGTCCAATTTATCATAAATCCTGACGGGAGTTCGGATGCAGGTTGCGGTAGAGGCCGGATTTATGTTCCTTCAAAAATGCCGTCTAGGTGGGGGTTCCAAACGTAGTCGTGCCTAACAGGGCGAGATGATGCTTGGCTAAGTCAAAAGACTCCGATGAAAGTTCGATTGTATACACCAGTGGGAGTTCAATTGTGGCCCTGGTAAGGGCATAATAATCGGAACACGCATGGATGCAAAGTGCATAGGAAACGTATTGTCATGTGTTTTGATTATGCATGTGTTTATTTTCACTGATTATGGCATGCTTGAATTGATACCGTGCAGGGTATAGCAATAGCTAGATTAAGTTACCTACGATACAACTTGATTGTGATAGACTAATGTGGTTCTTAGAATGCTGGTTGCATCAATCATGACACACATGAATATATTGTACCGTGCAAAGTATGACAATGTTTCGGTATCTTTTATTTTTATTTAAAAAATGTTTTGCATGCAGTATTTATCAATAAATCCTAAGCCACTAACATGTGAAGGGTGATAATATGGGTCAAGAAAAGGTAGGATGACCTTGGTTGCGAGGTTGATTGGCCGATCCTTCGGGTTGCATAGGTCGTAGCCAATAACATATTAATTTTAGCTACTATATGGAGACTCCCTCACTCCATTTTTTTGAGTTCTTAGTTATATTTGTAATGATGGGGAATACTCCTAAGCTCTTGTACGTCATCTTATAAATGATACTTACATTTAAAAAAAAAACAATTAAAGGCCAGATAACCATGCAGACGCTAGTGTTTGCAAAATGGGCTGCGAACTTGAAGTAGCAAGTATCACATTTGTTGGTGTGGAGATGGACACATCAATACGCTGCGCTTTCAAGGTAGCTAGTCGATTCTCCTCACTCTATAATTTAAATACAATTGTCTCAATACGAGGAAAAGTATCTCTACATATAAGGGAGGCCCCCATAGTTTCAAACTCATCATTCAAGGCCATAAAAAATCACATGACACGCATATGATCATGATATTCAACAAATTTACAAGCACCTCCTAGCACAATTCAGAGAAGGTCAACTAATTTTAAATAGTGTGCATAGAGGATAGAAAATTATTAATGGAACGACCCGGCTCCACATGTGGTATAAATTCCCTTATAGTTGATACTAATGGGCAATATCTAAATAGGAATAATGATCGGCAAGAAGATCCCAAGCTTATTAAAAAGACCAAGCTAGAGTCAGATAGATGGGATCGAAATGTATTTAAATCTTAGGAGAATATAACGATTTTCACTATCCTATTCTTCCAAACGATACTCAAATTTAGCCTTAGATTCCAAATTTTTTTTTGTAAGCGTGCAAATTGTTGGAACCAAAATACTAAAGAAAAATGGCAACGTTTGGAAAATTTTGGAATGAGGCACGAAGGAATACTGGATTCAGGGGTTGCTTTAAGTCTAAACTCCTCAACCTTTTAAAGAGGTTAGGCACGTACATAGTAGACAAACATTAAATGCGAAGCACACAAAAGTCTACAACAATACAAGAAAGTCTACAACAGCAAGAAAAAGAGCATAAAGCAAAAGGCAATGTCTGCAAGACAAGTCTTCTGCAGCACAAATAGCACCCTTCAACAAGGCATGCATTAATGAAGGAGAGAAAAATTGGACATAGAACCTTCTCTCCTTTCCTTTCTTTTCCAAAGCTCTCTGCAGTAGCATTTATGAGGAAAGAACAAAGGAAGCTCACTTTTGACTTTGGAATCCTCTTTGCAGAAGTTGTTTGTTTTGTTCTTTCCATTTGTCTTCATGCAGCAAGACATGTGCAAACGAAGTAAGTCTTCAACAATCAATTTTATGTTATTCTAACAGCCTCCCTTAAAATTGATCGTTGAATTCAACAACACCGAGCATCGTCTTTAATTTTTCGAACAATTCCGCCTTCAGTGGTTTTGTCAAAATATCTGCAATTTGATCTTCTGATTTGCAGAAATTTAGTTCAATCTCACCATCTTTGACTCGCTCGCGAATATAGTGATACTTGATGTCGATGTGTTTGCTCCTGCCATGAAAAACTGGATTCTTGGCTAATGCAATAGCCGACTTGTTGTCACACATTATTTTGGTAGGACCTGTTTGCTCATGTTTCAATTCACACATCATCCTACGAAGCCATATTGTTTGACAAGCTGCCGAAGCTAACGACATGTATTCTACTTCAGCTGTTGAGAGTGCAACAACTTGTTGTTTCTTCGAGGACCACGAAATTACTCCCGATCCAAGAAAGAAAGCATATCCAAGTGCTCTTCCGAGTCTCGGTGTCTCCCCGCCCAATCACCGTCTCGTATACCCCACTAAACTGAAATTGTCAGTATAAGAATATAAAATTCCATGGTCACGAGTTCCATTGACATACCGTAAAATTCTTTTTGCTACCTGCAAATGTGATTGGTACGGTTTTTCCATGAATCTACTAATAATTCCCACTCCATAGGTAATATCTGGTCTAGTAGAAGCCAAATATCTCAAACTACCAACAATGCTTTTGAAATAAGTGGGATTTACCAGTTCACCAATTCCTTCTTTCTTCAACTCCAACCGTTCCACTACAGGAGTTCGGATTGGTTTGAGCGATTCCATTTTTAATCGTTTCAAAATATCATTAGCATATTTTTGTTGTGAAACAAATATGCCATCATTTGTCTGCTTCACTTCAAGTCCAAGAAAATAGGACATCAATCCCAAATCTGTCATCTCGAACTGGCTAGTCATAGCCTCCCTGAATTCAGCAAACATTTTTTCACAACTCCCTGTAAATATCAAGTCATCAACATAAAGACACACAATTATTATGTCACCGTTAGAATTTGACTTGATATACAGTGTATGCTCATACGGGCACTTTTGAAAACCATGCTCTAACAGGTACGTGTCGATTCGTGTGTACCAAGCACGAGGTGCCTGTTTTAGCCCATACAATGCCTTCTTCAGCTTGTAAACTTGATTTTCATGCCCTTTCTTCACATAACCCTGTGGTTGCTCCACATAGACTTCCTCTTTAAGGACACCATTGAGAAATGCTGATTTCACATCCATTTGATGGATCCTCCAGTGATTTTGAGCTGCAAGTGCTAAAATCATCCGAATGGTATCCATTCGGGCCACTGGTGCAAATACTTCAAAGTAATCAATACCTGGCTTTTGCTTGTAGCCTTTTACAACCAGTCTAGCTTTGTAACGGTCCACCTGACCGTCGGATTTGTACTTCGTCTTGTACACCCACTTGACACCAATGGGCTTCTTATCGGGAGGTAAAGAAGTTAGCACCCATGTGTCATTCTTCTCAATGGAGTTGATTTCTTCATCCATTGCTTGAATCCACTTCTCATCTACAGCTGCTTCATCATAGGATATAGGGTCACATTCAGCAAATAGACAAAAATTTGCCATAGTTTCATCAGTGATTCCATCACTATCACTGTCATCATCTCTTGTGACCACATAATCCTTGAATTTTGCTGGAGTCTCTCGTAATCGCTGCGAACGACGTAATGGTGATTCTGAAGTTGTTGTTGGTGAAGAAGATGCACCACCAGTCGAAGATGATGAAGGTTTTTCTGTGTCTCCCTCCAATGGTTCATCTTCGATGGTAATGCCCTTTTGTTCACCCTTTTGGTTCCAGTCCCCAAAGCTTCATCTTCAAAAAATTGGACATCCTGGCGATGATTACCTTTTTCAAAGGATCAAGGGTTATACAGCTTATAACCCTTAGTTGTGTCACTATAGCCAATGAAGATACACTTCTCACTTTTGTCATCCAACTTCTTCCTCCGTTCATCTGGTATATGGGGATATGCCACGCACCCAAATACTCGTAGGAACGAAACATCTGGCTTGTTGCCGCTCCAAGCCTCTTCTGGGGTTCTTCCAAGAACACTCTTTGTTGGACACCTGTTCAACACAAATACAGCACACGCAATCGTTTTACGCCCAAAATTTCTTGGGTAAATTTTTAGCTCTTAGCATACTTCTTGCCATTTCAAAAATTGTCCTATTTTTTCTTTCAGCTATACCATTTTGCTGAGGAGTATAGGCTGGCGAGTCAATCGACGTTTCACTCCATGAATTTTACAAAAATTGTCAAATTCATTTGAGGTAAATTCTCCCCTTTGTCTCGATCTCAACGTCTTCAAATTAAAGCCACTATGTTTTTCAACATAGACTTTAAATTCTTTAAACTTGCCAAAAGCTTTAGATTTTTCTCTCAAGAAATATACCCAAGTTTTTCTAGTAAAATCATCAACAAAAATTAGCATGTACCTTTTTTGTCCAAATGATTCTACCTCAACAGGACCACATAAGTCTGTATGCACCAACTCTAATGGTTGTTTTGCTCTTCTGGCTTTTCCGACTGGAAAAGAGTCTCGATGTTGTTTCCCAACGAGACATCCGTCACATGGACGGTCTGGACAGTCAATCAATGGCATACCGGTCACCATCTTTTTCTGGACTAGTAATTTTAGTCCTCGAAAATTTAGATACCCGAACCGGAGATGCCACAACCAGTTGCTATCTTTCATCACCGCTTGAAAACTCAAGAGACTCTTCGTCTGAAGAGTAAGAGGAAACATCCAGTTCTTTGTCATTTGTACCATCGTGATCAACTTGTTGTCAACACCTCTGATGGTGCAAACTCCATTTTTAATATGAACCATGTAGCCTTTTTCAGAAAGTTGTCCAACACTTAGCAAATTCCAAAAAAGTCCTGGCACAAAGTAAACATCTGCAATAGTAACATTAGTACCATCTTTTGACTTGATATTAATGTTACCTTTCCCCATCACGAGAATTTTTGATTTATTCCCGAAGTTGACTTCACCACGACTCGTCTCATCCAACTGTGAGAATAACTCCTTTCGGCCAGACATATGATTGCTGCAACCAGTATCCAGGTACCATATGTTGGTGTCTACGATGCTTGAGTCATCCTTCTTACATGCTAGGACCACATGTTCCTCAGCATTGGCGGCATGTGCATGTTCTGCTTGCTCGTACGTCGTCTTTGCTTGACATTCGGATTTGTAATGTCCGAATTTATTGCACTTAAAACACTTGACTTTTGATTTGTCACGTGTTTTATATTTTCCGGTGAAATTTAAATTTCCACCTCTACCTCGGCCTCTTCCACGGCCTCGACCGCCTTGGTAGCCTCCTTGACTTGATGGAGCGACCCGACTTTGCAATGCTTGCTCGGGATTCGAACTAATGGACTTTTGATTCATTCTTTGCTCATGTGAGCATAATGAACCCATCAACCGCTCCAACGTTAGGGTTGACACATCTTGCCCTTCCTCGATCGCTGCAACAACGTAGTCAAATCTTTCGGTCAAAGACCTCAAGATTTTTTCTACAACTCGTACATCTTGGAGTTCTTCACCATTAACCCTCAATTGGTTAACAATAGTTTGCACATGATCAAAATACACTGAGATTGATTCAGAGTCTTTCATGCGTAAAGACTCAAAATCACCTCGAAGTGTTTGAAGCCGCACCCGTCGGACTCGATCATCGCCTTTGTAGGATTTTTGCAAAATATCCCACGCTTCTTTCGCCGTCTCCGCACTCGATATTTTTTCAAATATCGTTTCCTCCACGGCTTGAAAGATCGCATATAATGCTTTCTGATCTTTCTTCCGAGATTCCACTAAAGAATCTTTCTCCTCCTTTCTTAGAGCCTCGAATGCTTCAGCATCGGCCACTTCGGTGTAGCCATTTTCCACCAAATTCCACAAATCTTGCGATTTGAAGAGAACCTTCATCTGGACGGACCAGTTGTTGAAGTTTTTTCCATTCAACTTTGGAAGTTGCAATTGAACGGAACTAGTAGATGCCATTTCTAGCTCTGATACCAAATGTTGGAACCAAAATACTAAAGAAAAATGGCAACGTTTGGAAAATTTTGGAATGAGGCACGAAGGAATACTGGATGAGAACAATAGAAATGGAAATACTTTCTAGTGGATTCAGGGGTTGCTTTAAGTCTAAACTCCTCAACCTTTTAAAGAGGTTAGGCACGTACATAGTAGACAAATATTAAATGCAAAGCACACAAAAGTCTACAACAATACAAGAAAGTCTACAACAGCAAGAAAAAGAACATAAAGCAAAAGCAAT
Organism: Angophora floribunda; assembly: GCA_014182895.1. Lineage (NCBI taxonomy): Eukaryota > Viridiplantae > Streptophyta > Magnoliopsida > Myrtales > Myrtaceae > Angophora > Angophora floribunda. The sequence goes on from CM024706.1 coordinate 22,523,356, forward strand.
GTCTGCAAGACAAGTCTTCTGCAGCGCAAATAGCACCCTTCAACAAGGCATGCATTAATGAAGGAGAGAAAAATTGGACGTAGAACCTTCTCTCCTTTCCTTTCTTTTCCAAAGCTCTCTGCAGTAGCATTTATGAGGAAAGAACAAAGGAGCTTCACTTTTGACTTTGGAATCCTCTTTGCAGAAGTTGTTTGTTTTGTTCTTTCCATTTGTCTTCATGCAGCAAGACATGTGCAAACGAAGTAAGTCTTCAACAATCAATTTTATGTTATTCTAACATCCAGTGACATAATTCCAGAGCCAGTGTCCGTTCAAGAAGATAGATATTTCTTGATCCCATAAAAACCATTCAAAATTGTCTAAATGGGTATTGAGACTTCCAATTTATACATGATAGGCACTTTACCAGTATAAAACAAGCAGAATCTTGTATGTCGACAGCAGATATGGACAAAGCAAGGTCAACAATGAATTCAGGATGTCGAAATAATCAAGAACTGACCGGAAAAACCAAAAACTGGTCGAAAAGCGATTGAACCAATCAAAATGGGACGGAACTAGTCCGGCCGGTCTTATTTGAACTGGTCAACGGTCAACATTCAAAGATGACATGACGCATGTAGTGAATGACGTCAGCAAAACGGAGGAGCGTTGGTGCTTGCAGGCAGTATCTCAGTGGAGTTGCGTGAGATGGCAGCGCGTGGAGGCGCGTTTGCCGGTGGTTGGCGACGAAACTTAAAGAGCTACCTTAGTGGAGAATGGCAAGTCGTGGGTTGGTATTTGCTTTTTTGAAATACACGGCAGAAGGCGTCCAAATTACCACTGAACAGTTACAGGTTTCGTAGGTTAAAAGACATAATAGCTTGTATGTTTACATTTAAATTTTGACAACCCGTTTAATCATTTATTAATTGTACAAAAAATTATGAATTGATTTTTTATCCCCAAACAAATATAATTTTCATTAAATTGCATGGCATGCAGACATTAAAGGCATTTGCATTAATACTAATAGGATTTTTTTAAAGAAAAAAACGGAGGAAAAATTAATATTTTAAAAGAAGAGGAAAAAGACCGGGCCGGCCAACTTTCTCCTTCTCTTCTTCCTTTTCTTTCCGCATGGACTTGGCCCGGCCCAGCATCCTCTTTTACTTCTTCCCCCAGCCCAGCCTCCTTTCTTGCTTTCTCACTTCCCCCACGCTGGTAAAATAAAGAAAGAAAAAAAGAGGCAGAAAGAACGGCACGGAGGGGACGGTACAGAACTGAAGCAGAGCGGGGCATTGGGGGGGGTGGTTTGAGGCCGGAACGGTAGGCTGGCGGTGGCAGAGGCCATGACCGCCTGCCGGTCGGGTTCAAAAGAGGAGCGAGTCAACGGAGGTTGGGGGTAGAGAAAGGGGTAGAGAAAGAGAGAGAGAGCGCCAAGATAGAACGGGGAGTGAGAGGGAGCCTCGGCCGACACCGCGGTCGTGTGCGACCTCTGTCCGACGACCCCTTCCTGCTGACGTCCTCAAGCCGAACTGGTAAGCCCCCGCCCTGTTCTTACCCTTTTGGGAACGCCGGACCGGAGCTCGCAGCCGTTCGGCTCACGCGAACTCCGTCCCCGCTGATTCCTCGATTGGTTGCTGCGTATAGTTAATCGTTTGTCGAGAGTGCCGGCGCGGGTTCCGGTCCCGTTTGAGCTGGGAGCCTCTCGTTTGGTGTCGCGCGCCACCCGTTCGATGAAACGCCTCAAACGAGATCTAGTCTCTGTGTCTCTGTCCTTGGCCGAAATCGAGTCGTCCGTGCGCGTCGTGCTCTATGGCGATGTTTGGCGACCTCGGTGTCGGCCGTTTAGTCGTTTGCCACATTCCCACTGCCGCCGTAGTTTTGTTTGGTGTCTGGCCGAGGAGGGTACACGGCCGCCGGCCGGGGAACGGCGACCTAGGCGGAGGCCGAGTCCTTAAATGGGGCTGGCCGAGACGACGCCAGAGCCGGCGCGTAGCCTGGTCGAGACGATGCCTCCGTCGCAGTTGAGGAGCGGGGGCGCTACGAGTCGAATCCGTGGAAAACGAAGGAGAAAGAAAGAAAATAGTCCTTACCAAAAAAAAAAAGAAAGAAAATAGTTAGGAGGGCTTAAGTGGGGTTTAATAATTTTGGGCTCAATCTAGTTAGGTGGATTTGCTCCTTTTTGGTTTGATGGATCTGGGCTTGTTTCTAGTTATGCTTGGAGGGGTGATTTTTGGGCTTCTCTCTTTAGAAGCGGATTGGGCTTAAGCAAATGAGCCCGCTTCATTTCTTGTCCTTTTCCTATTTTTGTGACCCAGACCTAAGGTCTTCTCCGGCCCATATTCGGACCCGGCCCTAGGGCCCGGTCAGGGTTCCTACTTCTAAATAATTTTTTAAAATTCAAAAATTCAAAATTTTTGTTTGTATTGGTTGTCTAGAAATTAAGAAAAAGCTTAAAAATTAGTTTAGTGTAGGTTTTCCTCTTAGAATGTGCGAAAATTCTAAAAAAATTGTGTTTAAAATTGAACAATGCTTTTAAGACTTTACAATAATGTTTAAATGTTTTATTTATTTATTTATAAATACTCTTGATTACGCACTTTCAATATGCTGATTGTAGTTTCCCTGTAGCCTAGTTAGGAATAGCGTATTTCTTATTTCTTAGAGTTACATCATTGTCTTTTCTTACAATTTATTTAATACTTCTTTGATTCCGGATTGTTATTTTAATGATTGTGTGCCGCATAATCACCTTACATGTTAGTGGATAGGTTTAAAAATAATATTAAATTGCTTGACAAACATTTTTAATTGAATCATATTAGGTACCGAAATGGCATTGTTGATTAATTAGTGTAATTAAATTCTTAACTCTAGATTCTCTTGTTGCGTAATAAGTGAAATATACTCCCATACCTCACTTAGTTTTTAACTGACCCAATATGATTGGCGACTCCTCATTAAAAATTCCTTAGAGCGTCAAATTGACTTAACATCGAATACTCTAACATTGTGTGAGATATAGATTTGGGAAAACCCACACCTAATTGAAAGCCATAGGCCTATCTTTTAAAAAATACCCTTAAACCTATGTCTTTTCCTCTCTGAATTGAAAAGGTAGGTCGTGACAACTTGGCGACTTCACTAGAGACTAGAGTTAAAACTCTTGATAGACTTAGGTTGAAATTTATCTTGTTCAAAAATATTTTTGTTTGCCAGCAAGTAAGGATACTAGATATGTCCTTAATATAAATGTTAAATATTCTTACAGTTGTAAGTTATAATGGGAAGAGTGATTGAATTTGGGGATGAACGTTTATTTTTTCGAACTTTGGAAGTGGTGTTTTGTTTATAAACTATTGCGCATAAGTTCATTGCATTGCACTACACTCATAACCTACCGCTCTACTTGGGCCGCACAAGATTACTCAAGATGATATTGAGATACAAACCGCTTCGATTACAACCACATAATATGAGTCACTCGTCTCAATCCCGAAACTTCTTTCTTGATATCAAGAGTTACCATTCCGGTCCGCAACCACATGACACTAGTCAACTCTTTAACCAGCCGGAGTCATGAGGACCGAACTCAGCTGCAACCACGTAAGCTCAATCTAATAATCCTTGTGGCTTTACTTTGTTAAGCCGTCTAGAGTAAAAATCGAGCTTCACGTCTCATGCGTATGTCGATGTTATTGCCCTCACTTCTTGATGAAGTGAGTCTTCTACCTCTAGGCTTTGCAGTTTACTTACTTTACCATGCATTTGGTTAGTCTATGATGGGTATAGGCTAGTTATGAATATAATATTGTGGTCATTTCGATTTGGAAGTAACAACCATTAAGTTCTTCAAAAAAAAATAATTCGGAGAATTTACTTTCAATTTAGGCCTCTATTTCCCTAGATGTGTCATAGGTCGTTAATTTCCTAAGAAATTCGTCATTTTTTTCACGGATTAAAAAAAATGAAAAAATGACCCAAAAAAAAAAAAAAAAAAAAACTTTGGAAAGTTTGTTTTCAATTCATGCTTTTACTATCCTGGTTTTAAGGAATTTAATGTCCTTATTTTCCCAACTCATGTTTAGGTTGGTCACGTCTTTTCTAGTTCATTTCATGGAAATTCCACTCATGTACATACACTTTCATAATTAATTGGAAAAACAAAAAGGACTAGAAGCATGTCAAGTTCCCCCTATTAAGTAATCATGCATGACCATAGGATTTCCCAATTCTCTGGCAAATACAGTCCTTTTGATCATTTCTTCGCATGTACTTGCAGTAGCATTTTAAAATTGCTATAATTTATTTACCTATATATTTACACATACATAAGAGCTATGTTTAGAGGAAATTGGCTTATATCTCATTTGTTTGCGAATTAAGTGATTATGGATCATCGACCATCAATCATTTGTACGTGACCATAGGAAAAATGACCGATCAAAACCCAATGCTAAATTGTGTATTTAATAATCATGATGACATGAACAAGCGAATTGAAAGTCTCCAAAATCAAGTTGACGAGCTCCATGCTCCTATAGTTTATCTCATCAAGCAAAAGGCCTATCGTGACATCATCATCTTGGGTAGGGAAATTTGACCCAAAGGGAAGAAAGAAAATGGTCCTTGAACGGTTTAGGGTGAGAATGGTAATCATTCTGTTTCCGAAAACAATTTCTGATCAGAAATGATTTTTTTTTTATTCTATTCTCAAGAACAATTTTGAAACATTTAAAGATGTTTGGTAACTGTCCAAAATTTTTATTCCCAGGATAGAAATGCATTTGGTAAAACTCTTAAATTGTTTTGTTTTTTCTAATTTTTTAATACTTTTATTATATTTTTCTTAATTTTTTTCTTTTGTCACGCCAAGAACCTCGAGCATGCGACAATCTCTTTTTTTCACTTGCGGTCATTTGAATGCGAAGTCCCATGACGTGTCGCCAATCATTATTTTTTTTCTTTTATCTTTTAGTTAAATGCATGTGGAAGTGAATTACAACCACCCAGTCAATTACAAAAGTAGGGATAGTAAGAAAACCCAACCAAAAACACATTCAAAAGTATCGCTTTATTTATTAACTAGTTAACTTTAGGAAGTTTACAAGTATCAGCTCTTACCATGGGCATCTTCCTATCAAGCCAACGAAACCAACAGGGTCAATGTTAATTTACTTCCTTCAAATACAGCCACGAATCGCAACACGTGCCGATTCTTCATCCAATGAACCTGAAAATGATTATACAATAACTAGTGAGATAAAATCTCAATAAATTATAATTCTAAGTCTTAGTTAGGAAACTCACTCACCTTAGGTGCAGCCTAATCATGCAATATATTAATGATGGCAAATCAAATGCTAAGTGACCATCGCTTTGCTCTATCTACAACGTGCAACAAAACCTCAATCATAGCATATATCAATAGCCATTAAATGCAATCACAGACGATCTCACTTTGCCTTGGCATACATACCCTGCATGATACAATATAACTTATGCCATAGCAACTTCAACAAGTAGTTCACATAATCATAATGCACATCAAATTTTTCCATGCATCAACATTCATACCTGTTCAGATTATTACGATCCCTGGGCCACGGGCAGTTTACTGGTCCCAAAACCAGGCATCGTCCTAGCTCATTGGGCACGGTTACGTCTAGATCTCCTACTCAGGCGACATTCCCGAAGGAGTATAGGCTCGGCCTCTATCGCGACCCGTATCCGGACTCCCACCGGGTATTCCGATAAAACGGATTTCGTCAACCACGAATCCCCACCGGGTGACAGCTCTTAGGTGACCATGCGAGGACACCAATCACCCATGCTCATTTCATTATCTTTTCTTCGTCGCCAATGCAACTATGGTTCATGCTTATGCAATATGTTATTGCAATTAATTACACGTATAATGCAATGCCATGCAATTTAATAGTCACGTGAACTTGCATAATTCAACAATTTTTGATAAAGCCATCAAACAATGGTTCAAGTCATAATTGATAATCAATTCCAATCAATTAAGGTCGCAACACTTACATGCCTTTCCAACCCGTAACAGTCATCACTCAACTATAACTCATCCACAATCGACACTTCAATAATTAGCCACGTGCCTCAGCTAATTATTAATAAACCCTTACGTACCTTAATAATTAACGGTACCCAACCACGTGTCTCAATATTCAATTATAAATAAACACGCGTATCCATGACTAACGACAATCAACTATTTCCCCTAATTAATCAATCATCACAAAATAAGTATAAATTAGGATTATATCCAAAAATACTCATTTGTAAAGTGTATAATACTAGTCAATTGTTCCGATAAAATAATTTAACTCCCATAAAACAAGTATAGATATTTACCAATTCCATAAATAACACCCAACCAAAGAAATTTGATTTCGTGAAACCCTTTCTTAATAAATCAAGGTCCGTCACATTAGAGTATATAAATACCATCAACTTTAGAAAATCAAGCAATATTTAATTTCTCACAAAGATTACTCAATTTAATCAATTTCCAATAAATAATCATAATTAATTATTTCTCCAAAATAATTAATTATCCAAAAATAACCAATAATTCGGAATTAATTAATATTATAAATAAATAAATAATTTTCACAAAATAATATAATATTTCCCATAAATAAATAATTTTCATGAAAATAATATTATTATAATTAATTATTTCTCCAAAATAATTAATCATAATTAACTCATACTAATCCTTTCCTTAACCAAATTAATTAACCAAAAATAGGATTAATATCATAAAATAATGCTAATTAACCATGATCCGATTTAATTAACAAAAACCATCTTAAGCTACCGTTAGCTTGTAATAATCACACTTAGGGTATATAAAACACAATCAAGCACAAATAATCCCCATTAGTCACTAATTATATTAAAGCTAATTAAACTCCCCTAGAGCAAGTTTATCCCCTAATTAAGGGATTAGGAAAACAATTCACCAATTTGTGATTCCGATGACACGAACACGACGGCGGCGGCAGGGGAATGCTCGGGTACCTCCAATGCGTCAAGGCGAGGTGGCATGGGAAGTGGATCTCAGCCAAGAGCGGCTGTCCGCATGATAAGAGGCCAAGAAACGGAGGAAATCGGCGGTTGAGGTGGCACGAGGCTGGTTGGTGGGCAGTTTGGCAACTGTGAATGGCAACCAGCAGCTTCGGCAACCTCAAGGCGGCAGCAAGCTCAACTGAGCAACGGCGGCGTCCGGTTGAGCAAGGTCGGGATGTGGCGGCACAAACCAGAACAAGGGGAGGAGCGGTTGAGCTGGGCGGCCAAGCGACAATGTGGGGCGGAGGCGACTGGCTCGAGTGGCGGAGGTGGCTGGTGGTTGGTCGGTGACCAGATGGGACGGTTCCAAGCTGCATAAAATAGAGCTGAGAGGGAGAGAGGTGGTGCAGCTGGCTTCGCGGTGTTGGGCGCGGCTGGGTGGCTCACTCACAGCTCGCCACGAAGGGTGGCGGCAGCTCGAGCTCGGGCGGACGAGCGGCGGAGCAGCTGTCGAAGGTGGTTGGCGGTAAGTCGGTCCCAAAATAACAACCCAGGCCCAAAACTAGAGAAAGAAGGAGACTGTGGCTGGTTTGGCTGCGGATGGACCTACGAGCAGCGAACGAACATTAGCGGCTCTTGGTGTGCGGTTGGGCGACCGGGCTGAACTGCGGTGGAGGCGGTGGTCGTCGACCACGGCAGCAACAGACGAAGGGGAGGACAGTAGCAATAGTTGCTGACAAAGGGAGGAGGAAGGGTTGCAGCTTGGGGGTGGCTCGTGGCGGCGGCTCATGGCGGCTTAGCGTCACGCGGTGGTTTGGCGTGCGACTGAGCTGCAGTGGCGTCTGGTCGAAACTGCTGTGGTGGCTGGGCGTTAGCTGCAGGGATGGACCAGAGGAAAAAGGAGACACGGCAGCAGCAACAATAGCAGCAAGGGTCGTTAGTTCCAGCAGGTGAAGAGAAAGAAGAAGAAGAAGAGGAGGAAGAGAAAGAGGCCTACATGGGCTGTCAGAAAAGTGAGTGGAGAGATAAAAAGAAGATGAGACAAGTCAAAAATGGAGAGAAAGATGGGATGGGAGCAAGTGGGATTAGGGGTGAGCGGTTCCCGGTTCTTTACAGGTTCCACTAGGAACCTGGAACCTACCATCGGGTACAGGTTCCTCATTTTTCGGAATCTGGAACCTACCCGTTGAAATCCGGAACCTAGAACCTACCCTGTCACAGGTTCCAGGGTCGGTTCCAGAGTCCAACAGGTTTTTTTTTTTTTTCCGGTTTTAGTTAAACAAAATGAAAATGAACTAACAACAATGAACAAGCGTAGACCTCAAAGATGCAATGTAATATGACCTTGAAAAAGAATGGGGACGATAGTACTTCACACACCAAAAATGCCATTGCTTAAGCTGCTTTTAATTAAAACATTGGCAATCAAAGCTTTTTCCAAACAGGTGGAGATCCCCCATTCAAACTGTAAATCAAAAGAAGTTGTGAATATAGTGAAGCTTAGAGAATACCTATCAAGAGCCATATTTCTAGTTTGGCCAGAACCAAGACTGAGCACAACAAGCCATCTGTCAACAAATCTAGTAGCTCCTTCGCAGACAATCACATCTACTTTGAACTTTTGTACTTGTGTTGGAGCTGCTAAATAACCTTGACATCTGAAATTTTCTCCACTTCTTCTCTGAAAAGGGGTTTCTAGTGACAGCAAATGATGAATCAACAGAAACTGAGTACTGCTCTGATGGCTTTGCATTTCCTTCCTCCCACGTTGAGATTGTCACCTATTTAAATGCACACATCAAGTTAGACATTGGAAGATCACATTACATAGAGGTCCAACAAATATGCATTACTGGTGTAGAATCAATAAATACATGATTGCTGTCACTCTAACAAATTACTGTTAACAGATGTCAGGGTTTCTGGTCTTACAAATCCAGGTTTGAGACACGAGGACTTCACTAGAAGTGGTGCCTAAGATAGAATACCATCATGCGGATACATCCACATAGATAGAACACGTTTGTGTCTCCCAAAAATACCTAATGCCTTCTTTCAGTAAGTTCATTTGCAAGGATCTTTTCCCCCTAATAGACTTGTCAATTGTAGCTCTCCATTGGCTAGCTCGGGTGTGTATATAATGTCTTTAAGGCTTAGATTAAGATCATTCAGCTATACCTGACAGCTACTTTAACTACAACTTGAGGGTAAAAGATGCGCATGATTGCACAATTAGGCGTGAAGATGACTATCTTTTGTTTTAATAGCATTTACCCTGGAGTCTGCTTGCTTTCCCCACTTGATGTTGTTAGATATGTAAAATGTTCCAGGAGGAATCTCCAAAATGCTAATCTTATTGATGAAGCCATCATAAAAGCACCTCAACTCCAAAAGAAGCTTGAAGTTTCATTAGCTGTCTCAGATAGATGATCAACAACGACAATAAAGACAACACCAATTAAAGCCTTATCAATGGAAAGTGGTCAGCTATTTTAATATATTTCACCATGCACTCAATTGTGTATTAACTAAGAGATCTAAGCGCTTGATTTTTCTTTTTTCTCTTTAACTTTATCTGTCCTTTTCACTCTATATTTAAGTTTCCTTCTTAAGAGCACATCTTCTCCGTAGACATTCGAAGGTAGTCATTCCACATGTGAAAACCACCTTAAAAGAGCTTCTCTAATCTTAACAAAAATTGAGCTACCGTAAATCCAACAAAGCATTCTAATCTCTACAATACATGTGAATGTTTGCATTTCATTGGCGAGCACTTTGTCTCTCTTGCATGATCTCAGATACCCCCATGGTACAGCAGCAAGTATTACAAAAGCATGCTCAGCAATCGCGGCCCACAATTAGGGTTTGTAGTTTGCGGATGCGTGTCCAAAAATCACGTATGGAGCGACCGAGAGAAGAAGACTAACCAGGGGGAAGAAGATCCCGAGCACGATTCGCGGCGAGCAGGGAGAGAATCCTAGCTGTTGGGGGCAAGTCGCAAGCTAACAGAGGGGAAAATGGGGACTGAGTTGGGGTCGGGGATGGAGGGAGAAAGAAAGAACAGCAGGCGACTGAAATTTGCTTTACTTTTTGAGTTTAGGGAACCGGTTCCAGTCCGGTTCCAGGTTCCGGTTCCTGGTTCTGGTTCCTAAAGGAACCGGGAACCGCCGGTTTCGAAAAAATGGAACCGGAACCGGAACCGGGACTCCCTAGAACCGGGAACCGAACCGGACCCTCCGGTTCCCGGTTCTACCCGGGAACCGTGCTCAGCCCTAAGTGGGATGCTCCACCGGGGGGGGGGGGAGTGAGGGAAAGGAAGGGAAAGAAATAAACTCAAAAATTTTCAAACAAGCTTAGAAAAAAGCATTTTGGTCTTTTTACTCCTAAAGCACAAATTCCCAAATATTCGACTCTAATCTCAGCTCGTTAATCCACTTTGGGCAATTTCCAGATTTACCGATAAATTTGGGAGTTAATGAGGCATTGTTCAATATTTTAGTCTCGACGTCCTTAAAAGTTCGATACCCAAAATCGGTTCGTGATTAAATTCAACCAATCGCGACTTTAATACGACATAACTTTTTAACAAAGTTTAGGGGTTTCCGCACGTTTGACCCGTGGTTGATAGCTTTTCAATCCACGATTGTGCCTATTCAAATCAAGGCGATCATTGGTTGTCATGTAATCATGATGGATTGATTGTTCACCATGAGTACAGAGCCAACAGGAAATCGGTTTAACATTGTTTGAATTAATATTGAAACCGTGCGGAACCACCTGCAATTTGACCTCGTACCCCCGCTGAATCGATTTATTTCTGTTTGTTAATTGGCATGCAACCGTGTGGTATCATCTCTATTTGATTCTTATGGTCGAGCGGCCTATCCCTAATTGAAGTCACTAGTTGTACACGTATCAGTCTTTAATTGCCTTTTCGAATAGTTAGTTAACTCATGAGAGGCTAACTCAGAGTAAACGTAACTAACAGCGCATTGATGAAATAACCATTTCATATGTCGAAATTCAGGACGTCGCATCTTTCCTTTTCTTCCTTCTCATTTTGTGGTTGGTCGCCACCACTGGTAGTGGCTGACAAGTGGAGGCTCGGCCTTGCAACTCACCTAGCTCAACGAGCCTTGCTAGGCCATTGGTGAGGTCGAGCCTCGCCCAGGCTTTGGTGAGGCAAGCCTCGCCCAACCATCGGCTAAGCTCTGCTAAGCTCAGCCTCTCCAGCCGACGTGAGGTTGGGCCTCGCTAGGCTAGGTCAAGGTCGACCTCACGCCACCCGAGTGAGGCTCGCTAGTGGCCAGGCAAGCCTTTGGCGAGCTTGCCAGGCCTCACCTCACTTGGCTGCTCCTTGGTTACCGTTGGCGGTGGCGACAGTGGCCAACGAGTGATGATGGGGTCGCAGTAGGCTGGGAGGAAGAAGAATACAAGGAAAGAGAAAGAGAAGAGAAGAAAAAGAAAAAGAAGAAAAAACTGATTTTTGGAATTGTTCCTAGAAACAAGAAGTAACTTTTTTTATTTATTCTCGATTCTATTCCAAATCTATTCCCGATTAACAAATGGATTTCCGTGCCAAATATATTTCCTAGAACAAAAGAACAAAATCAAACACTATTTGGCTAGTTACCAGGCAAGCTTCTAGTTTCCTTGAAGTAGCAAAATTCGACGCCACAATGAAGAGATTAGCAACATATCTAGAAGGGAGAACATCTAAGTAGAGGTTTCGCCTTGCAAGACTAAGGAAGACGAAGAACCTAAGCAAATGTTGATTCATGATCCTAAGTAACTTGATTTCCCTATTTTATATTGGCATGTTTGGTCGCAGCCTCCCTTGCGTTGGAGCTTTTATTGCCATTCTAGGATTTTGCATTTCCGTCCATGGGATTGAGTGTTGCATTTCAATTCAATAAATTGATAAATATCAATGAAATTACAAGTTTTCATTTTTTAGCATATGTTGAGGTATATCAAACCACTCCAGTAATAATATCCAACCATGAAAAAAATTATCATCCATGGAGACATTCTGAGGGCTGAATTACCTCATACTTTTGTCGTTTTAAAACCTTTTAAAAAGAAAGCATTTCGAAAGATTTATAAGCATATGTTGAATAAATCCTTTTTGTTTTTCTAGCTCATTAACTTTATGTTTCAGAGTATAACCACCTTGACTTGTTACGATAAGAGGGCACTTGAAATTGACACATTGGGTCCCAATGATGATGGACTCATTCGAGTAATTGATTTGGGAGTGCTCTTTCAAAGAAAATGACAAAATTAATGTGGGGGCAAAGGATCACATCCTATCGACCAAAAAAATAAAAAGGATCACATCCTCTGATCCTTGTCCCAAGCCGTTTCCCTGCGTATCAGTGAGAAACTACGGGTGACGAATTGAGGGACATGTCAGTCTCTAGTGGTAATAGTGGACCGTCTAATCTGACGGGGGCAAAAGCAAAGAGGAAGCGTTCATGTGTCCGTTCCTTCCAAATAGGGGCAATCAAGGGGCCCCCATTCCTAAGAACTCTCTTTTAAGTTCGATATTATTGAGATCTAACACACTCTCTCAAGATAGGAAAAGAGCAGAAAAGAAAAATCTGAGTTGTCACTTTCTTCTTGTGAGTATTTTCTTTTCATGGGTGTTACTTCTCATCGTCTGTTGAAAATATGTCTCGAGTTTGAGCTCAAAGCAAAAGTTTGATTTGTTTCCTAATCCTAGTAGGTGTGGGTTTTTTAATTTTATATCTTTATGTATTCTTTCCTACTCCAAGTAGGAGTGACTTTCAAGAATTGGAAAGTCCTCAAGTCCATTATATATATATACGGCTATGTGTGAAGAAGAATTGGGCCGTTGTTGATGCAAGAGGTCTTGAAGCACCGATTCGTCATCGAGTGCTTGGGAGGAGTTTTCTCCATTGATTTCGTTTGAGCAATTATGCCAATAAGATTTAAGTGTTTGTAGCCGATTAAATTCTTATGGTAAGAATTTGTGTATAATTCCTTTGTGAGATTGAGAGATTACTTCGCGAGAAATTGTGGGGCTAAACACTGCATGAGTTATTGGGTGTAATTGAGGCTTAAGAAACACTGAGAATGTTTGAGCGACTCGAGTGTGTAATCTCCGTTGTATCACTTGTTTTATAGTGGAATTCATCGCTGCTCTCCCTGTTGACGTAGGTCTCTACGACTGAATCACGTAAATCTGGTGTTCGATTTATTTTCTTTATTTTGTCTATTTTATTGTTTGATCGCTCGCCCTTTCCGCAACAATTGGTATCAGAGCCAGGCTTGGCTGAGCTGAAGCGAATTTATGGCGACAGAAGAAGTAAAAGTGACAATTGACAGATTTGATGGGAAGGATTTCAGTTTCTGGAAGATGCAGATTGAATATTATCTTTATCAGATGAAACTGCACGCACTCTTATCGGGCAAGAAGCCAGAGACGATGAAGAAAGCTAACTGGGATTTGCTGGACAGACGAGCTATGAGTGTTATTCGGCTGACGTTGGCTCGTAACATCGTGAAGGAGACTACCACTACGGGTTTGATGAAAGCCCTATCGGGTATGTACAAGAAGCGCTCTGCAATCAATAAGGTCTATTTGATGCGGCGTCTGTTTAACTTGAAGATGAGCGAAGGTGCGTCAGTTGCAGATCGTATCAATGAATTTAATGTGATTATTAGTCAATTGAGTTTAGTTGATATTGACTTTGAAGATGAGGTATGTACTTTGATTCTGTTATCCTCATTGCCTGATAGTTAGAATATTACTGTTACTACTATTAGTAATTCCTCTGGGTTAACAAGCTTAACGTTTGATGAGGTTCAAGATTTAATTCTAAGTGAGGATATTCGTAGAAGAGAATCTGGTGAACCCGTATTTACTGCTTTAGTAGGTGAAAACAGAGGAAGAACTGGTACGCGTGGTAGTAGGAACATGAACTGACGTAGCTAGTCTAGAACTGGTGATGTTGTCTATTGGAACTGTGGCAAGAGAGGGCATCTTCGAAGAAATTGCCTTAAGTCGAAGAACGATAAGGGTAAGGAAATTTTAGTTGATACTGCAGATGATGTTGCAGCTATAGCTGTTGGTAATTCAGATAGTGCCGATTATGTCTTGTCTGTCACTGATTATTCATTGTTTGATGGATGGCTTATGGATTCTGGTTGTTCTTTTCATGCTACACCAAATAGAAACTGGTTTGCTACTTATTAGTGCACGGATGGTAGTAAAGTGCAGTTGGGGAACAACGCTGAATGCGATGTTGTAGGTGTTGGCGATATTAAAATCAGAATGCATGATGGTATTGTGAGGACATTGACTAGAGTGAGGCACGTTCCAGAATTAAAGAAAAAATTAATTTCCTTGAGTGCCCTGAATTCAACTGGGTGTCGGTATTTTTCAGAATGTGGAGTTTTGAAAGTTGTTTTAGTGATAATGAAAGGAATCAAGCACAATGGCCTATATGAGCTTCAAGGTGAGACAATGACAGATTTCGCTACGGAGACGTCAGATGCATCTGTTCGAGAGTCCGAATTGTGGCATATGTGTTTGGGGTACATTGATGAGAGAAGCCTGAAAGTTTTAAGTGAAAGAAATCTGCTATGTGATTATATTGTTAACGAACTGAATGTATGCAGGTGCTGTGATTTAGATCAACGGCGGAAAGTGCAGTTTCGGTACGATAGTCAAAGAAACCATGGAAATTGTAGAGTTACTTCACTTGAATGTTCGCAAGTTGTCGTGGTTTCCTTTTAGAAAGAGTGCCAGATATATGTTAACAGATGTTGATGACTACTCGATGAAGATGTGGGTGTTTGTGCTTAGGTACAAATTTGATGCTATTGTCAGGATCATGCAATTGAGAGCTTTGATTGAATAGGAAACTGGTAAGATGATCAAGCAGGTGTAGACTGATAGTAGTATAAAATTTTGCTCGAAGCTGTTAAACGAATTCTGCATGAAGGAAGGCATAGAGAAACATCGCACTACTGCCAATGAACTACAACATGTTGCGGAATTGTCGAGCAGAACATTACCAGAGAAGTCCCACAAAATGATCTCTAGTACGGCGAGCTACCTGATGAATAGATCCCCATTGGCTGCAATTAAATATCGGACTTCTGAAGAAGTGTGGTCATGTAATGTTGCTGATTATTCAATTCTTAGAATATTTGGTTGCCTGTATTATGTTCGAGTGAGTGATGGTAAGCTCGATGGAAGGGCAAGAAAGTGCATATTCCTAGGCTATGCACAAGGTGAGCGAGGTTATTGGTTGTGGCGCCCGGAGTTAAATTCACCTGTTATCAGTAGAGAAGTTACGTTTGACGAGTCTCCAGTACTTCTGGTTAGGAGTGGTAATAGTAATGCTTGTACGGATTTGAACGGTGTTCAGCTTGAGATAGAGTTGCAACTAGAAACTTCTGAGGTAGCGGGTACTAATATGGTAATCAACACAGATTGTGCTTATAACGAGGTGGAGTTTGTAAAGCCAACAGTTGCTGTAATTGCTGATATTGACAAGGTACATATTCGATCTCCTGACAAATATGGATGCGACAATGGTTTTGCTTTATCTGTGGTTAAGGAGATTGTGTTGAGAAATCCTTGCTTAGCAGTTAAAGGTGCATGTGGAGTTGGTGTTCTTATGATGTCCTCGATTATGGCGAAGTTTAAGTGGGACTTGAACTTGAAAGATATCTGTGGCGGTTGAGCCCATCAGGGACCATGGGAGAAAAGCGGCAGAGTTCAAATTTTGAAGCGATTGTCACGTGGCTCAAACGTCGAGCCAAGTTGGAGATTGTTGAAAATATGTTTTGAGTTTGAGCTCAAAGCAAAAGTTTGATTTGTTTCCTAATCCTAGTAGGTATGGGTTTCTTAATTTTATATATTTATGTATTCTTTGCTACTCCAAGTAGGAGTGACTTTCAAGAATTGGAAAGTCTTCAAGTCCATTATATATGTATGGCCATGCGTGGAGAAGAATTGGGCCGTTGTTGATGCAAGAGGTCTTGAAGCGCCGATTCGTCATCGAGTGCTTGGGAGAAGTTTTCTCCATTGATTTCGTTCGAACAATTACGCCAAGAAGATTCAAGTGTTTGTAGCCGATTAAATTCTTGTGGTAAGAATTTGTGTATAATTCCTTTGTGAGATTGATCGATTATTTCGTGAGGAATTGTGGAGCTAAACATTGCATGAGTTATTGGGTGTAATTGGGGCTTGGGAAACATTGAGAGTATTTGAGTGACTCGAGTGTGTAATCTCCGTTGTATCGCTTATTCTATAGTGGAATTCGTCGTTGCTCTTCCCGTGAACGTATGTTTCTATGATTGAACCACGTAAATTTGGTATTCAATTTATTTTCTTTATTCTGTCTATTTTATTGTTCGATCGCTCGCCTTTTCCGCAACATCGCCAATGGTAATAATTTGAGCCGAACCGATCTTCTTTGTTAAACGTTTGGCCAGATCCACTGCGTCAACTCCTTCCCCAACCACCACCACCTCGTCTTCTCCTTCGAAGGCCACTGAGTGTACACCTGCATATGTTGGCAGCATAGCTTGTCAGGGAAATTCATTGTGTAAGGAACACGCTAAATCTAAATCCAGAGACCTCGTAGATGCCATCTGGTTAACATTGTCATTTAGAGCAGCCGCAACAATCGAAGTGATAATTATTAATTTGTTTTGGAGGAACTGAGGTCAGACAGAAGTGATGATTCAAGATCAGACATGACGAAAAATCGGCAAACGAGGCCGATTAACCTAAGCATTAACCCAGTTCATGTGAAGTAGAGGGTCGTTACCATGAAATTTAGCGGCGGTCTGAAGTGCCTTGGTTCTGCATTTCTGGCTTTTCATCTGAAGCTTCAACACGATTTTCATCTGCAGATCAATGCACAGAGATCGTCAACATGCAAAATCAATTAACTCAAAGAAATGAAAGAGTAGAAACAAGAGATCTGGACTCCCAAACGTAAGCTCAGAAGCAGAATACACAAACCTTCATAGTTTCTTAGATTTATTTAGGTGTGTATAGTGATTGTACCTGTGACAAGATGAACGGCTTATATACACTGATGAATGCCTTACGTTCACACAGACAAAAATGTTGAATTTTTTTCTTCTATTTGATGACATGTTATCCCGTGCTTCTCGCGCAAGGGAACCAAGCATTTCAAGAAAAGCTTCTGTTAGAGTGACGCCACCAATCTTACGATAGTTCCTAGCAAATTCCACAGTGTCTATTGTTACCCTTTCTGTTTTGCATTGAAATTGTTATCCGGCTGCCTACTTAGGTCATAGGTACATCTCCGGATGAACATTCAGAGTCCAACCAAACTAATTATCAAGGGTCGAGTTCCATCAATACCAAAAACTTCATGTGATTGTTGATTGGATATATGGCAAGGAAGCCAAACCAATCTCGGATTGTACGCTGATAAACCAAAACCAAACGAGGAAAAGAACCAAGCAAAGAAGATCAAGATGAGTGATAGGAGTAAGTACAGACCTGACGATTGCCTTTGATTCTCTTCTGGGCATCCGTTGCTCTGGATGATCTTTCAGCCTCGGCATCACTCACGTCCAGCTCCTCCAAGGATGAGTGATAGGAGTAAGTACAGATCGCCATATTGACTTTGATTCTCTGCTGGGCATATGTTACTCTGGCTGATCTTTCTCAGCCTCGCATTCACTCACATGCAGCTCCTCCAAGGATGACAATTTCTCGAGGCCTTCAATGTCACGAATCCCCTGGCACTGATAGATTTCCAGGACCTTCAACATGGTGAGGTCAGCTACGTTGGGCAACTTGTCGAGGGGATCGCAGTTCTTGAGTGACAATCTCTTCAATGATGTCAAATTGGAGATTCCGTCAAGATGTACCATTGGGCAATCCGACACGGCCAGGATCTCTAGGCTTTGAAGCTCACCAAGCCCTTTAATTTCTTCTACAGCCGAGTTCAAGAGCTCTAGCTCCGACAAGTTAATCAAATTTTGAACTGTTGGCAAACTCTTCAGCGACAAACAAGCTTGGATCGACAAGACAGACAATGATGCCGGAAGCTCTGATACTCCTTGAAGATTCGCTCCTGTCAGGACGACTTTCTTGAGCTGAGGGATGCATGCAGAGCCGTATTCAAATCCCAAATTGAGGATTTGGGAATGAGACAACTCTAAGCTCTTGAGCTTCGGAAACCTTACAGGCCATAGAGACTGCGGCTTGGTCAAAGTGGATTTGGGGTCAAACGCTGGAGGAGGAACTATTCGCTCCTTGGGATTCTCATCACCGAAGCTCAAGTCTTCCAATTTAACTAAGTTCTCAATAGTTGGGATTATCCTCATCTTCCTTGAACTTATTTGCAGACAAGTCAAACTCGGGGGAAGCACGGGCAATGTTTCAAGGTTGTCGCAACGAAGTAAATCAAGGGTCTGGAGATGGCTTAGCAACTGGATTGACGGTGGCAGGCTAGAAACACAACTATATCCTAGCATCAATATTTTCAGGAATTGTAGATTCCCAAAGCCATTAGGAATGCTTCCCTTTAAATTTCTATAGTGGTGTCGCGACCTAATATTTTTCGAAAATATATATAGGTTAGGGGTATTGTTAATTTCGGGCTGACGGCCCTTGATTAACTCAGACTCTCTCAAGCTCATACCCCGCGCGATGTTGAGATATTCACATAAGTTTTCAAATAGGGAGTCACCACTAGTCTATTAAGTTTGACTAGGAACCAAGCGAGATATGGGAGTGTATCTTGCTTTTTACGCAACCAGAGGGTCTAGGGTCAGAGACTTGATTACGATAGTCACGCGACCAATGCCTTTTCGGTACCTAACTTGATCGTGCATTAGTGAGATCTCGGCAATGTATTCGAGGAAACTGAGGTTTGTCCTAACCGTTCTAATTTAATTTTCCTAAAAAAAGAAAAAGAGAAATATAACATAAAAACAAAAAACCTATTGTAGAGCCTTAAAGGCTTATTCAATTTTGGTCTTTTTTCTTTTTAAGGGTTTTCTAATTTTTTTAATTTTTTCTGAATTTTTTGAATTTTTATATATTTTTGAATTTTTAAATATTTTTAAATATTTTTGAAATTTCCTAAATTAAAGAAAAAAAACTTTTAAAATTTTAAAAATATATTTTTTGACTTTTCTGAATTTAAAAAAAAACATTTATTAATGTTTTTTGGAATTTTCTAATTTTTTTGGAATTTTTGAATATTCGGAAAAAAAGAAAGAAAAATAAAATAAAATTAACTTTCAAAATCCTTTCTGAAATAAATAAAAAAAATATTTTTTTAAATTTAAAGGATTTTCGATTTTTTTTTAGACTTTTTTTTTAAATTTTTAAGATTTTTTGGTTTTCTGAAATTTATGATTTTTTAATATTAAGAAAAAGGTAATTCGGACCGGGTCGGATGACCCGGCCCTACTAAACCGACCCATACCCTATCGGTCTGGGCTGGAGCAACACCGGGCTGGCCGAACGGCCCGGTCAAAATATCTAAAAAAATGGCCCATAAAAAATGAAGACAGCCCACTTTTAATTAAACAAAATTCGGCCCAGTTTTCTTCAACTCACACCAGCGATTGGCCCAAAATTCAGATTAGGCCCACTTTGAAGTTCAGCCCAGCCCCTGCCATTTTTCTTTTTCTTTTCTTTTCCCTTTTTATTTTTATTTTCTGGTCCTCGTCTTCTTCCTCGTTTCCCTCTTGCAGACCCCACGTCCGCGACTCCTCCGCCGCGCCGCCGCTACCGGGGTTCTCACCGGCCCTAATGAAATCACCATGACATCGCCGGGCGTCGGTCGTTCCGTCCGACCGACGCCAAACGCCGCCGGCCACCGCCAGCGACGACTTCCGGCGGCCCTCAACGCTCGCCTCTCGCCGGAAACCAAAGACGCCTCCTTTCGACTCAAAAAAGCACGGAAATCTCATGAACCTTCCTATAATGCTAAGAGAAACACTAGAGCAAGCAATATATAGTTAAAAATATACGAAAACAGGTCGTCGAGGACGGATTAAACCATGAAACTTTCTGGGTTTCGTTTGGGCATTTCCGCGAACAGGTTACGTGCATTACCGCAATGGGAGTTTCCGGCTCAACCGAGTTCAGAATGCGCTCTAGGGCCTTTGGACACAACATCAGGGGAAGGCAGGAATAAAACGGAAGGGCGACAAAGACCGGGGCTCGCGCGAGCTGGTCGGCGCGAGCTCCGGCCTGCCACCTCGTCAAAGCAGGACAGAACGAGCGAGGGTGTAGTCAGCCAGCACCGGAGGTCCGCTCGGAGGAAGTTTTGGTCTGTGTTGCTCTCCTCTGGTTCTCTCTGAAAGCCGGCTGTCCTCCCTCTTGTTTCCCTTCTTTTCGTTTTTTTTTTTCTCCTCTTTCTGGTTTTGGTTCTCTGGTTTTTTTTTGGTCCGAGGAACCCCAAAATCTCCCTCTCTCGTCTCTGTGCGTGTCTGTCTCCTCTTCAGATCTGCTGCTCCTCCTCCAGCTTTGTTCGGTCTTTCAGATCTGGATTAAAACCCAGAACCTCAGCTCCTTCTCGCCGGCGCTTTCTTCTCCTTGCTGCTGTTGTTCTTGCTAGCGCTTCTGCTGTCTTGCTCTCTCCGCTGCAGGTCTTCACAGGGGCAGCAGGATCGTCCGTATAGTTAGAGACGAGAACGATGGTGCCGGCGAGCGCGGGCCGAGCGGAGAGGACGAGGGGCATTCCTAGTCGGCCTTGGGAGACTCGACCGCCCGCTGCGGCTTCACCGCCTTGAATACGGCAGCCTTCTCGGCTGCTGTCTCCTTCTCAGATCTGCTGGATTTTTTTTTGCTAGCCAGAAAATCGTCGCCGCCGTGGGGGTCGCGCCCCAGCGGCATCGTCTGCCGGCTGATGAGAAGAAAAGAGGGAAGATGGGCTGCTGAAAGAAAGACGGGTTGTTGGGGGAAATGAAAAAAAATGGGCAAGTAGAGGATGGGCTAGGCTAAGCCAGCCCATTCGATTTTTTTTTTGTGTTAAAAAAATCATCTTTTCTAGAAATTAATACATATTTATATATGCAAAATAGATGGGCATTTAAAGCATTTGAAAAAAATTCGGGTGTCAACGAGTGGGAGGCATGGATCTCTTCTAGCTTCCTCAGCTCGCCAATGGCACTAGGAAACTCTCCCACATGACAACGCTCCATCTTAAGAACTCTTAGCAGCTGCAGGTTTCTCGCAGAGTCGGGCAGTTCTAAAATAAGCGTTCCTGATACGTCCAACTCCACCAATGAGAATCCCAATTCACCGATAGATTGTGGAAGTTCCCGTATCCCCCGGCAGTCCCTCAACGATAACCGTTGAAGTTTCACCAAACTTCCAATTGAATTGTGGAGTTCGAGGATCTTCGCATTGTCCAGCAAGAGCATCGAAAGAGCTTCTGTACAGCCAATGGATTCGGGCAGGTAAGTTAGTGAGTAGCAATTGGAGGCACTAGAGTTTTGAGTTTTTTCATATGAGCAATTGATTCGGGGATTTCTTGTATAGAAGTGCCATCTATGAGAAGCTCTTCCAGCTTTTCCATGTTACCCATTTCTGGTGGCAACATACTAAGATTGCTGCAGGATTTCAAATTCAAGGAAACCAAAAAACTTAGCGAATTGAAGGGTCTATCTTGACCAATTGAGAACAGCCTTCGAGAATCAACATCTCCAACTGCGGGTAACCGGAGAAGTTGGGAGTTATCTGCAATTCATTGCATCCTGTGAGGTTCAAAACTTTCAAACTTGGCATCTGCAAGGAAAATACAATATATTTCAGATAAAATAAGTTCCCAGTGATGAGTTGAACGAAATGAAGTAAGGTCCATGTCACCTCGATTTGATTCCAACCCTCCCAGTTTTGAGTGACCTTGCTCAATGACAAATCAAGAATCACTAAGTTCTTCAGATGCAAGTTCACGGCTTCAAAGGTATCAGGGCACCCTTGCCAGTCGAGCCACCTTAGATTGGAAAGTAAACTCATGAAATCTCCCCGGAGATTTGCATTGTCTAATTTGAGGAACCTCAAATTGGATAGTTTTTGAAATTCTTCACTTGTGAAACATTTGTGTGAACCATTGGCGAACTTGAGACAGAGGGCTTGAAGACTTTCTGTTCCCTGTAGATTGAAAGAAGAAAAGATGTGAATTCTAGTGGTTGGAGTAAAAGAGGAAGTATGGCATACATAGAATCGCAAAACAAGGATATTTTTACCCCTTTTTCCGTTAAGGTATCAAGGGCTTCCTCGTGATTCCACAGCCTACCGCGCCTTCCAGGGTTCCTGGGGTTTTCCTCATAGACAATTTCTCGACCGAGGTCTCTCAATATATTATCCACTAAGAGCTCGTTATCCTCTCTGATTTTCACCAGGGACATCTGAACAAGACTCTCAATACCTCTCCAAGGATAAAAACCGCAGTCCTCCCACATGTAGATGGGAATTCTCTTGTCCTTTCCTACGGAGAAACAAGCTATATCAAGAAATATATATCTCGACCCTTCATCTAGAGCTTCATAGGTAGTCCTCAACACTTGTTTGACGGAAGGGGCTGGCCCGCCATTTAGTTTCTGTAACGTGTCATTCCATATTTTTTTGTCTTTTTTGTACAGATATGAACCTACAATCTTAATTGCTAAAGGAATCCTTCCAATTGTGGAAACAAGGTCCTAGGATAGATCGACATAGTAGTCCTCATTGGGAGAACTCCCCCAAAAAGCATGTCGATAAAAAAGACTAAGGGATAGATTGCCGAACGTCGGTTGGCAGCCGTTGGTCGTCGGTCACTGGCGGCCTCCGCCCACCGGCTGTCGGTCGTTGGTCACCGGCCGCTGCCCCCGGTCGCCGTCCGCACCCCACCGCCGCCGGTCACCACCCCTGCTTGCCGGTCGTCGCCGCCGCCGATCGCCGCCACCGCCGGTTGCCGATCACCGGCACCGGTCGTCAGCACAGGTCGCCGTCGATCGTCGACCCCCCACCGCCCGTCGGTCACCAGCTGCAGGGCGAAGGACGGCGACAAGAGGTCGGCGACAAGTGCCGGAGATCGACAATCGGCGGCCGGGGGCGGTGGCAGGCGGTGGGCGGCGGTGGGTGGGTGGCCGCGTGTTATAAGCGGTGAGAAGTCCCCAAGAAATAGTTTCTAGAAATTGTTCCCAGAAATAAGAAGTTACTTTTTTCTATTTCTCATTTCTACTCCAAATCTATTCCCAGAAACAACTTTATATTCCTGGGAATAGAAAAATCAGTTGGCGTTACCAAACGCATTTCTGTTCTTTTTCTATTCCGGGAACAAAAGAACAGAAAAATAGAAAAATTGGAATGATTCCAAACAGACCCTAAGCTTCGTGGCAAATGCTTTGAGATGAAGCCTCTCATTGACATCATCAAGCACGATGAGAACTCTCATCTTGCGAAACCTATGTTTGATGTAGTAAATACCTTCTTCTAAGGAACCCAAGCGTGTGGGTTCTTGATTTAGCAGGTCAGAAACCAGACGGCTTTGCAGATGCTCCAGGGACCTGGCTTTCGATATTTCTTGGATGTTTTCTAGAAAGCTACATCCTTCAAACAGAGGATATAGTTGGCTGTAAACCCACTTTGCAAGAGTCGTTTTTCCAATCCCTCCAATGCCATGTACCACGACCATTTGGACCTCAATTCCGCGTATTTCAACTGCTTGGCCATTGTGATAGTCGACACCAAGCTTTATCATGATCTCGAGGACTTGATTATTGGTTCCGACTGCCATTGAAGTACCAACTAGTTCAGTTTTCTTCAGCTGCCGTGTGACATACAAGACAATCTCGGATATAAGGCTTCCATCCCTAACAATAAAAAAACGAGTACATGAAAACAATGTGCAATTATGAGAAACTAAAGAAACAATAACAAGAAAGGCAGAAGAATGAAGCTGAATACTCCATTTATAGCCAATTAGTGACCCACAAGGACCGGGCAACGTGAGAAAAGTCACTTGCTACTATGACGCATAGATTCAATCACAATGATAAATTGATAGTCTACGAATTTTGGAAATTATTATATGCTCCACATCTTAATCATGATTTGGGTCATCTATTATAATGTCGGACCTAGTAATCCTACAAGGTTTTAGTCGTCTCTAAAGACTGAGTAGTCATTCAAACGGGCTATTTCTATTCAATAAATGACTAGTTATTCTATGAACTCAGGATTTACATGTGCGAAGTGCTCGCCATCTCCTCCAATTTAGACCTAGTTAATCTTAACGCAAAAGTAGGCAAGATAGATGAGAAAAGTAATCTCAGGCCAGAGCATCATGGATATTACATTTCACTGTTTTTGTGGAGATGGTATCCCTTCAACTTTCCGATCCGATGGAGAGCAGACTCCAGGAATTAATGACACTGTCACTAACACCGCACTCTCTATGCTCAACCAAGGACCTCTCGAAGGAACCGTTGCAGTTGCGTACATTCGATGGGTCAACATGGTAGAACATGGGGATGATGGTGTGTTGATTGTTGTCCATGCACTCCAGCATTTGCTCCAATTCCATGAGGCAGCTCTCGCTGGATGCGAAGTCCTCGGAGATGACAGGAATTGATATCTGGGACTGCAGGATGGCCGACTTCAGCTCGAGGTGGATTTCTTTGCCTCTCTCCAGCTCTTTCTTGTCCCTACACACGCAAATCCCAGCATCCGTCAACGTGGTGTACAGGATATCTGCGAAGTCTCTGCATGTGTCCAGCCCCGTTAAACTCAGGAACACTTGGTAGAGTGGCTGTCTAGACATTGATGAGGAATGATCGGTAACGTGAGTGATGTCCATTGTTTGTGTAGCAGATCTTGAGAAAAACGTACGAAGGAGCTCGGTCACTGCGTATGCGCATGTACTTGGACAGTCCTCACGTTTATATATAGACAATAGTTGGTTTGATTTTCGGTGAGCAAATGGACCGTTGACTGGTGGGTGGCAGTGGCACTTGACGATCTTTTCTTTTGGTTGGTTCTATGTATCCGGATTAGTTTCGAATAGTTTTTTTCGCTCTTGTTATTTATTATTTTTTTTTTTAAAGTTTTGTGTTGGTTTTTTCCTTCGAAATGATGAAACTATTTATGAGAAAAGAATGATAAAGTCCACGAACCTATTCATTGTTTTATTTGTGAAAAAAAAGACAAAAAACGGAGGAAAACACCTATTGATGGTTCGATAATAGCAATTATTCTATACGTAGTCTACCGTCTTCATTCTTCAATGGTAGGAGTCGATGTCCTACTATTTTAACAAAGGACTTACTAGTCCACTAGGGGAATCCAGCACCATCTCCACAAATAGATTGTCATGCATATGCCAATTGAATTACATAATATCTACGTGCTTGCATCATAAAAAAGTTATTAATATGTGTTTGTTCTATGAAATGAACCAAAAGCTTAATTAATTTCAGAATGAGATTACGAGAATCCACACACGTATGATTTATTAATTGGTTCATAGATGGATTCCACTTCTACCTGTGTTTATGCGATGTGATATATCCTATAACCAGACAGCCCATGAATCTGTAATTATTGTCC
Source organism: Angophora floribunda (assembly GCA_014182895.1). NCBI lineage: Eukaryota > Viridiplantae > Streptophyta > Magnoliopsida > Myrtales > Myrtaceae > Angophora > Angophora floribunda. Next base: position 22,548,956 of record CM024706.1, read on the forward strand.
TGTTTACGTTATATCGGGAGTATCTCGAATAATTTCTTCATGAATTTATAGGGATGGAATATATTTTCTAAATTCTCAAGTTCTGTTTTAAATAACTTAACATTATTATATCTAGGAATTTGATAGTATTGCTGCCTATTTTGAATTTCCTATTTTAGGTGAGTTCTTTTTTCTTTACCTGGAGACTATTTAAAGGGCTCTAGTCTTCGACTAAAACAGTCTCTCAACTATGAATAGCCTTAAAATTATTATTTTTAAATAAATATTAGTCCATTTTATTTATTTAATTTAATTGCATTGAGATTTTGGTTAAAAATTAGGATTTAGACTAAAATGATATCAGTTTAATCTTATGTTTCATATTTTAGTAAGGTCAATGTCACCTAGGAGAAAGAAAAAGATTTAAAAAGTCATGTCAACATTTTCCATTGATTAAATTTCACGGAGTTAATGGAAGAACTTGATTCAATCAATTTGACAAGTATTAGGACTCGATTGCACTTTTATATTTTTTGGAACTCAATTACATTTTTTTTTGACAAATTTTAGGACTTTCCAGCGTAGAATGACATGGAAGAATGAAATCTTTTTGCTAGAAACCAAACCTGAGGGCTTGGAGACTTTAGTTTTTTTTTTGTGTGTGTGTGTTTTTTTTTTAATAATGAAAAATGAGTCTATTTTATTTTTCAATCTAATTCCATTAAGATTTGGTTAAAAAATAAATTTCAGACTAAAATAATATCATTTCCATAATAATGGCCCAATAAATCTAGCATATGTATCTCAAGCCCAAGCCCAATTCATTTCCCATCTTCTTCGTAAGATAATGCACGTTGAACCAGCGGAGAAAACAAGAAAAATAAAGAGAGCTCTTCCATGAAAGAGTAAAAGGAGAGAAAGGAAAAAACTTTCAGGTAGTCGATCTGTACATCTCGACAAGTCGAATCAACTCCAAATTGCAATGTCGGACAAGTATTCAAGCCGATTATTCATTTAATTGGTGTAATTTTGGAAGTAAGGGGACAAATTTGAAATTCTGTAGATTTTGAACTGTGAGGTTTGATTGAGGAGTTGTCAAACTATTATATATATATATGAAAACAATGACTTTTGGCATTGTGCAGGCGGGGAACAAAGGAAAAGGAGACGGTGAAACAAAACATGGAGAATGCAATTCATTCTCGTTCATAAGAAGACGAAGCCCCTGCACCATTCCTCGCCCAAAGACTGAAAGGAGGGTGGAGATCCCTATTTTACATTTTTGGGAATGAGTCTTTTGAGAGGCTGGCCTCGATGAGATTGATAATGAACCTGTCGGTGTATCTGAAGACGAAGTACAACTTGTATGGAGCGTTGTATTCATATTATTCTATTTTAACTATCTTTTATTAGATATCCTCAGGATTCTTGGGCTAGTTATATTCATATTATTCTATTTTATTAATGAACCTCGGATTAATAAAAGTAATAGTTTTTCTTGGGATAAGAACAGCATAAGTGTCATAACTTTCATATAGTACTGACTTGAATGTCATGGTTTTTTCTCACTTAAGTACAACATTGGAATAAAATTGATTATTTGAGTATCTTTTTTTTTTTTTTTATGTCGTTGACCCCTTACCAACTATGAAGGCCTTGCCTAGCCTAGGCAAGGGCTGCCTCTCCCTTGGTCAATGGGGCTGCAAAGGCTTTGGGTGAGGCCATTATTGGCTATAGGCTAGGCAGTCCTCGCCCAGTCTATGGAAGATTCATGTGGACAAATTAGTACACCCGTCAAAATGGGTGTATAACTCATTTATGACCTATTTAAAGAAAGCCTGACCCATTTTGACAGGTGTATCTATAATGGGTTTAAAAATTAAAAAGACTAAAATACATGCGTTGTTAATGAACTTGAATAAGTTTAAAATCTTTAAAAAAGATTATAAGAATAAGTTTTCCTAAGTTTAGTTAAATAGAAAAATATTTTAACAATATGGGTCGGGTCGGGTATGGGTTGGGTATGGGTTGGGTTGGATATGGGTCAAAATTTTTAGACCATGCTTAAATGGGTCATAAACGGGTTAATGGGTCAATTTGGATCGGACCATTTATGACTTGACCCAAACCCGACCCAACCCACCCATTTAACAGGTCTACAAATTAGTAAGGTGCTAGGTGAGAAGGATTTGTTTGGACAAATTTTCACGGTGATTAAGATGATTATGGTGGTCGTGGTGGCTATCAAGGCCATGGTAATGGCTATGAGGTTTGAAATCTATGGAAGTTTTGATAGATATTGTTGCGAAAAGGCGAACAATTGAATAATAAAATAAATAGAATAAAGAAAATAAATTGAGCACCAGATTTATGTGATTCGATTGTAGTGATCTACGTTTAAAGGGAGACTTAGATCAAGCGTATGACGGAGATTACATACTCAAGTCACTTACTCGGCATTTCTCAAGCCCCAATTATATCAAATATCTCAAATAGTGTTCAGCCTCATAAATCCTCGCAAAATAATCTCTCAGTCTCATATTGCAAAAAAATTATTCACGCAAATCTTACCACAAGATTTAATTGACTTCAACACTAACCTTCTTGATGTAATTGCACAAACGAAAATCCATGGAAATAATACAGGTCAAGCGCTCGTTTAGAAACGGCACTTCAAGAAGCACTTCTCGAATCGATCTACAACTGCCCATCAGGTCTCCTCCCCGAATATTTATATGCATATAAATGTGAGCCCCAACTTTCTTGCCGACTCCCGTTAGGATTTGGTCAACAAGAGTGTATAGATAAACTCCGAGTTTGACCAAATCTTAATCTTCAAGTCCACACTCCTAGTAGGATCGGTCAACAAGTCCAAGAATTGGGCTATCCCCTTTCTTTTGCTTAAGGCCCGGTTCGATACGGAAATAGATTTCTGTCTATTTCAAACTTGCACCCAATCAAAATTCAAGACTTCCATTCTTAATTTTGATTTCAATACATAGACAATCTTTATTTTATTTGTGTATTTTATTTGGATCGGGTTTTCATTTACATCGGGCTCAAACTCGAAACATATACTTTAACGGATATAACAGAGTTGGTGATTGTTGTGGTCAAGATTGGCTTGGGAATTGCAGTTACACGCCTGTGACAAATTTGATGAATTTCAGTGAGCTACAAATTCGATGTTTTACTGCATCGGAAGTTGACTGGATAGTATTTTTCATTACATGGATATCCTAGAAATTAGAACAGTGAAATTGGTGAAGAATAAATTGAAAGGGCGGAGCTTTGTCACTGTGGGATAAATTGAAGGAGCAACGTTTAAGAGAAAGGCAAATCACACGTCGTGACTTGGTCGGAGATGCCTAGGTTGTTTAAACGTAAATTTTTGACTAGGGATTACGAAGAATATTTGTTTGATCGTCAAAATCAAAGGTATAAAAGAGCATTGGTGAATGGGCAAGGCTCGTTTTAGGAGAATTCGGAAGATCAAGCAAATCCATGGTTGTTTCAGATGATTATACAAAATGATACACTCGTAGACGTCTCTCCCAATCTGGATATCCAGCAATGGAGCCAAAATCAAATGATCGTGCGAGAATTGTGCTTGAAGATATAGTTTGGGAAGGCTTTATTATCAAGTGGCCGATACAGATTTTCTCTCATTTTTGGTTGCCAATGGCCGCACGAGACATGACGTAACGAGTCGATCACACTTTAATATGCATGTCAAACGAGAAAATCAACCGTCACTTCTTGAACTCGCTCCCAATCTAGATAAATCATCTTCTAAGCACACAACTAAGGAGCAACTTGGGTAGTCCCTGAAGTTTGTCGCATTTGAAGATGTCGAGTTCCCGCACTTGTAAACTTTCAGGTAGGCAAGAAATCTGAGTGTAGGATAGTTTCAGGATTGCCAAAGACGACAATCTCCCAATGTCGAGTTCCTGTATACTCCCCTTCAAACTCCAGCATAACGAGAAATCTATCTCTTCCAACTTCTCCAAATTCGATATAGCTTTAGGAAACTCCTCTATGTAAGTGCCGCTCATCCGGAGCACTTTCATAGCTTTCCATCCCTCGATTGGAGGTAATTCCCGAATCACGGCGAAAGATAAATCTAGGAATTTCAAGGACATGAGCTTCCCTATTTCCTTTGGAAGATCAGTTAGACCACGGCAGTCCTTCAGAGACAGTGTCTTCAATTTCTCCAACGATCCAATGGATTTCCAATGGGATTCAATTCCAGTGCCGTCTAGAGCCAGATATTTGAGAGACTTTAAGTACCTTAACGAATTGGACATTTCAGTCAGCCTTTTACAATCTCGAGCACTGAGATTTTTGAGCATCTTCAAGGAACCTTCTTGGAAATCAATCCGGGAAATGGAAGTTCCATCGATCACCAGCTCTTCCAAACCTGTCATGGGACCCAAATTTGGCAATTCGGAGAGGCCATTGCACTGCTTCAAATTCAGATAAACCAACTTGTCTAGATAAGCAGAAGTTTGATTGATACATAACAATCTAGAGCAACCTTCTAGAATAAGTCTTTCCAGCTCCATTGAAAAAGGAAATTTTGGAGTGTCAATCAATTGGAAACAATCAGTTAGTTTCAAAACTTTAAGTTTCCTTACCTGCAAGATAAATAGTTTATTGTGGCAAATGTTTAGTTCCTGATATCCGTCCCCAAAGGAAAATGTGTATGAAGATAGTAACTCCATTCCGTACCTCTTTAAGAAGATCCCAACCTCTCCAGTCTTTGTCAACCTGACTACCCGACAAATCAAGAATCACTAACTTTGGCAAATTTTGCAGTTGAACGTCAAAAATTCCAGGGGCCCCTTGCCAATCAAGCCACCTTAAGCTCAAAAAACATTCCCAAAAGTTCCCCGAATATCAGCCTGATCCTTACGAAAAAGTGCATTTGATGAAAAAGTCTACAAATTTATCGTGGATGTTGTTCACATGGCAGGTTTGAATGGTCATAATTGGGAGATTATAGGTTTTTCCACTGCCATCTTTACCATGCATCATATAAAAACCTGTATGCTAGCATGGATTCTGCACATTACGTAAAAGTGCATTTGATGAAAGTCTACAAATTGATCGTGGATGTTGTTCACATGGTTGGTTTGAATGGTCATGATGGAGAGATTACTGGCTGAGATTGGCCATTTTTAAACGAATGATAATTGTTTGTTATTAGATATTTCACTGTCATCTCTCCCATGAATCATTTAAAAACTTGTACGCTGGTGTGAATTCCACATGTAAAGATGAACGCAAAATAGTTCTTCGAGGTATGAAAAAGTGGATATGACAAAAAAAGCCAAAAAATTAATCATAGATGTTGTTCATATGGTAGGTTTTAGTAGTCATGATGATGTGACCACTAGGTAAGACCAACCGTTCTTAAATGAATGGTAGTCATTCGTGATTAGGAAAGAAGGTCGGTCCATCACAGATTATTAGCCTCGGAGAACAGAAGTAACCCATGTAAAGATAATACTTGCATGAAGAAAATCACATGTCCTAGAATTTTTTTTGTCCTTTTCCTATTTTCGAGAGAAAAAGAGAGAGATTGTCGAGTTTCGTCAAGAGGCTGTCGAGATTAATTTGTATTATTTTTTTGGGCTCTTTTACCATTATGAATCGATATGGATAATGATATCAAAGATACTAATTAATTTAGTGAGATGTTACATCCATTTTCTTAATAAATCTATTTGTCTTATTAATTGTTTTTGTCGGTGAGCAGATCGAGGGTGTACACATGATCCTAGAAGCAAGTCAATTGAAATAAATACTTCGTTCTTCATCTTCTTTTTCTTTTTTCCCTATAAATCCATTCGCGACTAAACCTTATACAAATTCATTCGAGGAGAGACGAGCAGAGAAATGGTCGTGGGAAAAGGTCGACAAGCCTAAGAATTCAAGCCAAAAAGTTGGGCAGCTCGTTTGGGAAGGTCTTGGCCCTTTTTTAATAATATAGAATAAAGTCTTCGTACAGAAGGTCCGCCGAATTTGTGGTTGGGTCAAATCAATAACAAAGATCTGCTAACGACAACAGTAGTAAAGAACGATTGCCCAAATGTTTAGGCCGCGGTTTCGTACTTCAATCATGGAATTTAAGACTTTATACAATCGGATCAACCTTGAATATCTACAACCATTTTCGTGAATATTTCCCATTAAAGTCATTTCTCAACTAGCAAAAATTGCACAAGAATGACCAAATATTGTTCCAAGTCGCCAACCTCAAGAAATCTTGCATCTACATACCAGTTTGGAATAGACATCAAGGAAAAGGAATCAGGTTTCATCCTGTATTGGAAATACTTCAGCTATGGTCATGGTTTGGTAACTCTCAAATGTAGCATTCCAACATTCTAAGAGGTAAGTTGAATGGTCGAGTGTTTAGTATGTGTGTTCAAATCATGTAAAGCGTCTTAGAATAAGTGACATGTCAACTGCTTATAGAAGGCCTCCTCGAATGCTCCATATATTTATAACTAGCATGTGACCCGTGAGATGCACAGATTAGATTTAGTAATATTTCCATGTGATTTAACCCATCTAACACCAAAATTTAATTTGATGTACTATGTTAATATGAGTATTAAAATTAAGTGGTTGCAAATAAGTAGTAACATAAATAAATATACTAAGTATATGACAATCAACCATGCATTGCATAAAATATACATATATATCCACACACACACGTGACCTTCATTACGAAAGGAAAGCTAGTAGATTACTAAGTGTGATGCTCCACATAAGCTCTCTCAAGTCTTATCAATCATAATTTGGTACTCGATTCAACATGCAATTTAGTTACCTTTAAGAACCACCACTAATCGGTTATGGTCAATTAGGAGCATTTTACTTGTAAGAATCAACGATTTATTGGATTCAATGACTTGGTTATGCTAGATTAATTTAAAACGTTTTTAGTACCATTTCTCTTTATTTCAAGAATGTATTGTAAGCAGTCTTTATCAATAATTTCTAAGCCACTGGTGATCCTGTGGGCATGCAATGAAAAAAACGTGGGAGGACCTCGGTTGTGAGGTTGATTGGCTGATCCTGTGGGTTGCTATGGGTTGCTGTGGGTTGCATGGGTCGTAGCCAATAACATTTAAGTGCCAAATAACCATGCCAACGCTAGTGTTTGCAAAAAGGGTTGTGTAAAGAGGAAGAACTTGAAGTAGCAGGTACTGGAGATGGACACAATAGTACATTGCGCTTTTAAGAAAGCCAGTCAAGTCTCCTCACTCAATAATTTCGATACAGCCGTATGATACAAGAAAAAGTATCTCAATGCAAAAGAGAGGCCCTCCTAGGTAGGGATGAGCATCGGTCTAGGGTTAACCCTAGATTGGCCAAACTCTACTAGTTCCTAGGGGAATTGAGTTGGTCTTTGATCTTGGGATCCCTAGATCAACACTATGAGGCTGGTCCTTGGTCCTAAGAGTCTAGAGTTGGTCCAACCCGGACCAACCCTGTTTGTATATTATATATATATATATATATATTCTTTTATCTATTCTAAAGAGCACGCCTTAACTTAAATGGTGTTAAAAGGGTGTCCTTCTCTTCCACCTCCACATCTAGTACTCTTGTTTGCTTCTTTCTTTCTTATCCTCTTCAATTTGCCAAGTAAAATTGAGAGAAACAACTTCTTTTGTGAGCAACCTTGCATCGCTTGCCACTCAACACTTGCCAAACTTGCGGTTCAACGTTCTTTCCACTCAATGCTTGCATCGCTCGCCTCTCTTCATTGGCCTCACTCATCACTGAGTAAATCAGTTGGTCACGAGTTGACCCTCAAACTAGACCAAACTCATAGAGTCAGTCCGGTTCTCAATCCGAGGCTCAACTGAGTTGATCCTTGGTCCCAAAAAATGGGGACCAACACTATGCAGGATAGTCCCTGGGTTAGGCGTTAGACCCGCTCAACCCTGACCATGCTCACCCCTACTCATAGGTTCAAACTCATCATTTAGGGCCATCAAAAATTGCATGACAAGCATACGACCACAACATTCGGCCATTTTGTGAGCATCACTAGCCCCCTCAAAGCACGGTTCAAACAAGGTTAACTAATTTCAAATTTCATGTATAGAAGATAGAAAATCATTAATGGACTAACATGGCTCCTGACACATGTGATATAAATTCCCTAACAACTACTAATGGTCAATATCTGAATTAGAATAATGACCGGCAAGGAGGTCACAAGATTCCTTTGCCGTAGTAGAAGACCAAACTGGAGCTAGATAGATGGGATCAAAGTGTTTTGAAACCATGTGAGAATGTGATGATTTTTACTATCCCTTTCTTCCAAACAATTCACAAATTTAGCCTTAGTTTCATAAAATTTAGTAAGCACGTAAATATCTCCGATGACATAATTCCAAAGCTGACGTCCTTTCAAGAAGCTTGATATTTCATGAGCCCATAAAACATGATTAGAACCATTCCAAATAATTTGAATGGGTGTTGAGATGTCCAATTTATACATGGTAGGCCCTTTGCCAGTATAAAACCAACAAAATACGCTATGTCGAGAGCAGATATGGACAAAAACAAGGCCAAAAATGAATTCAGAACGTTGAAATACCTAAGGAACCAGTCAGAAAATATCAAAAACCAATCAGAAAACTATCAAATCTATCGAAAATGCGACAGAACCAATTCAGCCGGTCTTATTTGAACCGATGAATGCTGATCAATGATCAACAATCAGAGATGATGTGGCGCTATCATAGCGGATGATGTCAGCAGTGCGGAGGACCGTTGGCACTTGCAAGCGAGTCTCTCGGTGGAGGTGCATGAGATGACGATGCGTGGAGGAGCGTCTAGCGGTAATTGGCAACGAAACTTCACGAGCTACCTCGGTGGAGGGTGGCGAGTCATGTGGCGAGTCATGGGTTGGTGTTTGTTTTTCGAAATATGCAGCAGAATGCATCCAAATCACCCTGAATAGTGGTAGGCTCCCTAGGTCCGCGACACAGTGGCATGTGTGGTGGTGTCGGTTTTCTGAAATGAGTAGCTAATTATGCCGAATAGCAACTAAAGGCTTTGATCTTGGCAGAGAGCTGGGAGTGATGTAGTCGGTGCAGTTGGTGTTATGGCAATCACTATGTAATGGACTTAATGGGCATTCCTTAGATAACAATGGCTCTGATATCAAGTTAAGATTTATGATTTGTAATAAATAAGAGAAAACTGTAGTATATTCTCATTATCAAATGAAGAGCACAAGCCTTCCCTTATACATAGGATGAGAAGGTAATTAAGCTTAATTATAATTAATATTAATAACAATTAACCTAATCTCAAATATATACATCTAACATCTTTCTTTTCTTTTCTATTTTACCTTTTTAACTTGGGGGTGGAGGGAAGTTGGAGTAACTCCGCCAAGACGATAAGGAGAGAAAGACATAGGAAAACAGCTCACTCTTGATTTTAGTGGACCAGGACACACGTCAAGTGCCGTGGACTCGCAGTTAGTGCCGGTCGTTTACTGTTTAAATCTGTTTTTTTTTTCTTTTTTCTTTTGTCGAACAAGTTTGACTGGTTTAGGAGCAAAAAGAGATGATCCGTTTTCTGAACACCGAAGTGTTTAACCTTATTGTCAGTTATCCCAGCCCCAATAGTTGGGTTGGTAATATAAGCTTACCCTTAAGTGATCTAGAGTCCCACTCATCATAAGTAGGGATCTCAAAACCAAATTGAAATCGATCCAAACCAAATTTTCATGCATTTTTGTTTTAATTTGAACTTCAGTTCGAATAATGGAAAAATGACTATTTTGTTATTTCAATTCAGATAGTTTCGGCTCAGCTTAGTTAATCAAACCGAATTGAAAATCGCTCAAATATTACAATTTACATAATCTCTCTCATATTTAAACCACCAATTCTACCTGGAAACCGACCAAATCAGATTGATTCCAGGTTAGTTGGGCACCCAAGTATAATTGAATTCTGAATTAGCTTCGAATCAATCATCCATTTCTTTTTTTTTTTTTAAATTATTACAATTTAATAACTTTACAATAATAAAAGGCCCACCACGACATATGCGATTGCGAAGATCACATGCTTACCCTTAAGCTCACATCCATCTCTTTCCAGTCTAGACAAAGCCTGCAATTACAAAATTAAAATTCAAAACCCTAGCTCTCACTTGGCTCCTGCTTTATCTTTCATTTCTTCTATTTTTGCGTCTTACGCTCTCTTGTCGAGCGCGGCTCTGTCTCTCTCGCTCTCGATTTTTCATTTCTCTTGATTTCCCTTCTCACCACTCAAAATGACAAGTAACCACTCTTGCAGTCTCGCACTCTCCATCTTGGTTGATCTTGGTCTCGAGATCTCGGCTCTCACTATCTTGGACGCGAACCGAAGGTACGGCAATTTTAAAAATTACTAGTTACTAAACTAAATTGTGAATTACAAGCGATTTTAAATATGGGATTGCAGAAAAAATAGAAAAAATAAAAATAAAATAAGGGGAGTCGGTTGCCAATTCTAGGATAGGCATAGTTCGGTGCTTGGTTCCAAATTTTTTGGGCGAAACTGGCACCTTTGTTCAGTTCTTGGTTTCAGTTCTGGATTAGAATCACCCAGAACTATATTCATTCCTAAGTGGAAGGAGTGTAGAGCACCGGCTGTGCCTTGAGATAATGATAAATAACCTTCGCCAAGAAAGAAAATTACTAGGGATTGGAAGTAGGACTAAAAACCCAAATGGCCAGAGAAAGTTAGTTCAAAATATTTTCCAACTACAAAGTAATTGGAAGAAGTACAATATCAGTGCTTTAACTTATGTACAATACTCAATTTAGTGCTATAACTTTTTGGTGATGCCCTTAAGTGCCATAATCGAAAAAAAAAAGATCACTTAAGTGCTATCTCCGATCTGTTTAGTCGAAAATCCTACGTGGTTTTTTTTATTAATATTTTTAGCTAACGTGACTAGCCGGAATACGTGGATGCTGAACGATATTGTTTAACCAATTTTTCACGGATCATTAAGCACCAAATTTTTTGAAAAACGATTTTTCCAATGTCAAATTTTCGCTGACATTGAAAAAATTATTTTTCAAAAAATTTGGCACTAAAAAAAGTCATTTTTAAAAAATTTTGGCACTTAAGTTATCATTCTTCAAAAAATTTGGCATTTAAGTGATCAATGAAAAGTTGGTTAAACCACGTTAAGTGCCACGCTAGCTAAAAAATTTAATTAAAAAAGTCGCGTGTTAATTTTGGCTGGAATATCTTGCTAGAGACATTTAAATGATCATTTTTCTCTCACTTTGGCACTTAAGTGGGCTTGCGAAAAGTTGTGATACTAAAGTGAGTGCCGTACATAAGTTAAAACATTAATGCAGGAAGTAATTGTCTTGAAACAAGGGAATCGGTAAAAATCAAACCATTGTTGTTACTCTTTATTTATTAGGTTATGACTTTGATGATTCTTCACATAACAAAGAAAAACTTGGATGATCCTGATGCAGTGAGCTCCTCATCAGCACCGCTGGATGACATGGGCCACCCGATGTGAGATCGGGCTCACTGCACCTGTTGCACCCAAAAGTCTTTCCGCGTGACCTAAGGGCGAGGGTCCCACATGCACCTGTGACATTGCACGTAACGATGTTTTGCAAAGCTCACCTAACTCCCCCTGTCACTGCATGTCTTTCAGGAAGTCCTGCTCTAGAAAAGCCGACGATGTTTTATACGAATGAGTCGTAGTCATCTAAAAGGCGGTGAACTCTTTAGAATTCTAGCCGAAAAGACAGACGATGGAGAATATGGTCCTCTCAACTTGTGAACGAGCTTGATGAAGCCAACACGTTAGGGAAGGTTTTAGTCCTCTTTTAAAAATATAAAATTAGGTCTTGTTGCTTTAATCATACTGCAATTTCACGCAACACCAATACTATCTACTACATACAGGGAACCACGTAATATGCGATGGGGTCAAGAGGAATTACTTCTTGTCCATTTGTCACGACTTTTTCTAGTAAATTTTAAATATTTTCTATTTATCTAGTCAAATTCAACTTTCACAAATCTCTAATCAAGTCCCTCTGCCGTCAAATTCAGCTCTTTGGCCGTCAAATAGCATCGCAACATGACACGGACAAGACCTCCCTGATGTGGGCATCTACATTTGCTAAATTTTATGCACATCATACTCTGACATTGTTTACATTGACTAAATTTTTTCACCCACTTTCAAAGGGTATCGGCATACTTTATCAACATCATAATTGGCGTCATCCAATGGGTACGTTAGCTGAAATTACTTGGACTTGGTATTCGAGGATCGTGGGATTTGAATCCATGCCCCCATCTCCATAATAAGGTCTGGCTATGCCATTGTGCAATGGACGCCTTTTGCTGGAGCACGTGAAGCTCTCACTAAGAAGACTTCTTAGTCAAGTTTAAATTAATCAGCTAGCTAACTTAAGTCGGCCGAGTCGTTTCGCTCTGAAGCGGACCAAATCAAAAGGCCACGTGGCTCTGGTGTACAGAACGTCGAATTGAAGATTTTGCACATTCATACAAACGAATTTCGCCTTAGGGAAGCAGCTAACTAGCTGTAATGCGTCGAAGTCTTAAAAACACCTCCTAGTTCATGTTATAAAAGAAGCACTGCAGAGGTCCCTTTTGTTTTTCCTCGTTCATCTGAGAATAAGCATTTCGCCGGATGTCTTTTTGGCAGAGAAAGAGATCACAGAGACAACACGACCAAGGTTAGTACAGGCACTAACTCATTCTAGTATAGTTGACAGTTTTTTTTTAAATATTTATATTGTTTTTGTGTATACATTCATTATTTGCTAATCAATAGTCTAAGCTTTCTCCATCATTCTGCAGAAGAAGATTGTGATTAAGCCGATGTTGACAAACCCTGAAGTCATACATCCTAAAGTCAACATAGCCCATTACACTATTTAACCCCAAAAAGTATTTTATCATTTGGTAAATATTTAATATTACTTAGCATCAAGCACTCGTTACACAATTGGTATCGGAAAGATGGCTTTAGAGGCAACAATGTTTTGTCAACAGTCTTTTTTTTAAACTACATAGGAATACACATCTTTAGTTGATATTTACATTATGGCCACCAATTTAGTCATACATTATATGGAAAATTAGGGATCGACCCAACTCCTAAACAACATCAACTATTGTCCAAGAAAACAAAATCTATCATTATGTGTGCTTATTTATGGTTCTTGTACACGCATGTGTGTGCTTTTGCTCTAGTACATACACGGTAATGAATGAGTCATGAAAAATATGTATATATATGTATTCTTTCGATCATGACTTAAGTGCACTTTGGTAATCAATTAACAGGAAAAGTGATTGAAAATTCCTAAACCTTTTAACTTAGAACCAATTCAGTTATTCCGGCTAATTTTTGTAGGATATTACTAATGTGGATGTCCGACAGCCTACGTGGCATGGATGGCACTGATATGAATAATTTTTAATAATATTTTAATATTTTTTGAATTAACTAATTATTTATTCTTTTCTTTTTCCTTTTCCTTTTCCTTTTTTTCATTTCTTTCTCTCTCTTTTTTCCCCATCACTTCTTCCTCTAGCAAGGGTTCAACAACTGGCTAGAATGTGTAGGTTGCGGGGAAAATTGTCAAAAAAGTCATTAACCTATTATACAATTGCCAAGATTCAATTATAACAATAGTGCTAATTTAGATCTAAATTTTTTTTTATTTGATAATTTAGTCATAAATATTTCAATTATGCTAATTCAATCATAAATCTTTTGATGATTCATTATTTTAATTTGAAATATTTTGATGATTTGCCAATCGGGTCTTTCCAATCAAATATAATCAAAAATTGGTAATGTGGCTATCTATTAAGTGCCATCACCCTACGTGGCATGGCCAATACTAATTGGATTGCCACGTGAATGATTTTTGCCAATTACTAAATTAGTAAATCATCTTAAGATTTAAGACTAAAATTAATTGCCGTACAATCAGTTTAATAATTTTTGGACAATTTTTCCATAGGTTGTGGTCGCATTCTCGCGGTGTATGTCTACCTAATTGCCTTTAAACTCAACTTTTTCAATGAAGTTATTTTTCTTTTTGGTCCTAGAAAAAAGAGAATATATCTATCTGAAACCATGGAGGAGGAGCTGCCCCTAGATGTAACCGCATTGTATGTCTTTTAGAAATTCCCGCTTAAGAAAGTTTTCTCTATTGGAAAAATTCGTAGTCATATAAAGAGTGCTAGATGCTTCAAATATCAAAACTTGATATGGGGAGACATTTATGTGTCAAAATCGGAAAAAAAATAGACTACTTAAGTGCGAACGGTGAGAAATTCCAGTCAAATTGCCTATGTGGCATTTTCCAGTGACTTTTTTTGCTGACATGGTAATTCTTTAAAAAAAATTGTCCATGTCGCATTTTTTTAAAATTGTCACATCAGCAATAAGCCCCAAAATAGATTAAAAAAAAAAAAGGGGATGGGGAGAGGGTTTGGTGAGGGCCATGTAACCCTTGCCATTGCTACCCTACCATCGCAAGGAAGGGCCAACAACCCATAGCCAATCCTTGCCCCACTGTCGCTAGCCTTGCTTGGCGATAGTGGGGTGGCGGTGGCTGTCTCCTTCCCTTTTTTTATTTATTATAAATAAATTTAGTTTTTTTATATAATTTAATTAATATTTATATTAAAAGCCACATTAGCGCCAAAATGATGTCGTTTTAGCTGTTATTTGCTGACTAAGCTTTTCCGCAAGCCATATAGACAACTTATATTATTAAAATAAGCCACATCGGATTTTTAGCACCCTTGACTAGACTTGGCACTTAAAGGTCCCATTTTCAAAAAAAGTTAGATTTAAATGTACCTTACGGAATTTTTGCCACTTAAATGTTCTCCCATATCAAGTTTTGGCATTTGTGTTGTACTTCTGGCTCATATGAAAGGTCATGTATTCTTAAGAATTCTTGCCAACAAGGCTGGCGGTTGAGGATAATTCTTATAACTTGGGAACGAGGGTAATTAAGTGAACACGTTAGTGAAGGTCTTAGTCCTCTTTTAAAAATAAAAAATTAGGTCTTTGATGCTTTAATCATACTTCAATTTCACGTAACTTAACATAATGCACGGTTCGGTCCAAAGTAATAACTCTAACTACTTTTCACAATTGGATCAACCTTGTACATGCATAACTTTTTATTTATTTATTTATGAATAGTGCCATTAAAATCTTCTTTTTCAATGAAGTTTTTTCTTTTGGTACTAGCGAATTTGCATGCAGGATCTCGAGATGTAAATCCCTGCCCCCGCCTCCATGAAATGCTCTAGCTAATACCATTGTGCAATGGATGTCTTAGCAGCGGACGTGAAGCTCTCGCTAAGGAGACTTCCGTTTAGTCAATTTCAAATTAATCAGCTAGCTAACGGCAGTCCACCGAGTCGTTGCGCTCTCAATCGGACCAAATCAAAAGGCCACATGACCATGCGTAGGGAGCGTCAAATTGAAGATTTTGCACATTCATATAAACGAATTTGGCTTACGGTAGCAGCTAACTAGCTGTAACGCGTCCATGTCTTAGAAGCACGAATTCCTCCGAGTTCATACCATAAAAGGAGCGCTGCAGAGCTTCATTCTATATTTCCTCGTTCATGTTAGCATAAGCATCTCCAAAATGTGTCTTTTCGGCCGACAGAGATCACGAAAACAACATGACCAGAATTAGTACCTGCACTGACTTATTCTCCTAGTAAATTTGATAGTTTTTATTTATTTATTTTGTGTTTGTGTGGACCTTCATAGTTTGATAATCCATGTTCTAAGTTTTCTCCATCATTTTGCTGAAGAAGATTGTGATAAAGCTTGGTTTGGAGGGCCAGAGACCCAAGCCCAAGGCACTTGAGATTGCAACTACAGCCGCGGGTGACAAACCCTAGAAAATCATGTATCATAATTGTTGCGGAAAGGGCAAGTGATCAAATAATAAAATAGACAAAACAAGAAATTAAATCGAATGCCAGATTTATACGGTTCGATTGTAGAGACCTACATTCACAAGGAAAGCATTGACGAATTCCACTATAGATTAAGTGTACAACAAAAATTACACACTCGAGTCACTCACTCAGTTTTTACCAAGCCTCAATTACATCCAATATCTCAAACAGTAATTAGCCTTCACAAATCCTCTCAAAATAATCACTCAATTTCGCAAAGGAATTGACAAATCTTACTGCAAGATTTCACGATTATAAATACTAATCTTTATTGGATGTAATTAACGAATGATGACAAGTGAGGATAACTCCTCCCAAGCACTCGACGTCGTATCCGAGCTTCAGAACCCCTCTACGTCAACCGCCACCTTCAGCCAACGCATGAGCCAAGATAAGTATAATAATCCTCTGAAGCTTTGCCGACTTCTGCCAGGAGTAATACCGTATTGACGGAGTCAAAGTCTTCAAGTCCACGTGGAATTTTTCACTTCCTGAGAAAACATGTCTTCAATTTGAATTAGGAAAGAATACTTCCTGAATTATCTTTTATTCTTCTTCTCACCGAGTCTTTCCTTTTCTTGTTTTGTTTGTATTCCTTGTCCAACGAAGCTTATCCGAGATTCGAACTTCCATGGCAAGTATTTGATAATGATTTATCATGAGTCGAGTTTCATTAATGGACTCAAACTCGAGATAAATTTCAACAACAATCAACATATTCCATTGCACATTTTAACACCAAAAAATATTTTTATACTGTCGTAAATAGTTAACATTAATTTGCATAAAATGCTCTTTACACAAATTGGTATTGGAAAGATGGCTTTTGTTGTAACAGTTTTTAATTTTGCACATTTGTCTTTGACATGATATAATATTGTTTTTAGAGGGAACATTTTTCTTTTCGACGATCTTTCCTAATACTATATAAGAATCTACATCCTTAAATTATAGATCTACGTAGAGCTAATTAACAACACTTCTATATCATTGTAGGGGCGGTGGAATATGTGGCCTTTCAAAAGCCTGAAGACGAGATGGTGGTGAAAGGGAAAGTGGATGTAACGAAAATTGTGAGCAAATTAAGGAAGAAAGTTGGGAAGTCAACCAAGTAATTGAGCTACTGGGATTTGTCCTAGTAACCACCTTTCTCACATGAGAAGGGGGAGATGGGAGTTCGAATCCCTTCATTATCAGGAGGTTGGAGTGAGGACGTTGTAGTTTCAAGAATGGGTTTTGACTCTCACACTCTGTATAAAGGTAAGATAAAAGTCTGAACGCTACAATAGGCATAGGATAGGACGTAGAGTAGGACCGACTACAAAAAAAAAAAAAAACCAAGTAATTTAGCGTTGAGGATATTGTGGATTAATTAATGAAACCAAAAGCTAAAACCAGCATGGAAGACATTGTCCTAGATTCAAACCTTGCTTTTCTAGCACATTTACTTTATTGCTTTGTTCTTCGTGAACCATTTTATTAGTCATGCGATTGTACTTCGAGTCGATGTTCTTTGGTCGCTTATGTTTGTGTTTATACCCACATTTTAGATGGCACCTTTTCTTCGTGGACTAGTTTCTTTAGTCTATCCTTCGTAATAATACCATGAAAAATCCATAGAGTTAATACAATGAAATACCTAAAATGTTGCATGTGTACTGTTAAATTTGTTATAGGTATAACAATTTGGGATTTTTCATGATATTTATCCTATGGATTTCCATGTGGGCTTGTCACCATGCCACGTTACCATGTATCATCCACATTAGCAAATTTAACAGTAAAATTTGACGGAAGCTAACGGAGAGTAAATTTATCATGTGTGTACTTGTTTAAGATTTTGGTGATCAAAATATTAGTTTGAGGTAGATTTGTTACATGTGCATCAGCTTAAGGTTTTCTTTGGTAAAACAAATCAATTTAGGATAAATTAGTTATAGATGTATCAGCTAAAAAATTTTCGTGATAAAAAAAAATCAATTTGTGGTAAATTTACTGTAGGCCAATTTGGGGTTTTTCATGATATTAACCCCTTAAAAAATGGGCAAACTGCTATAGTTTTCTATCCTCCAGCAATTCTTCTTGGATGTTTAATTAATCCAGAAAAAATTGAAAATGTAATTAACGAAACATTAAATCTCAACACTCATCCTGCCTAAATTGGGCCTTGCATATAGAAGACAATATTTATAGATGCGATTATACTGCTAGAAGATGATGTAGAAAAAGCACACAAGATTAATCTTAGAAAAACATGGAAAGTAAGCGACTCAAAGGACAACTGTTAAGCACTCTTAATTCAAATCCTTAATAAATCTTTTTCCTAGATGGTATTAGCGAACAATTCAAAAGGGGTTTGTTTGGAGTCTGAATTTTCGCCCGGAGATGCACCAATAAACTTAGTAGGTGGTCGGGTTTCGATTTTAATGCAAAATGCAAAGGACAATAATAGACAGCGAGCAAATTGCTTGGAACTTGTCGTAAGATTTATGACGTCACTTCTATAGAAGCTTTTCTTGGATTGCTTGGTTTTCCTAGCACGAGTCGCTACCGTCATCAACTAAAAGGAACAAAATTCAATGTGTACATAAGCCCTTAATCTTGTCCCATCTATATCCGCTACACTCATTTTTCTAGGCTTTCGTGCGCTATCCTCTATAATATTCGGCTTCCATTGATTTGATCAGAGCATATCTGAGAAAACATGAAGGTTTGTATTCTGCTTCTGTGATTACGTTCGGGTGTCCAGATCTCGTGTTTCTCCTCTCTTTCATCTCTTTTTGAGTTGGCTGGTCTCGTGTGCTGATGATGTCTGTCCACTGATCCGCAGAAGAAAATCGTGTTGAAGGTTCAAACGAACCACGAGAAATGCAGAACCAAGGCACTTCAAACGGTCTGCGAAGTAGATAGTAACGACCCTCTACTTCACTGATGTTTTCACAGCGTCTGATCTTGAATCTTCACTTCTGCTCAACCTTGGTTCTCCAAAACGGATTAATAATTTACACTTCGATTGTTGTAGCTGTTCTACATGGCAATGTTAAGCAGATGGCATTTGCAAAGTCTGTGGATTTAGATTTTGCATGTCCCTTACACAATGAATTTCCCTGACAAGCTATGCTGCCAACATATGCAGGTGTGAGCTCAGTGGCCTTGGAAGGAAAAGACCAAGTGGTGGTAGTTGGGGAAGGAATTGATGCAGTGTTTCTGGTCAAACGTTAAAGAAAGAAGTCGGTCCGACTCAGATTATTCACCTTGGAGAAGAGAAGTAATACCATTTAAAGAAAATATTCCCATGAAGATATTAATATATTGGAGAGATATCTTGCTCAATTGTTTAAAAAATAATGTCGGTTCGACTCAAATTATTCGCCTCGAAGAAGAGAAGTAACATCCATATAAAGAAAATACTCCCATAAAGATGTTAATATATTGGAGAGATATCATATATAGTGCTTTTCTTTGTAAACTTCTATGTCTTATTCCTTATTTTCATTGGTGATTAGATAAGGGGCTACACATAATCCTAAGAGTAAATCAATCGTAGCAATTACTTTCTTGTTTATATTATATTTTTACTTATTTTATTATTCCATCTGTTAAGTTATATCTCGAGCTTGAATCACTGACGGATATCGATCGGCTTGTTAAAGAAAAAGGAAATCTTTGACAATGTGCAAGGTCGGAATGATCAAGAAGTGCGCTCTTTAATTCTCGTAGCGGAGGAAGACAGTCATCAACAAGAGGCAAAAGAAATGCCACTAAAAGAAAAGGATGGGCTCGTCTTTTGTACAATTTATATTAATTTATTTATTTATTTGTGGGGGCCACGCCAATTCCAATAACAGGAGCAAAGGTTTCTTTCCATGACCATTGAAACCGAATCTGTGTTGAAGCTGCACGCGGTGGGGCCCAGGTCAAATTTGTTGACTTTGGGCACGCATAAAACACGTGGGTTTCTTTAGCGAGAGAGCCGTCGCCGGACGAGCCGCACAAGTTCGGTTCCTTACGGTTCGGTTCTCCTCCGATTCGGATAATGATAAAACCGAAATTCCTTTTTCCTGCTCGAAACCGAACCAAACCGATAAAATCTAGAAACTGATAAAATATTTGTTCATAAAAAATATTTTCCAACTGCAAAGTAATTGTCTTGAAACAAGGGGATCCATAAGAATCAAACCACTATTGTTACTTCTTATTTATTGGATTAATGAATAGGTGTTTCCAGGAATTTTACGCCAACTAATCTTATCCTCTTTTTAAAATATAAAATTAAGTCAATCCACTAAATTTTGTCACCCACCTCAAAGTAAATAGAGAGAGTTTTTGAGAAGATTGCAAACCTTGGACTTGGTATTATAGTGGTTCCAAGCTCCCATTTCCTTGAAATGCTCTTATATCAAGCAATGGACGTCCACTCTCCTTAAGAAGACTTCTTTTGAGTCAAGTTTAGCCAATCGTGTATGCACTGTGAATTTCACTATATGATCAACGGTGATTACACACTTCCGAGTGTTTATACTTCAACGGTGAAAATCTGTTTATACTTGGTGAAAATCTCTCACTAAGTCACTCTCTTTTGTAATACACTAAGATCACTCAAATACGCTCTATGAACAACAGTTGAAGAACGGAATCAGCTTTGGAATTATGTTCATCTCATCTACCCCTAAGTCTCAACCTATCCTTAAATACTCTCCAAGCCACATTCGACCATTGGCTCTTTCCGTGAGAGTTCCGTCTTTCCTTTCCTGGACAGACTTAATAAGGCAAGTCTTTTTGACCGTTGAGAGTAGATCAGATCCCCTTAGATTCTGTTCGCCCATACAATCGAATCCGGGCTTCCATAAGTGCTCTATTCTTCTTTGGAAGTTGTCCACTAATTGATCCCGTAAATCGAATAACATAACAGAATCAACATGAATAAGGTAAGTGAAATACTCTACCGTTGGTGATCTTATCTTGTAGATACATCTTAAGTCCGACAGGACTTAAGTTCGAGTCCGCTTAGAATTTCGGTCGATAAGGTCGACTTTAATTCTAAGTCGGTATGATCGTACTTTAATTCTCGTCTGGTACGGTCGACTTAAATTCTCGGGCCCGGTACGGTCGGACTTAAATTCTCGGCCCGGTACG
This sequence comes from Angophora floribunda, assembly GCA_014182895.1. Taxonomy (NCBI): domain Eukaryota; kingdom Viridiplantae; phylum Streptophyta; class Magnoliopsida; order Myrtales; family Myrtaceae; genus Angophora; species Angophora floribunda. The sequence continues at coordinate 22,570,123 of CM024706.1, forward strand.
GTCGACTTAAATTCTCGCCCGTAGACTCTTCCGTCTCGAAGCCGGCGACTCTAAGACACCCCAAGCTTTATCTTCTCGCTCCAAGCGTACTTTAAAGCCTAAGTCTTTCTCGAGTTCTTTTCCTTCAAGAGTTTAGTAAGAATCTCATTTGTAAAATGTTTTGTAGACATCAAAACTAGGAGTTTCCTCAACAATCTCCCCCTTTTTGATGATGACAAAACATTTCATTCATATGGCTTTCCGTTCCTGCAAAATATGGTTAGATAGAGCCTATTTCCAAATATCCTGCACAACTTATAAGAATAGCTTATATCAACCCTGTATAGATAATACATCAGCAACATAACCTCATTTCATCAGTGTAATAAGCATATAAGAAAATATTATCAGACATTATAGTATCATGCATTAACATCATAATGAAGCCAGAAGCCAACTATATCATGCATCCAACTATCAAATCATCAACAGTTAATAACCATCAAAAGCCATATTACTCTCCCCCTTTTTGTCAACTTCAAAAAGAATTAGTCAGTTCAAAACAGTTTCTAAGACAGAAGATGTTTTTAAGAGGTTTTCTTGTTTGGGGTCCGAACAAGGGTGAAATCCTCCATATCCGATGCAGACTTCTCACCTCGTCAATACATTGATTGACGGTCTTCTCAAGAGTTTCCACCTGTTTGTGAAGGAGGTTTCCATTTCAATCTGCCGATCCTTGATCTCAGTTAGAAGTGCCAAGATCTTATGATAATCAGCATTCCTAGATGAAGCTTCGTGTATTTGAATTTCAATATTTTCAGAAAAATGCTCCCCCGAATTGATGCTTCATTCTGTCCTTGTTGCCCTTCCTTTTCCCCCTCTTTATCTCCTTCTTCTTCTCCTTCTTCTGTTTCCTCTTCTTCTTGATCTTCTTCTTCTGGATCTTCTTCTGGATCTTCTTCTGGATTTCCTTCTGGATCTCCCGCCAATTCAGATACATCATTCTTCTCATGTTCTGTGTTGAGAATGTTTTCTGCATTTGTTGTTCGCTTCGGTTCGACATTCTCTCGAGAAGTTTGACGCATATTTGCCAAATTGCGGAGATGCTTTCTTCTTCTTCTTCTTCATCTACCAAGAGAAGTTGTCTTCTCTTTTAGAACTTGGCTCAGCAGCAGCTAACTAACTCTTTTCCTTTTCTTTTTTTGCTGTCTCTCGCTCTAGCCAATTCCTTTTCTTTTCGTCTCCAAGTCTCTCGCAACGTCCTTCAATCTCATCTTATTGATCATCTTCATGTCAATAGCCATTGTGGGAAGAGTTTTAGTGCTGAATTTACTGGGTATGTCTATTTTTAGATGCTCAAAAATCCTTGTCACTAAAGCTCCATAGGGTAGCTGCCCTTTCTCCTTTGACACCGTCCGATACATGTGCATAATATTGTGTGAGGCAAAGGAGAACAAGACTCCCTTTTCAATAGCCCACATTAATTTGGCCTCAAATTTAGATACATCAGTCTTTGATGAGGCTTTTGGACGAATACAAACTGATAATAATCTTATGCAAAATAGTTCTTGCAGAAGTTAGAAGAGGATAAGTGATAGTGGCCCTTACGTACTTTGTAAGAAACTTACAAACTGTTTCATAGGAGACGTCTATTGGCCTGAATGCTCCTCTTTCAACTTTTATAATGTCGCCGAGTGTCTCGTACTAACATCATAGAACTTGTCATTCACACTGAATTGCATTCAATCTGGAGAAAGAAATGTCAAATTCGAGTAAAAATATGCTGTTAATTCAGGATAAACAGCAGCAGAATCAGTGCAAAAATGGTCCATTTGCAATTTTTCAAGACATTCCCGCAGATTTACTTCAGCAGCGTCCAAATAATCAAAATCCACAATTCTGTGGTTCATGATTCCTCGATCCATCAGTCTGTTGAAGAAGGTTTTATGTTCTCTGGATCGAAATAATTTCCCAATTGTATTTCGAACTACAAAGCAGCCTATACCCATTCTAACTTCAAAATTTCTATATATGTTCTCATCATCATCCTTCATACTATCCTTGCTTTTCCCTTTATCACTCACTTGTTCTCGTGCGAGTGGCTGGTGAATCTCGTGGCTCTGTACTTGCTTGAATGAGCCTGAGTTCATTCGCATATCCTTCCTTTCTCAAGAAGAACAATTTGACATCATCTCTAACATTTCTCTAGACTAATTTCTCATATCTCCTCAATATTACATGAGGGCTTTCAGTCGGTGTAGGTAGAGTTAGTCCAGGCGTACCTCTTCGTGAGAAATGTTGTTCTTCGGGACAGATATGATGGCTCTTGAAGATTCTTCAGATCATTTTGAGAAGAGACTCTTGGAGAATGCCCTTGAGTATCTTCGGAAGTCTATGTGAGATCAAAATGCGTCTGTCCTCTCTCAAGCCGACTCTTCTTCCTCCTTGCCCAAAGAATCCCGTTTTGATCTCCTTCTTGGGGATGGAGATCTTGATCTGGATACGGAGGATCTCGAGGCCATGTTCGAAGAGATTTGGTTTTGGAGAAGATTGAGGTCGATTTAGAAAGAGTTTTTCTCTGTTAGGGTTTTTGAAAACGTTCTGAAGGGTTAAAAGAAGTCCCGACTTTAGACGTTTTTATACCCCCCGTTAGAAGAACAAATGAACAGTCGCGATTCAAGGCAAATTAAATTGGCAGTTATTTTAAACTTAAAAAAAATTCAATAGACATATGCCAAAAATATACAAATCAATCATGCAGATTAAAGGAACTTACCAAAGATTGACCAGATTGAATTAAGGAAACAACATACCTTCCCAAAATACCATAATTTCCTTTTTCAATAGTCTGTCCCGACGATTCCTTTTTTCTCGACTTTGTCCTGCTCTTATAGGATTTATAAAAAAGGGTTAATAATATTTAATCTCTCACATATAGAATCGAATGTACCTTTGTCCAAATGCGGCTTTGTGAAGATATCAGCTAATTGATTCTTAGAATCAATAAATTCCACATATATATCTCCATTTTGCACATGGTCTCTAATAAAGTGATGTTTGATTTCAATGTGCTTTGCTCGAATGTAGAATTGGATTCTTGGTGAGGTTTATAGCACTCGTATTATCACATCTTATTTCAAAGGTAAGCTTCTTCCTTTCCATAATCCAATAGTTGCTGTTTCATCCATAAAATCTCGTGAGCGCAGCAGCTTCCAAGAGCAACATATTCTCGCCTCTGCAGCTTGATAGAGCCACCGTGTTCTCGCTTTTTAGAAGACCATGATACCAACATTTGTCCAAGTAATCGGCATGTTCCGTATGTACTCTTCCCCGTCTACTTTACATCCTCGCTAAGTCGCATCCGAGTAGCCAATGAGAGTAAAGTCTGTTTCTTTAGGGAACCACGCACCCGAGATGGATAAGTAGCTATGTACTTAATAATACGCTTTTACCGCTGTAAGATGAGATTCTCTTGGATCTCGCTTGAAAACGAGCACATACACAAACACCGTATATAATGTCCGGTCCGGATGCGAAGATAGAGAAGAGACCCAATCATACTTCTATAAGATTTCGATCAACTTTCTTTCCCGATTCATCTTGATCGAGTTTAATGGAAGTTGACATTGGAGTTTCGGTCTTCTTGCGCTTTTCCATCCCAAACTTCTTAACCAAATCTTTGGAATATTTTTCTTGATGAATGAATGTTCCTCGTTTTGATTGGTTAATCTGAAGTCCTAGGAAGAAAGTAAGTTCTCCCATCATACTCATCTCGAATTCCTCCTGCATAGACTTTGAGAAATTCTTGCACAAACTTTCATTAGAAGAACCAAAGATAATATCATCTACATAAATTTGTACTAAAAGGATGTCCTTACCTGCTTTCTTGATAAATAAAGTTGTATCAACCATACCTTTCTTGAAGTTGTTGTTTAATAAAAACTTACTGAGTCGTTCATACCAGTGCTCGAGGTGCTTGTTTCACCCATACGGGCCTTTTTCGTTTGAAAACATGATCTCGGCTTTCTTGTTTCCTCAAACCCAGTGGTTGTTCCACATAGACTTCTTCCTTGATAAACCCATTTAGAAAGGCGCTCTTTACATCCATTTGAAATAGTTTGAAATTCTGATAACAAGCATAGGCAAGTAAAAGTCTGATTGCTTCTAATCTTGCAACTGGAGCATAGGTTTCATCATAGTCTATTCCCTCGATTGGGAATAACCTTTTGCCACAAGTCTTGCCTTATTTCTGGTGACTTTTCCAAGTTCATTTACTTTGTTTCGAAGACCCATTTGGTACCAATAATTGTCCGTCCTTTTGGTTTAGGAACTAATTCCCATACATCATTTCTCTTGAACTGTTGAAGCTCCTCTTGCATTGCCTCTATCCAGCTTTCATTTTCCGAGCTTCATTAATACCTTTGGGTTCAATTTCAGAAATAAGTGCAACAATACCTGTATCCTTTTTGTTCCTTGATCTGGTTTGAATCCCTTCGTTGATATTTCCGATCACGAGCTCTTTGGGGTGACTAGACTTATGCTTCCAGTTTCTGTCCAGAACTTCAGCATTATCAGAATCTTCTGTGGATGCAGAAATATTAGGCTGAATTGATTCTTCTTCATGAATTCCTTCTTTGACTATTTCCTGAGAATATTCTGCTTTGTTGAAACCTGATCTTTCAGGTGCACATAAAGATCTCGGTTCTTCTTCATGCACTATAACACTTTGTTTTGGAACTTCGCCTCCGAAACTTTACATTCATGGATTCTTCCACTGTCCGAGTGTTTTTATTGAACACTCTATATGCTTTGCTAGAGTTTGAATAGCCCAGAAAAAATACCTTCATCCGACCTTTCTTCAAACTTACTAGGTTGACGATTTACATTTTTAAGAATATAGCAAGGACAACCAAAAACTCGAAAGTATGAAACAATAGGTTTTCTTTCTTTCAAAATCTCATAGGAGTTTTCTCAAGTATAGGTCTAAGAAAAATTCTATTAATAATATGACAAGAAGTAGAAACCGCTTCGCCTGTAACCGAGTTGCCACCTTGCTTTCTATAAGCAATGTTCTAGCCATTTCCTGCAGAGATCTATTCTTTCTCTCCACAACTCCATTTTGTTCTGGAGTGTAGGGAGATGAAAAAGTATGCTGTATACCATTTTTATCACAAAAGTCTGAAAAGTCTTGATTCTCAAATTCTCTCCCATGATCTGTTTTGATACTTGAAATAGAGTAACCTTTTTCATTTTGAACCTTCTTTGCAAATGTTGAGAAAAATGAGAATGTATCTCCTTTATTTGCAAGAAAAATACCCATGTAAATCGAGAGTAATCGTCTACAATCACAAGACAATACTTCTTACCTCCGATGCTATAAGTTCTGGTAGGTCCAAACAAATCCATGTGAAGAAGTCAGTAACACACGGTTAGTGGATATATGCTTTTTAGATTTAAAAGAACTTCTTACCTGTTTTCCCAAAGTGTGCATGCAGAGCAAAGTTCTGTTTTCTTGTAATTTAGTGAAGGTAAGCCACGAACAAGCCTTTTGTTGGCAAGCTTGGAAATTTGTTTCATGCCGACATGTCCAAGTTTGCGGTGCCACAAATCTGCTTCATCTTGGACTGATAAAAGACATTTTGTAGTGTCTACATTTATATCCGTAAGATAAATGTTCCCATGTCTTCGTCCAGTAAAAGTTTGAAGAGTCAATGCTTGTTCCAACATAAGTTCTCTTTGAAGTTTATTCTGAAACCAGCATCACATAACCGGCTGATGCTCGAAGATTGTAGTTTAATCCTTTGACTAGAGAAACGTTGTTGATGATTAGGCTGCCAATCTTGACAGCTTCCTAGTCCTATAATGTTTCCTTTAGTATTTCCTCCAAAAGAAACTGTCCTCCCTTAATTTTCTCAAATTCAATGAACATCTTTGAATCTCCAAATCATGTGTCTCGAGCATCCACCGTCCAAATACCATTTCTTCTTTCTTTTGAAGCTTACCCGCAATGTTTAAAAGAACTCATTTTTTCTTTGGTACCCAAATTTTCTTGGGTCCATTATAGTTAGTAGTATAAGCTTTTTCTATCCAATTCTTTTGAACAGTCTCCGACTTTAGGACATTTGTTTTCAAAATGTTCTTTTTCTCCACAATTAGAACATTTAAGATTATTCTTACCAAATGGGTTTAACAAAATTACTTTTGAAATGATTTTTGTAAGCTTGTCGAGGAGGTCTCTGTCTAATTCTTTCCTTGACTTTAGGAAAATCAATCAAGGAATCATTTTCTTTATAAAAGCCAAGTCCTGACTTGTCATAATAAGGAATTTGAATAGAAAGAATATGCTGAAGGGTTTTTGATCCTTTTGAGAACTTTGTGGTAATATCTAAAAATTCCTTTTTGAAAACATTATTCTCTTTTTGCAAAGAATCTTGATTTTCCTTTGCTTTCAAAAGATCCTTTTGATAGATTCATTTTCATTTAAAAGAACCTCTCGATTTTCCTTCATTTCCAAAAATTCCTTTTTGAAATCATCCAAATTTTCCTTCAAAAATCGTTCGTTTGTTTAATCAACTTGTAATTTTCCTTTTTTAATGAGGAGATCCTTTTCAAAGTAGTTTTTAGATTAGAACAAAGCTCATTTATATACTCTGAAACTTCTAAAGGAATATCGAATGATTTACCTCGATTTCTCTCGTCTGAGTTCGAGTCCGATTCGATTCCAATCTGAATCTGAATGTGCCATAAGACAAATGTTTCCATATTCGTCTTCACTATCTTCAACTTCTGTATCGCTCCATGTTTCAGCTTTGAGAGCCTTCTTGTATTTTTCAAACTTTCCTTTGTTCTTTTTGAGTCCGGGACAATTCTCGTTTAATGTGCCCCTTTTTCTTACACTCAAAACAAATTACCTCTTTGGCATAATCATCATCGTCATCAGACCTGCGTTGTCCAGACTGTCTGCTTTGTTTTTTGTTGTTGAATTTTCTGCCTTTTCTGTTTAGTTTCTTTACCTTTTTAATCAGCAGTGCTAGTTCCTCATCATCCAGCTCTTCTTCAAAATCTGTATCATCAGAATCAGTATTAGACTTGAGAGCAATAGACTTCTTACCTCTGGATTCCACTTCCTTGTTCATTTGTTCTGCCTCATAGGACTTGCAGAGTGCCTACAAGCTCATCAACCGTTAGTGGTGAAATCCGCAGAGTTTCTCGATAGATGTCTTCACATTGTTCCATTCTTTTGACAGTCCTCTCGAAGTTTGTTGACTTTCATTGGTCCAGAACAGTGCTGTCCTTGATATGCCAAACCGTTTACAATTTCGTAAAGCGACCGAACATATCTCCTATTGACTCTCCCTGTTTCATCTTGAAGGACTCGTATTGACCAAGTAAAATATTTACTTTGGTCTCCTTGACACGATCGCTTCCTTCATATGTCACATGTAGTCTATCCCATACTTCCTTCGCCGTATCACAAGAAGATATACGATTATATTCATTAGGTGATAAAGCACAATATAGGGAGTAAATAGCCTTTGCATCAAGAGTTTGTCTCTTTGTTATCTCTTCGGAGAGAGAGTGGCCGATGATTCTTTTTCTTTATCATCATCGCACTCTTTGAAGTCTTTCGATGTTATTAGTGGGCTCGATTCCCCTCTCAACCACATCCCATTCCAAAGGGATCTTTCGACCTCGAGGAAAGCTTTCATTTTATTCTTCCGATATTGTAATCCTTGCCATCGAAGTAAGGTGGACGAGTGTTGCTTTGCCCTTCAATTAAACCTGGTGCAAGAATACTAGCCATAGAGGATCTTTAACTCAGAAGTAACAAACACTTCAAAACTTGAGCACGAGGCTCTGATACCAATTGATGTAACTAGTGTATGCACCTAGAGGGGGTGAATAGGTGTTTAGGAATTTTACGCGCAACTAATATCGATTATTGCAATCCACAAACAGAAAGTAAATAGGAGAGTTAGAGAAGATTGCAAACGCTGTTTATAGTGGTTCGGCTTTAGGCAAGCCTACGTCCACTCTCCGGTGACCAGCCAATCGGCTGTATTTCACTATATGATCAACGGTGATTACACACTTCCGAGTGTTTATACTTGGTGAAAATCTGTCTCACTAAGTCACTCTCTTTTGTAATACACTGAGATCACTCAAATACGCTCTATGAACAACAGTTGAAGAACGGAATCAGCTTTGGAATAATGTTCATCTCATCTACCCCTAAGTCTCAACCTATCCTTAAATACTCTCCAAGCCACATTCGACCGTTGGCTCTTTCCGTGAGAGTTCCGTCTTTCCTTTCCTGGACAAACTTAATAAGGCAAGTCTTTTTGACCGTTGAGAGTAGATCAGATCCCCTTAGATTCTGTTCGCCCATACAATCAGAATCTGGGCTTCCATAAGTGCTCTATTCTTCTTTGGAAGTTGTCCACTAATTGATCCCGTAAATCGAGATAACATAACAGAATCAACATGAATAAGGTAAGTGAAATACTCTACCGTTGGTGATCTTATCTTGTAGATACATCTTAAGTCTGACAAACTTAAGTTCTGAGTCTGCTTAGAATTTCAGTCTGATAAGGTCAGACTTTAATTCTAAGTCTGGTATGATCAGACTTTAATTCTCAGTCTGGTACGGTCAGACTTTAATTCTCAGTCTGGTACGGTCAGACTTAAATTCTCAGTCTGGTACGGTCAGACTTAAATTCTCGCCCGTAGACTCTTCCGTCCGAAACCGGCGCACTCTAAGACACCCCAAGCTTTATCTTCTGCCAAGCACTTTAAAGCCTAAGTCTTTCCGAGTTCTTTTCCTTCAAGAGTTTAGTAAGAATCTCATTTGTAAAATGTTTTGTAGACATCAAAACTAGGAGTTTCCTCAACATCGATAGTTTATATCTTTTTTATTTTGTGTTTGTGTACAAATTTTTTGTTTGCTAATCAATGTTCTAAGCTTTCTCCATCATTTTGCAGAGGATGATAGTGATTAAGCATGGTTTGCAGGGCCAGAGATACAAGACCAGGGCACTTGAGATTGCAACTACAGCAAATGGTGACAAACCCTAGAAATCATATATAATAGTCAAGATTACTTCGCAAGAAGTACTCTATGTACAATTGGTATCAGAAAGATGACTTTTGACTAACGGTTTTTAATTTTGCACATGTCTTCAATGCGATATAAAATTGTTTTTTAGAGGGAACAATCCTTTTTTTTTTAATCAACGATCTTTTCTAATACTATATAACAATCCACATCTTTAACTAATAGATCTACTTAGAGCTAATTTAGAATGCCTCTGTGTCATTGTAGCGGTGGAATCTGTGAGTTTTCATGAAGAGCGTGAAAAGGAGACGGTGGTGATAGGGAAAGGAGTTGATGCAGTGACGATCGTCAGCAAATTAAGGAAGAAAGTTGGGAGGTCAACCAAGTTATCAAGCGTTGAGGATCTTGTGGATTAATTAATGAAGCCAAAAAAGCAGCATGGACGATATTGTCCTAGATTCAAACCTTACTTTTCTAGCACATTTACTTCATTGCTTTGTTCTTCGTGAACTACTTTATTAGTCGATGTTCTTTGGTCGCTTGGATTTGTCTTTATACCCACATTTTAGATGGCACTTTTTCCTTACTGCATAGTTTATTTAGTCTATCCTTCTTAATAATATCTCCTTTTTCATCCGCTTTTAATGATTAAGCACATGAGCATGGCTTCTTCTTTTTTCTTTTTTCTTTTTTAATGGTTGTGGGTGGTGAATAACAAGAATAACAAATTTTGTAATTCAATTCATGGGAGGAGAAATTTCTTGAGAAAATTTAAAATAAACAATAAGTATATGAGATATTTATTTGGTTTGGTCTGAAGATTAGTAGCTGCTCTATGGGGGGAGTCGGCCACAAATAAATCAATTATGAGTCCATGGAATTATAGAGTTGCAATGATCAGTCGCTTAAATGTTTTCCAATATTAAATTATAGCCAAAGCAAATGCCGAAGTATTATCTCATCATATCTCATAGCATTTGCTCAAAAAATTCTAAAGACAAAAACCTAACACTCCTATTGATTGCTTTAAAGTGTAATAACTGAGCATAACAACCCACATGCGTGCTTTTTATTCCGGTTCACTTCACTTGCTTGGAATTTGAAACTGAGAAGGATTAAGCAACTTAAACAAATCCAAGCTAAAACATAGACTTGCCGACTCAAACATGGAATGCATCTTTAATTCAATGCAAGATCAGACTCAATCAAATTTTGGACTTCACCCAATTTGGTTGGAGACAAAGTCCAATTAAGACTTTGCTTGGTAAACGCCCCAACCATTATCACTCGCACTCTATAGGCTGAGCTGCATTCTCCAATTTGAGAGCTGTCATGTTTGTAAACCTGTCAAAATGGTTTCCAAATTCATTTAGTAACCCAAAAAATTATTTGCATGGGTCATACTAAATTTTGCGGACCAACATAATGAGGTTACAAAATAAAGAGGCCAAAATAAGTGAATTATAAATAGGTCCACTACAAATCCATTTAGAACTCACTTAACCCATTCTTCTTCATCTTCTTCAATTACTCGGCCTCAGATGAATCCAAATTGGGCCATGATTATGATAAAGTAAAGAACCGCCCACTTCTTGTTGACACTTCCAGTTCCGGTCTTGGAGGCGAATTTGGCGAGCAGATCGGCAAAGCAAGGGCTTGAGAGGATTCAACTGAGGTGGCACCGGCACTTGATTGACTTGGTGAGGGCGGCAACATCAAGGGTGACTAGGGGTGAAACGGGTGAAGAGGATGCGGAACACGTAGCAGAGCAAGCTCTGGAAACGAAGCGAGTTGGGAGCAATAGACGGGGTCGCTGTGGTTTTGGGAGGGTAAGCTGAGGACGAAGCTCTTTGACTAGATCTGCGACCTTGTGCTGGTCTCCTTCTTCCATTGTAGAACATAGAGGGAGAAAGTGAGGAGAAGGCGAGTAAGGGTGTATTTGTTAACATTTCTATTCCTAGGAGCAATTTATGTTTAGAAATAGTTTTTTGCATTTCTGCTGTAAAAACAAAGAAGATGAGGTGAGGGGTTCAAATCTCAGGGGAGGCGCTAGGTGTCTTAAGTGTGCTGCCGGGGGTGGTGGGTCCTCCCGCTTACGTAGCGCCTGGGGGTTTACGCTTCGGCTACCGGCTGAGGTGGTTCCTCCAGCACCAAAAAAAAAAAAAAAAAAAGAAGTAGATTTTACCACCCACCTGGGTGGCGTCGATGGCTTGAGCTCCCTTCCTCTCGCAAAAGGTCGGGGGTTCAAAACCCACGGTTGTCATAGGGTGACTTAACTGATCGTCTGTGTGTGGTGGCTAGCACTTTCGGCCCCCAGGGTTTACTCCCCTAGCTATCGGCGGGGTGCGGGGTTCCCTGGTTACCAAAAAAAAAAAAAAAAAAAAACAAAGAAGTAGATTTTTTACTTCTTGTTTCTGCTTCAAATTTATTTTCTGGCCATTTTTCTATTTTGGCGATTAGAAAAATTAATTGAGTTACCAAACGGATTTCCGTTCTTTTTTTATTCTAAGGAACAATAGAACAAAAAAATAAAAAAAAATAGGATGATTACCAAATAGACCTTGAAAGTGTTGGCTTCTTTTTTATTGCTTAAGGCCGTGAAAATTATGAATTTCATAATAGTTTGGAAAATTGAAATGAAAAATCGACCACCTTGCAAGATTGAGAAAGTAATCGTAGAGAGAAAAATGTACTAGGTTGTCTCCTTTTTTACGAGGTCTTGGATTAATTTTACTCAATACAGCTCATGTTGTTTCTTGTTTACATTTGTTTAAGAGTTCCACTCCTTGTATAATTAAATTCACTCCATTTTTCACGAAAAAGGCAGTTGCCCTAATGTATTCAATTGCATTTTAAAATGGTAGCTCGCAAATTTACTTTTTTTTTTTGTACGTTTTCAATTTTTATTTAAGATCTAGTTGTCATAATTAAACATTTCACATGTTTTGTGTTTGTTTAATGTGGCTATCTCATGTATATTAAAGGAATTATGTTTTCTTTTAATTTTTAGGTTCTATTTCTAAAAAGGGTTAATATCACAAAAAACCCTAAACTGGTACATTTGTCAAGTACAATCTAGAGATTAACATTGACAATTTTGTAAAAAAATCTTATCTTCATAACCTTTGACTTTTGTTTTGCATAAAACCATCAAAACCATTCTTATCTTGATATTTTGGAAAATACTTCATGAATGATATTAATTTTTGTCAGTTCAAATTGATGAGATTTTATGGTATATTAAAAAATATTTTTCTTAATAAATGTTGTGATTTAATTACATTTCATCTTTTAAAGTTTCACATTGAAGAATATAACTATGATTTTATTTTGGAATTATAGAGATTTTTTTTTTTTTCAATCGACCAACCCATTATATGTATTTGTGTACACAAGATAGTTGATAAGAAAGACTTTGATGGTGATACGTTTAACAAATGTGAAAGTTTATAAACAAATTATTACATAAAAAAGTCTGTTAAATTTTTTTTAAAATTCTGCTTGTCAATTAATCCACAAATTTGTTAAACAACTTTGAAAAGTATTAGGTTTCTCGAAAATTTCTCTTTTCAATGAAACTAATTTCTACATAAGTAAAATCTAACAGTAAATTGAAAACACACCACCTCTAATATACAAGGCATAACCACAAGAAAAAAAAACACATGAAATCTTAATTATGGTGATTAGATCATACATAGAATTAGAAAAAATACTATAAAAAAGAAGAAGAAGAAATGTAAATAAGTTTGGGCCACCACTTTAAATTGCAATTGAATGATTGATGGTGGTTTTATCTTTTTGGTGAAAATTGGATGGATTTAATCATATAAAGGGTGGAAATAGTGACACCTTGTGCTGTATGGATATTTGAACTACACAATCAATATTTAAAATTGAAAACGTCGCATCAATAATATATTAGTAATCGGGCATTAACCATTATATTAAGATCTCGTTTATATTTTGCCAAAAACCAAAGCCAGTGCTTGTTGATTTGTGTATGGCTTGGGCCAAACTTTCACCATCATCTTAATGCCCCATCCCTAACCCTCGACCTCTCTCATTAACTTGACAAGCCAGTTCATGGAGCCATCTATTCTTAAAGGCAACAATATAAGAGGAAAAAAATGCTAAAAACAAATCCTAGGTCAGGTTAGGTCGAGTATAAATTGAGAAATTTGCATTGTAAATAAATGAGTCAATTTGGGTTAGATAATATATGACTCAACCCCACCCATTTGATGGCCCCACCTATATGCAAGTTGAAACTCGAAAAATAATATAATGTTAATCCATGGTAACTATGTTACTAAAGACACGAGTTGACTCAGTCCAAAAAGTTCATATGAAAGCCAATGCTCTTTTTTCCCCACTTTTGGACTTTTTGTACTAAAGCAGCGACACGCCTATCTGACATGTTCAACAAGAACGACTTGTTAGGACAACAATAGACGGCGCGGAATTTGCTAGGAACTATCGTAAGATTTATAACGTCAATTTACCAGAAGCTTCTCTTGAAATGCTTTTCTTTGTTCTTTATTTTTTTTTTCTTGGGTCTTCCTCCGTCAATGCTGCCTTGCTCGAGAAGGCTTAAGAAGCGCGTCATCAACGTGTGTGTCTGTGTACTCCAAGTGTATATAAAGCCGTTCGCCACCACCCTCGTCTTCTCACAGCTCCAATCGGTATCCACTCATTTCTCTTAGGCTTACGTGCGCGGGCTCCTGTATAACATTCTGCTTCCGTTAATCTGATCAGAGCATATCTGAGAAAACATGAAGGTTTGTGTGTTCTGCTTCCCTGATTATGTTTGGGTGTCCAGATCTGTTGTTTCTCTCCATTTTCATCTCTGAGTTAGCTGGTTTCACGTGCTGACAATGTCTGTGCACTGATCCGCAGAAGAAGATCGTGTTGAAGGTTCAGATGAATTGCCAGAAATGTAGAACCAAGGCTCTTCAGACCGTCACCGAAGCCGATGGTAACAACCCTCTACTTCCCATGGACTGGGTTTTGTGCTTAGGTTAATCGGCCTTGTTCACTGATGTTTTCATGGCGCCTGATCTTGAATCATCACTTCCGCTCAACCTCAGTTCCTCCAAAACGAATTAATAATTTTCACTTCGATTGTTGCGGCTGTTCTAAATGACAACGTTAAGCAGATGGCATCTACAAAGTGTCTCTGTGGATTTAGATTAAGTGTGTCCCCCACGCAATGAATTTCCATGACAAGCTGTTTTGTCTGTCAACAAATGCAGGTGTAAACTCAGTGAAATTTGAAGGAGAAGACAAGGTGGTGGTGGTTGGGGAAGGAGTTGACGCAGTGCCTCTGGTCAACCATTTAAGAAAGAAGGTCGGTCCGACTCAGATTATTAGCTTCGGAGAAGAGAAGTGGCACCCATGTGAAGAAAATACTCACATGAAGAAAATGACATGACTCAGATTTTTCTTTTTTGTCCTTTTCCTATTTTCACATAGAGAGAGATATTGTTGACTTTCAATAGGAAGGTTTCGGAATTTTTTTGTATTACTTTTCTCGTCTCCTAATACAATTATGGTTCGACATTAATACTGATATCAAAGATGTTAATTTATTAATGAGATGTTACATATGCAGTTAATTTTTTTTAAAATAAATCTATGTGTCTTATTCCTTGTTTTTGACGGTGAGTAGATCAAGGGTCTACACATGATCCTGACAGCAAATCAATCAAAGTAAATACTTCTTTGTTTATCTTCTGTTTTTTCTTGTTTTATTAATCTATCTGCAGCAGAACTTTTTACAAATTCATTCGATGAGAGGGGGAGAGACATGGTCATGGAAAAAGTTCGACAAGTCTAAGAATCCAAGCAATAAAGGCAGGCAACTCATTTGCGAAGGTCTTGGTCCTCTTTTAATAATATAAAATAAGGTATTCGTTCCTTCTGTGAACAGAGAATCCATCTAATTTGCAGTTGGGTTAAATCAATACGAAGATCTGCTAACGACCAAAGGTGGTAAAGAACGATGGCACCGATGTTGAGGCCGCGGTTTCATACTTCGGTTAGACGACTCAAAATTTCTTATCATTGGTTCAACCTTGAATATCTATGACCCTTTTCGTGAATATTACCATTAAAGTCATTCCTTGATTATCAAAAATTGCATAAGGATGACCAAATATCTTTCCAAGTCCTCAACCCCATGAAATACTACATCTTCGTACCAGTATAAAATAGACTTCTTGAGAATCGAGTTCTGTCGTCCCGTGTGGGAACTACTTGAGCTATAATCATTGTTTGGTAACTCCCAAATGTAGCTTTCTAACATTCTAAGAGGTAAGTTCAGTGGTTAGTATGGATTCATTGATCATATGTTCAAATCATGTAGAGCGTCTTCCAACGTAGAATAAGTGACGTGCCAACTTCTTATGGAGATTGACCAAAAAAAAAAAAATCTTATAGAGGACCTCCTTGAATGGTCATATACTTATAACTAGCATGTGACCTGTGAGATGCGCATGTTAAATTTAGTAATATTTCCATGTGATATAACCCATTTAACACCAAATTTAACTTTGACGTTCTATGTAAATGTCAATGTTAAAATTAAGTGGTTGCAAATAAGTAGTAACATGAATATATATATATATGAACCAAAGATTTATTAGATTTGATTACACTATATTAATCTAACGCTCTTTCAATACCTATTCCCTTTAATTCAAAAATGTTTTGCACATAGTCTTTATCAATAAATCCTATGCCAGTAATATGTGAAGGGGTGATCATGCAAGTATGCAATTAAAAAAGGGTAAAAGGACCTCGGTTATGAGGTTGATTGGCCAATCCTATGGGTTCCATAGGTCGTAGCTAATAACAATTAGATGCCGGATAATTATGTTGATACTAATGTTCGCAAATTGGGCTGTGCAAGGTGGAAGAACTTGAAGTAGCAAGTATGGCACTTGTTGGTGTGGAGATGGACATAGTAGTACGTTGTGCTGTTACACCCCGACTCTCGAACTCGCGACAACCCCCTTCTCTTGGTCGATAGAAAGCGACGTCCTAGGACTTGTCGACGACCATTCATTTTTATCTTTCGTTATGCGCAAGCAGAAGACGAACCATCCTCAATCCAACAAACAATCAATCAATCAATCAGGGATAGAGGGATGAACAACAAGAACAATCATCACTACTCATTTATACAATTTACTAGATTAACCAACGGAGGATCGTTTTCCGATTTACAAGCCCGACAACAGGAGCTGATCCATCCTTTAAGCTAAACCAAAAAGGAACTAGGCTAGGTTAATCCAACTGTACAAAATGAACCCTCGGGTTCAACACCACGGTCACTCGGACCCATCGGACTCGACTCCGTCAGGTCGATCACTAGAGAAGCGAGGGCAGGAGTCTCCACTACGGGTGTGTCATTCTAAGGACCTGAAAATGGTTAATCACAATGGGTTGAGATAAAATCTCAGCAAGTTCTTCCCCTAAGCCCCGGTTAGTACACCAACTCAACCTGGGGTATCTCTCCAGAATCACCCCTCACTCAACCCAACAACAAACAGCCAGCAAACAGCAGACTAAACATCAGACAGGGTCAACCAACGATCAAAAGTCGGTTCGCATGCAACCTTACTCGGTATGCCATACCCTGCACGTAAAACCTTATACAATACAAGCAATGCAACCAACAATCATATAGTCGGTTCACATGCAACTTTACCCGGTATGCCATACCCTGCACGTTATAAGTCAGCACAATACACACAATGCACATGGCCATTAGATGATGCAGTTCATCAATCACATGCGAGTTGCACCACAAGCGATCTCACCTGGCCATTGCCATACCTTGCACGTTATCAATTCATGCGTGCGTGCCATAAATGATATGATCATTTCATGCATAATCGGAACCAATGATGCCATGTTTTTTCATGCACTCTCGCATCCACACGTGTTCCGATTATTACTACCTCACAAGGCGACAACTTGGCCCAGGTGCAACGGCACTACGACGCCCTTCTTCTGCAGAGGCGCAACCGTACCCTTCCGTGCAGGCCGAGGCGCTACGGCGCTACGACGACCTTCCTCCGCAGAGGCGCAACCGTGCCTTTCCGTACCCTTCGAGGTACCATGGCGCTACGACGCCCTTCCTCCGCAGAGGCGCAACCGTGCCCTTCCGTGCCCTCCGAGGCGTAACGGTGCTACGACGCCCTTCCTCCGCAGAGGCGCAACCGTGCCCTTCCGTGCCCTCCGAGGCGCAACGGTGCTACGACGCCCTTCCTCCGCAGAGGCGCAACCGTGCCCTTCCGTGCCCTCCGAGGCGCAACACTGCTACGATGCCCTTCCTCCGCAGAAGCGCAACCATGCCCTTCCGTGCCCTCCCTTTTCATAATTTCCGAAAAATCGGGTTTAACTTAGTGATTACGCAAGCATACCATCACAATCCACTTATTATCTTTGAGCATTAGCCAATGCACACATGCTTGCATATAGAACCTCAAATATTTTCTCATAAAAGCGGTCCATTTCTGGTGTCCCTCGGAAAAACCATTTTCTTCACCTTTCTCATAAAAGTGGTCCATTTCTGGTGTCCCTCGAACAAACCATTTTCCCCCTTTTGTGAAAATCACACAATTCATGTGAATGTTCGTGCCACGACACATCAAATTCACTTCATATGATCAAGGCACATGAAATTATGCACAATTTCACTTCCGAATGAATAGTGCGTGAACAGTAATCAATGAACAATAATTTCCAGAATTCAATTATTAATAAATTAAATTCAGAAATTAAACAAAACATTGATTAAACACAATTAATCAATCAATTAAGCTAAACATGCTTAATTATCACATAAACCGCACATAAGCAACACTTAAGCATAATCAAGCATAATTAAGCAAGATTAAGCTAAGCTAATCTTAACCACCTATCTAACCACCTATCTTAGGGCTAATACAACTTAATTAAACACCCTAATCAACCCTTAGCACTAATTAACCCAACCCTAAGCAAGTTTAGGCACTAAATAGGGATTAAGAGCTAAACTCACCTGTTAAGCGAGCTGGCGACACAGCCGCGGCGGCAGTGACGAACTCGACACCCGGAGACTTCCACCACAGCGATCCAAGGTGGTCCCGGGGTCAAAACAGTAGCAACAACCTCTGCTTTCCACTACAACCTCAGAAAACAGCACTGCTTGAAGAGAAAGTGGCTGACCGGAGTTGAACGGGCTGCCTGGAGCCTCGGTGAGTGGCGGGCCGACAACTGGCGGCACCCGGGGGTCGAGGGGGAACCACTTGTGGCTGGTATGGGCGGTGGTTTGGCTGGAATGGGAGAAAAATAAGGGAAAAGGCGGAACAAAGTTGCTGCAGGCGGAACAGTGACGGTTCGGCAACAACCGGCTTCCTGCCGCCGTACGGGTCGACCGGAGGCTCCTTTTGGCAATTGGCCGATGCTATCTGAATGGAAATTCTCTTCTGAACACGATGGAGGGTGGCACGAGACGAGATTCTAACGGGAAGGCCATGAACAACTCGGATTTCGGTGGAAGGTTAGAAGCTGAAAATTGCAGGAAGAAGGGAAACAAGGGAGGAAAGGGGCTGCGATTTTTGGAGCTGAAGAGGGGAGAGAGAGAGTGAAGTGAGGGCTTCTAGAAGACCCCTTCAATGCCATTAAATTCCTTCTACACTCCCCCAAGCAAGTGGCATCATCTTCTCTCTCTTCCTTTGACTTTTCTTCAAAATATCCAAGGGTATTTTGGTCATTTCCACCTTGCACATTTCCCAATGTGCCCTTGGGCTGAAAGTGAAAGGCGGGCCTAGGAAATGGGCCGGAAAATGAATAGGAACGGGCTCGGGAATTTGTTGGGCTCAAATCGGCTCAAGTTTAGACAATAGGCTCGGAAGGGTAAATGCTCAGTTTGGTCCAACGGGCTTATTTGTTTGTCTCGGTCTTCCACGGTGGCCATCCCACCTTGGGCGTGTGGCCCGCACTACTCTTGCCCGACCCACTTCCTCGTAGGCTCGTTTCCTCGGTCCGAAAATCCCTTTCCCAAAAACTCGGCTCAACCGACACTGTCGACTATCAAGGAAGCATCGTCCAAAAGTCTGTCCCAGACGTTCCCGAAAATTCGAAGTCTAATCTTGGATTCTCATGCCTTGTTAATTTTGCCCAAATGTCATTTTGATATAATTCAGACTAACAGGCGGCTTCGAGGATTCACGCGTAACCGACTCATGCCAAACCACGTTCAAGACTTCTCGACACATGGACGTCCTTGACGACATGGAATTGCGAAGGATAGATTCTTATTTCAAAGTACACGATTATCAAGGATCGACATAGGGTCGTTCGCGGGTTCGATAACAGTAGACGGAATCACCCGTCGTCCCATTATTTCTGTCCGCGAATCAACTTCTATTCGTCCTTGAAATCGGCCTGCATGACTATAGGATCGTCCTTACGCAAGTTTCACGGTCGAGTCGTTTTCCCAAGTCAAGTTCTTTAGTCACACGAATTTTGTCCTCAGTAGCTTTTCCCCTCAAGGTTAGTATTTCAGAAATGATTGTATTCGAGCGAAATTAACCAACAATGCATTGGCGAAATTCACGTTCACTCATCCCTAAAAGGGCTCGAATTTCAGGACGTCACATGTGCTTTCTAGTTAGCCAATCGAGTCTCCTCACTCAATAATTCCTATAGAAACATCTCAATACAAGAAAAAGTATCTCTACGTTGAAGGGCAGCCCTCATAGGGTCAAACTCATCATTCAGGGTCATAAAAAATTGCAAGTGTCAAAAAAGTCTCAAACATATTGCATTGGTGTCAATTTAGTCATAAAATTTTTAATTGTGCCAATTTAATCCTAAAACTTTTCACCTGTTATCAATTCAGTCATAAATCTTTTGATGGTACCAATTTAATCCTAAGCCTTTTGAATCGGTGTCAATTTAATCCTAAACCTTTTGATTTGGTGTCAATTTAGTCATTTCAGCTAATTTTGGTGGGATTTTGCTGATGTGGACATTGATCAGCTTAGTGGCAAGCATGGCTGGGTAGGCAAGGCCAGTCTACCCCACCATGCCATCACCTGCTGGCTGGCCACCACCTAGAGGAAGAAGAGAGGAAGGAGACTGAGAAGAAAAAAAAAGAATTTGAAAAAATAATAGAAAATAGAAAAATTATTAAAATATTATTAAAAATTATTTACATTAGACCAATAGTGCCGTCTAAACCAGCCGGCATCCACATCAACAAAATCCAACCAAAATTAACCAAAATGACTAAATTTGCACCAAATCAAAAGATTTATGACTAAATTAACATTAGTTTAAAAGCTTTGCGAATACATTGGCATCACTAAAAAGTTTAAAACTGAATTGGCATTAAGTCAAAAGATTTAAAACTAAATTAGTACCATTAAAATGTTTAAGACTAAATTGGCACTAATGCTGTAATTTTATGACTTTTCTCACACTTTTTCCAAAAATTGCATGATAAGCATACCATCATGATTTTCAACAAATTTGCAAGTATCATTAGTCCCCTCCAAACGCGGTTTAGACAAGGATAACTAATTTCAAATAGTATGCGTAGAGGATAGAAAATCTTAATTGGACTAACCTGCCTTTGTATGTGTGTAATATAAATTCCCTAACAATTGATATTGATGGGCAACATCTGAATTGGAATAATGACCGGCAAGAAGATCCCAAACTTCCTTTGCCATATTAGAAACACCAAACTAGATAGGATAGATAGGATTGAAGTGTTTTGAATTATACGAGAATATGATGATTTAATCCCATTCTTTCAAAGGATCCACAAATTTAGCCTCAGTTTCTCATAAATTTTATTAAGCGCACAAATATCTTTGGTAACATAACTCCAAAGCTGGTGTGCTTTCAAGAAGCTTCATTTTTCTTAAACCCATAAAATATAATTACAACCATTCAAAATAGTCTAAACAGCTATCAAGGCATCCAATTTATACATGATAGTCACTTTACCAGTATAAAACCAGCAGAATCTAGTATGTCGAAAGTAGATAGGACGAAACAAGGCCAAAATGAATTCAGGATGTCGAAATACCTCAAAAATTGGGCGGAAAACGTCAAAAACCAGTCAAAAAACAATCAAACAATAGAAAATGCAATAGAACCAATCGGTCGGTCTTACCTAAACCTGTCAATGGTAAAAAATCAGAGATGACATGGCGATGATGTAGTGGATGACATCAGCACCGTGAAGGACCGCTGCGCTTGCAAGCAAGCATCTCGATCCAGTCGCGTGAGATGGTGGCGCGTGGAGGCATGTTTAGCGATTGTTGACAATGAAACTTGCCAAGCTGCCTCGATACACAGGCGGCGAGTCATGGTAGTGTTAGTTTTTTGAAATGAGCAGCGAAAGTGTGCCAAACAACAACTAAAAGTTTTGATCTTGACAGAGAACTAGGAACGACATAGTTGGTGTGGCTGGTGTCGTGGTAGTTACCATGTAATAGACTCGATAGATGCTCTTCAAATAGCAATGATGTCAAGTTGAGATTTATGATTTATTGTAAATAAGAGGAAAGTATAGTATATTTACATTGCCAAATGAAGAGTACAAGCCTTCCTTTATATATGGGGTGAGAATTGAGAAGGCAATTAGGTTTTAATTATAATTAATGTAAACAACAATTAACCTAATCTTAAATAGATACATTTAACAACTCTTTTCTTTTCTTTTTCCCTCTTTAACTCGGCTGTGGAGGGAAGTTGGAGTAACTCCTCAAAGTACGAGAACGAGATAAAGACAGAAAAATAGCTCACTCTTGATTGTAGTGGGCCAGGACACACTAAGTGCTGTTGCAGCTAGTGCCGGTCGTTTACTGTTTAAAGTTTGGCTGGTTTTTTTCTTTTATTGAAAAGGTTTGACTGGTTTAAGAGTAAAAAGACATTGATCCATTTTCTAAGTATCGAGATGTTTAAGCTTATTATCAGTTATCACAGCCCCGGAGGTTGTATTGTTAATAGAAGCTTACTCTTAAGTGATCTGGAGTCCCACTAGTCATAGGTAGGGGTGTTAGAAAAGAGCTACAATCGATTTGATTGGAATCGAATTTTAATGTATTTTTAGTTTAGTATAAATTTTGGTTCGGATAATGAAAAAATAACTTATTTTTTGTTCTTATTCACATAGTTTCGATTAACCAAACCAAATTGAAAATTGCCAATTTTCTTAATATTACAATTTATATAATTTATCTCATTTTCCACTAAATCTCTTTTTAAAATTTCAAAAAAAATAAAATAGAAAAACTGAACCGTGAACTAAATTGACTTTTCAATTTAGGTTATATTTGGTTCGGAACGCAGTTTGATTTAAGGTTAACGCACAACTAAATAATTCGGTTCGGTTTCCATTTTTGAAAATCTGAATCAAATTGAACCGTTGACGCCCTTAGCAACAAGTATGTAGCCCCTCTGTCACTCATCATCCTCACGACAATTTGGTTCATTTGTAACGTGAGTTTGATCGTGCCATGGTGTAGGATCACCACAACCCTTGTCCTACTAGCACAATGGCGTAATGGCATCAATAAATCTTTTAGATGAGAAGCACAAACATTTTATCGTGAATGTGAAACTCTAATGACAAAGTTTAAGGGGATTGTGTTGACACATGACCAAAAAAAAAAAATGCATCTAAATAAAACAAAAATAAATAAAAAGTGGGCTTATTTCGGCCTTAGTCTAGTTTGTGCAGCCCACGAAAGCTGTCTCTGGACCGGTCTCGGCTTAAATCCACCAAAATCATAAATGGTTTAATTGATAGAAAAGAACCCATCACATAAATAAGCCTAGAAACCAGGCTATTATCCGGATTTTGTGTCAATAAGGCTCCGTTTATTTCATAAAAAAATGAATAATTCAGAATATATTTTCTTAAAAAATGATTGCTTGAATTAATTAATCAATGGAAAATATTTTCACTATTGATAGCAATTTATGTGTCAAAATTTTTCGTGAATAGAGAAATTTTTTTCTTTTAATTCATTTTCTTAAGTAATATGAGTGATCGGTTTAAGTAAAATATATTTCAAATAATTTATTTTTCGTGAAATAAATAAAGCCCAAAACCTGTTAAGGACGTATTGGCCATGAAGTAAGAAAGCCCAGGCCTCTTCATCTAGTGATTTTAGACTATGGCCGAGGCCTCCACATGCCATGACTACTTTGATTTGTTGTTCAAATCCATCCATATATGTTGTCTCTGATCTTGATATTCTGCCATGTATAGATTCACGCTAATCAATTATCTAGACAAGCAAAGCATGTCGACTTACACCGCAAGTAACGGATACCCAAGGGGTCATGAATTCATTTTGGTATCTGACTAGTTATGTCACCCAATTTAGATTACGCTTGCTGGTCGTGTATTCTCTTGCTCGGCTGATTGGTTGGAATATTTTCTCAAAGCAAGAGCTTTTGATTTATTTTGTAGATGTGATTCCGAGTGATTTGCTTTACGATCATATAAACTGGCATTTTGAAAACTGAATGCGGTGAAAATGAATATACACAAGTCAAAACTCGCGAATACGCATGATGTGTAACAGAGAAAGACTCAATTTTCTGTTGATTCAAAGGGTAAGCTCATTACAACAGAGAATAATACAAATATAAATAGTCTGAATTTTCCAATGATTCACCAGTAAAAGGTAATTGGAAAGCTATTAAAGGAAGTAAATAAAATCCCTTAAAATATTGTATTGGGATCTAATCACCCGAATCCCTAAAAACATTAACAACACAGGGCAACTCGGGTAGGCTCTGAAGATTGTGGCATCCAGAGATGTGGAGTTCCCGGAGACGAGAAAGGCAGGAAATACTTGGAGGCAGGGCAGAAATTTGAGTATAGGTTAGTTTCAGAATTGCCAAAGAAGAAAATGTCCCAATGTTGCAGTCGATTCTCCCCTCTAATCTCTGACATAACGAGAAATCTATCTCTTCCAGCTTCTCCAAATTCAATATAGCTTTGGGAAACTCCGGTATGAAAGTACCACTCATCCTAAGCACTTTCATAGCTTTCTGTTAAAATTATGTCTCGAATTTGAGTCCGTGTACAATACTCGATGGACACGCACAATATTTTAACAAGGAGGAAGCACGTCCATAGAGTATTTAATGAACAACGGCGCGTGATCGGATCCGAAAATTTCTTTTCGGCAGAATATATGCTGCACATGTTGACGTTGGAGATCATCTGCCCATTTGTTGACGTTGGACGCATGCTTCAACAATATTAAATGCATGCACATGCATGCGTGACCATGAAAAATGGAGGGCGCCACTTTTGTTTCAGAAGCTGTCTTGTGGGCTTCCATTGTCCTTTGCTAATAAATGAAGGAGGGAAGGCAGGAGCTATGCACATCTTTCTTCGGTGCATGACGAGCATGGAGACATTAATCAAATGAACGTGCATGGCTTCAGAAGATGGCAGCCTTTGACAATTGTGGAGTCCATATTTGTCCTGCTCTCTTCCCATGCTCCTAAAGAAGAAGACCGTCGGAGGCCGAAGAGAAGAATAGAGAAGCCGAGCGGTGAGAGCTCCAGAGAGAAACGTGAGCTCAGAAAGATTTGTGCGTGAGTTCATTGAGTTGATTTATTAAATACCGTGGGTATTGGGTATACATTAGGGCTGGGAAACACTCGAGCGTGTAAGCGTATGTAATCCTGTAATTCTCCGATTTATAGTGAATTATTTTGTTGGCTCTCCCCGTGGACGTAGGTTCCGAAATTCGGACCGAACCACGTAAATTCTTGGTGTCCTTATTTTATTTGTTCCTCATTTTATTTCTTCGTTAATTTCTACCGCTCCCGACATAATTGCAAATCGACGATCCACTTCCATTGCGTCGCCGTTTTCAACAATTGGTATCAGAGCTCAGACTTTGCAATTATGTCCGGAGCAAAAGTAGAAATTGAGAAATTTAACGGGAGGAACAACTTTGGGTTATGGAGCGTCAAGATGAAGGCGTTATTAACAACCCAAGGCTTAGCCAAAGCATTGGAGGGCAAGGCTAGGTTGCCCGAGACAATGCGAGATGCTGAAAAGGACGAGCTAATGGAGAAAGCCATGAGCATAATCCTGTTGAACTTATCGGATGAAGTGCTGATAGAGGTGGCTGAGGAGAATGATGCGGCGGCATTGTGGACAAAACTTCAGGCCCTCTATGTGACGAAGGGTTTGAACAATCGCTTATACATGCTGAAGAGGATGTTTCAATTCCGATACACTGAAGGTACGTCCATTAGATCCCACCTAGATGAGTTTAATAAACTCATGATGGACTTGAAAAATGTCGGCAAGATTTTAGATGATGGAGAGCAAGGCATGATGTTGCTGGCGTCTCTACCGGAGTCATGGGAGCACTTTACTAACTCCTTGTTACAGGGGCGTACAACGATTACCTCAGAAGAGGTAAAATCCGCCCTGTTTTCAAAGGAGTGGCAAAGAAAGTTGCGTGACGATAGTCTAGCGCAAGGCGTGGCGCGATGACTGATGATTCGAGGTAGAGACCAACATCGGAGGCCCAACTACAGCAGCAGAAGCAAAAGCAGATCGAAGTCGTGACATAGAAAATCAAAAGGTCGCATCAAGTGCTTCGAATGTCACGAGGAGGGGCACATACGGAGAGATTGTCCTAGGTTGAGAAATAAAGGCAGTGGGCAAAATGCCACAAGCAGTGTGGCGAATGTTGCCGAGGAGAGTACCAGTCATGCCGAGGCCGTCTTATGTGTGTCTACAAGCTCGTCAGGAAATGGATGGGTGTTGGATTCCGGATGTTCCTTTCACATGACTCCTCATAGGAACTAGTTTACTACCTACCAGACAACAGATGGTGGTAGAGTTCATATGGGGAATAATGCAGCCTGCAAGGTTGTGGGAATAGGAACAGTCCGGATCCGGATGCATGATGGCGTAGAACGGACACTGACAGATGTGAGGCATGTACCATAACTCATGATGAGCCTCATTTCCTTGGGCGCACTTGATGACATCGGGTGCAAGTACACCGTTGAAGGTGGAGTACTGAAGGTCTCTCGAGGTGCCATGACAGTAATGAAAGGGAAGAAGATGAATTCTCTCTATCATTTACTGGGAGAAACTGTGACCGGAGCTGCTGCAATTTCATCAGGTGAGTCGACTCGGACTCCGACTCACTTATGGCATATGCGATTAGGGCACATGAGTGAGGCAGGTATGACGATGCCGAGTGAAAAGGGGTTCTTGAAAGGTCGAAGACGGGAAACCGGACTCCGTGCGAGCACTGCATCTTTGGGAAGCAGCGTCGTGTCAAATTTGGCACAGCTATACATTCAACCAAGCAACCAGATGAATACATTCATTTAGAAGTTTGGGGACCGTCCTCAGTTCCATCGAAAGGAGGTGCCCGATATATGCTGACATTCATCGACGATTATTCAAGGAAGGTATGGGTATACTTCCTAAAACACAAGTCTGAAGTATTTGATCGGTTCAAGAATTTTAAGGCATTGATTGAGAAGCAGTCAGGTAAACAAATCAAATGCCTGAGAACCGATAACGGTATGGAGTTCTGTGGTAAGGACTTTACCGAGTTCTGCCAAAAGGAAGGGATTGTGAGACACCGCACAGTTCTTGGAACACCACAGCAAAATGGCGTTGCGGAACGAAAGAACAGAACTCTACTTGAGCGAGCTCGGTGCATGCTTTCGCATGCAGGATTGGGCAAGGAATTTTGGGCCGAAGCAGTAAATATGGCATGTTACCTAGTTAATCGATCTCCATCATCTGCCATCGAGTGGAAGACTCATGAGGAAGTATGGTCGGGGAAACCTGTTGATTACTCCGAATTACGGATATTCGGATGTCCTGCGTATGGTCATGCGAGTGACGGTAAGCTTGAGCCAAGGGCGAAGAAGTGCATATTTCTAGGTTATGCACAAGGGGTGAAAGGCTACCGGCTGTGGTGCACTGATCCCAAATCACCCGGTTTTCTAATCAGCAGAAATGTAATCTTCGACGAGACTGCAATGCTTCAAAGAAGGAGTCTTGAGACTCAACCAGCAGAGCAAATGGATCATGGTGTCAGAAGTGAGGTGGAGGTTCAGGTGGAGCCCCCGGAGACCTCAGAGGTAACAAGAGAGGAGACTGTAGATGAGGCCACAGTTCCTGAAGACGGTGATAGAGAACAACTAGCAGAGCCGCAGCCCAATATAGCCACGAGCAGACAAAGAAGGCAAATTAGACCACCGGTACGTTATGGTTATTCTGATATTGCCTATGCATTGATTGTAGGTGATGGGGTGGAGACAGATGAGCCTTCGTCCTGCTCTGAAGCGATGGCTAGTACTGAGTCGTCGCAGTGGCTAGAGGCTATGAGTGAAGAAATAGAATCACTCTATTATAATCAGACATGGGAGCTAGTCAAAGTACCCAAAGGCCAGAAGATAGTCGGATGCAAATGGGTCTACAAACGGAAAGAGGGCATTCCCGGTGTTGAGACAGCCAGGTTCAAGGCAAGACTTGTTGCGAAAGGGTATACTCAACGAGAGGGCATCGATTATAATGAGGTGTTCTCTCCTGTGGTAAGACATACCTCTATTCGTGTATTACTTGCTTTGGTTGCTGCACAGGATCTTGAGCTGGAGTAGCTAGATGTGAAAATGGCGTTTCTTCATGGTGAGTTGGAGGAACGAATTTATATGAGGCAGCCAGAGGGATTTGCTATTCCAGGTAAGGAAGACCATGTTTGCCTATTAAAGAAATCTTTGTATGGGCTGAAACAATCTCCTAGACAGTGGTACAAGCGTTTTGATGCTTTCATAGCTAGTCAAGGCTATTCGAAAAGTCAGTTTGATAGCTGTGTTTATTTTAGGAGATTGGATGATGGGTCATTGATTTACTTGTTATTATATGTGGATGACATGTTAATAGCAGCTAAACATATGTCTGATATTAATGCACTAAAGGGGCAGTTGAGTACTGAGTTTGAAATGAAAGATTTAGGTGCTGCTAAGAAAATATTAGGTATGGAGATTTTGCGTGACAGGACTGCAGGAACGTTGCGTTTGTCTCAAAAGAAATATATTGAGAAGATTGTGGCGCGTTTTAACATGTAGTCAGCAAAATCTGTAAGTACTCCTTTAGCCGCACATTTTAAACTTTCTGACAAGTTATCACCGCAGACTGAGGAGGAGAAGGAGCATATGTCCCGTGTTCCTTATTCTAGTGCAGTGGGTAGTATAATGTACGCCATGGTATGCACTAGGCCTGACATTTCACAAGCTGTAAGCGTTGTCAGCCGTTACATGAAGCGCCCAGGTAAGACGCATTGGGAGGCTGTGAAATGGATCCTCAGATATTTAAAGGGGACAGCAGACATTGGCATTGTGTACCGAAGGAACGGCAATGGCAGTGAAACCACGGGATATGTGGATTCGGATCATGCTGGCAACTTGGATGACTACAGATCACTAGCGGGGTACGTGTTTATGCTAGCAGGTGGTGCAGTAAGTTGGAAGGCGTCCTTACAAGATGATGTTGCCTTGTCTTCGACTGAGACTGGCAAAAGGATCCTCCAGACTGATGCCAGCGACAAGTATTGGGCAGCCATTCTTTTAGAAGAAATTGATGGGAATAGGCACATTGTAGCGAAAGAGGCGATATGGCTGAGGGGTTTGCTCTCGGACCTTGGATTGGAGCAGAAAAGTGTAACCGTACACTGTGACAATCAAGGTGCGATATATTTGGCACATAATCCAATATATCATGAGCGAACGAAACATATCGATATCAGGTATCATTTCATCCGAGATATCATAGCAAAGGGTAAAATTGTTGTGAAGAAAATAGCAACAGCGGAGAACCCGGCAGACATGATGACGAAGCCTGTTCCTTCGGTGAAACTCGAGCTCTGTTTGAGCTCGATTGGCGTTTGCAGAGAATAAGCGCCCGTCGGGGCGCTGGGAGAGCCAGACATAAAAAAGGAGCACTATAACTTGGCTACAAACATCGAGCTAAGGTGGAGAATTATTAAAATTATGTCTCGAGTTTGAGTCCGTGTACAATACTCGATGGACACGCACAATATTTTAACAAGGAGGAAGCACGTCCGTAGAGTATTTAATGAACAACGGCGCGTGATCGGATCCGAAAATTTCTTTTCGGCAGAATATATGCTGCACATGTTGACGTTGGAGATCATCTGCCCATTTGTTGACGTTGGACGCATGCTTCAACAATATTAAATGCATGCACATGCATGCGTGACCATGAAAAATGGAGGGCGCCACTTTTGTTTCAGAAGCTGTCTTGTGGGCTTCCATTGTCCTTTGCTAATAAATGAAGGAGGGAAGGCAGGAGCTATGCACATCTTTCTTCGGTGCATGACGAGCATGGAGACATTAATCACGTGAACGTGCATGGCTTCAGAAGATGGCAGCCTTTGACAATTGTGGAGTCCATATTTGTCCTGCTCTCTTCCCATGCTCCTATAGAAGAAGACCGTCGGAGGCCGAAGAGAAGAATAGAGAAGCCGAGCGGTGAGAGCTCCAGAGAGAAACGTGAGCTTAGAAAGATTTGTGTGTGAGTTCATTGAGTTGATTTATTAAACACTGTGGGTATTGGGTATACATTAGGGCTGGGAAACACTTGAGCGTGTAAGCGTGTGTAATCCTGTAATTCTCCGATTTATAGTGGATTATTTTGTTGGCTTTCCCCGTGGACATAGGTTCTGAAATTCGGACCGAACCACGTAAATTCTTGGTGTCCTTATTTTATTTGTTCCTCGTTTTATTTCTCCGTTAATTTCTACCGCTCCCGACATAATTGCAAATCGACGATCCGCTTCCATTGCGTCGCCGTTTTCAACACTTTCAAATCCTTGACTGAAGGAGGTAACTTCTCAATCAGAGTGCCGGATAAATCCAGGGATTGCAGTGAGCTGAGGTTCCCTTTACCATATGGAAGATCGGATAGGCTCCTGCAGTTCTTCAGAGACAATATCTGCAATTTCTTCAGCGACATGATGGACTTCCCAAGGGTACGGATTCCAGAGCCATCTAGAGTGAGATATTTGAGAGACGGTGGGTACCAGTGCGATATATCAGTCAGGTTTTTACAATTGCGAGCGCTGAGAGTTTTGAGCCTTTCCGCGTAAACTTCTTTGGAATTAATCCCAGAAATGGAAGTCCCATTGATCACTAGCTCTTTTAAGCTCGGCATGCGACCCAACCATGGCATTTTATGGGGACTGCATCCCTTAATGTTCAAAGAAACCAACTTATAAGTAGCACTGCGTGATTTATGGATAGATTCTAATTTAGAGCAACCTTCCAGAATAAGTCTTTCCAGCTTAATTGAATCAGGAAATTTTGGAGTGCTAGTCATTTGGACACAACCAGTTAGTTTCAAAACTTTTAGTTTCCTTGCCTGCCAGATAAATAGGACGTGTTAGTAAATGTTGAGTTCCTGAGAAATACATAGTCAAAAGGAAATATGCATGAAGATAGTGAATTCATTCCACACCTGCTTAAGCAGGTCCCAACCTCTCCATTCTTCGTCAACCTGACAACCCGACAAACCAAGAATCACCAAGTTTTGCAAATTCAGATTTAAATGATCCTCAAAAATCCTAGGGCTCCCTTGCCAATCAAGCCACATTAATCTCAAAAAGTGATCCCGAAAGTTTCCTTGAATATCGGCTTGATGCAGCTTGAGGAACCTCAAGTTCCGTAAACCATCAAATTGATCCCATTCAAAACTGATATTCCCGTCGGATGGGTCACCAAATTCGAGCCCAAGGGCTTCTACTTTCTCAGTTCCCTGTCAATCAAGCAAAACAATAATAACTTAGAAAAAATGAAGCTGTCTTTCAGCATCACACTTGATGAATAATTGAACGAAAAGGATCAATAACTGTATCAATTGGCATCTAAAGTGGAACGAATGTAGCGCAGTGTTCGCAGAAGTTACCTTCCTTCCTATTAGTACATCCAGTGCCTCTTCATGGTTCCACAGCCTACTGCGCTGGCAAGGTTCATTCTTTTTTTCTCTCTCGACAATTTCCCTGCCAAAGGTCTTCAGTATTGCATGCATGCATAGTTCTTCATCCTCTCTGATTTCTACGAAAGACATGGCACGAAGAGATAGAATCGACATAAAAGGAGCATACTCACAATTATCCCACATTACATGTGGGATTCTCTTTGTCCATTCCGTTGAACAAGCTATATCAAGAAATATCTGCTGTGCTTCATCATCTAGGGTGGTATAGCTCTTGAAGAGGGCTTCTCGTACACTCTTATCAGGAGCTTAAACCATTAGATGTTGCCCTTAGTGTCTCTACACCAACGAAAAATGAAATATTGTCCACGGTAGGATGTCCCAAATGTAAAATCCTCATAGGTGTTCAGGAGGAAGTCATAGATTTAGCCTTGTTGGCTATGTATGATTTTGACCTCATCATAGGGATGAATTGGCTCAGTCAACATCGAGCCATTGTAGATTGTTACGATAAAACCATTCAATTTAGTCCACCAAACGTCCACTTGTACATATTGGAAACGGAGGAGGACCTTCCACCCCACTAATTTTTGCACTAGAGGCCACACAATTTCTGAGTGACGGTTGCCAAGGTTATTTGGTGACAATGGAGAACAAACAAGGAGAAGAACCAATACTGGAGACATCTCTATTGTATGAGAATTTCCTGACGTGTTCTGTAAGGAGCTACCAAGGCTACCACTAGAGAGGGAAATCGAGTTTACTATCGAATTAACCCCAAGAATGGAGCCTATTTCTAAAGCTCCCTACCATATGTCGTTAACAGAGCTAAAGGAACTAAAGGTGCAGTTGCAAGAATTACTAGATAAATGTTTTATACGCCCTAGTGCATCACCCTTGGGTGCACCGGTATTATTTGTAAAAAAGAAAGATGGTTTGTTGTGGCTTTGCATTGACTATTGGTAACTCAACAAGGTTATCATAAAAAATAAAAACCTACTACCGAGAATTGATGATTTATTTGACCAGCTTCAAAGAGCCTCGGTGTTCTCCAAGATTGACTTGAGACCAAGCTACATTCAGCTCCGAATCAAAAAGGAGGATATCCCGAAAATGGCGATCAAGACCTAATGTGGACACTATGAGTTCATGGTAATGCCGTTCGGCCTGACAAGCGCTCTTGTTGCATTTAATCTTTACTTGGACCGGTTCGTCATAGTATTTATTAATGACATCCTGGTATATTCAAAAAACCCGCACGAGCATGAACAGGACTTGAGGATGGTACTGCAAAAGCTTTGTGACCACATTCTCTATGCCAAATTCAACAAGTGTGAATTTTGGTTGAACCATGTCACGCCCCGACTCTCGAGCTCGTGACAACCCCCTTCTCTTGGTCGATAGAAAGCGACGTCCCAGGACTCGTCGACGACCATTCATTTTAATCTTTCGTTATGAGCAAGTGGAAGACGAACCATCCCTAATCCAACAAACAAACAATCAATCAATCAGGGATAGAGAGATGAACAACAGAAACCTCGACTACTCATTTATACAATTTATTGGATTAACCAATGGAGGATCGTCTTTCGAACTACAAGCTCATCAAAATGGGCCGATCCATCCTCTAAGCCTGGCCAAAAAGAAACTAGGCTAATCCAGCTATACAAAATGAACCCTCGGGTTCAACACCACGGTCACTCAGACCCATCGGACTCGACTCCGTTAGGTTGATCACTAGAGAAGCGGGGGCAGGATTCTCCACTGCGGGTGCGCCATTCTAGGGGCCTGAAAATGGTTAACCACGACGGGTTGAGATAAAATCTCAGCGAGTTCTTCTCCAAAGCCCCGGTTAGTACACCAACTCAACTTGGGGTATCTCTCTAGAACCACCCCTCACTCAACCCAACAACAAACAACCAGTAATCAACAATCAAACCACAGACAGGGTCAACCAACAATCAAAAGTCGGTTCACATGCAACCTTACTCGATATGCTATACCTTGCATGTCATAAGTCAGCACAATACACGCAATGCACATGGCCGTTAGATGATGTAGTTCATCAATCACACGCGAGTCGCGTCACAAGCGATCTCACCTGGCCATTGCCACACCCTACACGTTATCAATTCATGCGTGTGTGCCATAAATGATGTGATCATCTCATACATAATCGGAACCAATGATGATATGTTTTCTCATGCACTCTCGCATCCACACGTGTTCCGATTATTACTACCTCACAGGGCTACAACTTGGCTACGGCGCCCTTCCTCTGCAGAGGCACAACCATGCCCTTCCGTACCCTCCGAGGCCCCATGGCGCTACGGCGCCCTTCCTCCGCAGAGGCGCAACCGTGCCCTTCCATGCCCTCCCTTTCCATAATCTCCGATAAATCAAGTTCAACTTAGTGATCACGCAAGCATACCATCACAATCCACTTATTATCTTTGAGCATTAGTCAATGCACACATGCTTGCATATAAAATTTCAAATCATTTCTCACAAAAGCGGTCTATTTCTGATGTCCCTCTGACAAACCATTTTCCCCACCTTTCGCATAAAAGTGGTTCATTTCCAATGTCCCTCGGACAAATCACTTTCTTTCTCATAAAGGCGGTCCATTTCCGGTGTCCCTCGGACAAACCATTTTTCCCTTTTCGTGAAATTCACACGATTCATGCGAATGTTCATGCCACGACATATCAATTTCCCTTCATATGATCAAGACATATGAAATTATGCACAATTTCACTTCCGTATGAACAGTGCCGTGAACAGTAATCCATGAACAGTAATTTTCGAAATTCAATTAATAATAAATTAAATTCAGAAATTAAAGAAAATATTGATTAAACACAATTAATCAATCAATTAAGCTAAACATGCTTAATTATCACATAAACCACACATAATCAACATTTAAGCATAATCAAGCATAAATAAGTAAGATTAAGTTAAGCTAATCTTA
Source organism: Angophora floribunda (assembly GCA_014182895.1). NCBI lineage: Eukaryota > Viridiplantae > Streptophyta > Magnoliopsida > Myrtales > Myrtaceae > Angophora > Angophora floribunda. Next base: position 22,604,170 of record CM024706.1, read on the forward strand.
ATCAACTATCTAACCACCTATCTTAGGGCTAATACACTTAATTAACCCTCCTAAACTAGCATTAACACTAATTAACTCAACCCTAAGCAAGTTTAGGCACTATATAGGGATTAGAGGCTAAACTCACCCGTTAAGCCGGTCGGCGACACGGGCGCGGCAGTGGTGACGAACCTGACACCCGGGGACTTCTACCACAGCGATCCAAGGCGGTCCCGGGGTCAAAACAGCAGCAACAACCTCTGCTTCCCACTGCAACCTCAGAAAACAGCACTGCTTGAAGAGAAAGTGGCTGACCAAAGTTGAACGAGCTGCTCAGAGCTCCGGCGAACGGCGGGCCGGCAACCGGCAGCACTCGGGGGTCAAGGGGGAACCACTCGTGGTTGGTATGGGCGGTGGTTTGGCTGGAATGGGAGAAAAACTGGGGAAAAGGCGGAACAAAGCTGCTGCAGGCGGAATAGTGACGGTCCGGCAACAACCGACTTCTGGCCGCCATACGGGTCGGTCGACGGCTCCTTCTAGCGATTAGCCAACGTTATCTAAACGGAAATTCTCTTCTGAACATGATGGCGGGTGGCACAAGATGAGATTCCAACGGGAAGGCCATGAACAACTCGGATTTCGGTGGAAGGTCAGAAGCTGAAAATTGCAAGAAGAAGGGAAACAAGGGAGGAGAGGGGCTGCGCTTTTTGGAGCTGAAGAGGGGAGAGAGAGAGTGAAGTGAGGGCTTCTAGAAGTCCCCTTCAATGCCATTAAATGCCTTCTACACTCCCCCAAGTAAGTGACATCATCTTCTCTCTCTTCCTTTGACTTTTCTTCAAAATATCCAAGGGTATTTTGGTCATTTCCACCTTGCACGTTTCCCAATGTGCCCTTGGGCTGAAAGTGAAAGGTGGGCCTAGGAAACGGGCTGAAAAATGAATAGGAACGGGCTTGGGAATTTGTTGGGCTCAAATCGGCTCAAGTTTAGACAACGGGCTCGGAAGGGTAAATGCTCGGTTTAGTCCAACGGGCTCGTTTGTTTGTCTCGGTCTTCTACGGTGGCCATCCCACCTTGGTCGTGTGGCCCACACTACTCTTGTCCGGCCCACATCCTCGTAGGCTCGTTTCCTTGGTCCGAAAATCCCTTTCCCAAAAACTCGGCTCAACCGACACTGTCGACTGTCAAGGAAGCATCATCTAAAAGTCCGTCTCGGATGTTCCCGAAAATTTGAAGTCTAACCTTGGATTCTCATGCCTTGTCAATTTTGCCCAAATGTCATTTTGGTATAATTCAGATTGACATGCAACTTCGAGGATTCACGTGTAACTGACTCGTGCCAAATCACGTTCAAGACTTCTCGACACATGGACGTCCTTGACGACATGAAATTGCAAAGGATAGATTCTTATTTCAAAATACACAATTATCAATGATCGACATAAGGTCGTTCGCGTGTTCGATAACAGTAGACGGAATCACCCGTCGTCCCATTATTTTTATCCGTGAATCGACTTCTATTTGTCCCTGAAATCGGACTGCATGACTACAGGATCGTCCTTACGCAAGTCTCACAGACGAGTTGTTTTCTCAGGTCAAGTTCTTTAGTCGCACGAGTTCTGTCCTCAGTAGCCTTTCCCCTCAAGGTCAGTTGGAAATGATTGGGTCCGAGCGAAATTAACCAACAATGCATTGACGAAATTCACGTTCACTCATCCCTCAAAGGGCTCGAATTTCAGGACGTTACAAACCATGTGGTATTTTTAGGCCACATGGTCAGCAGCAAGGGAATCATGGTGAATCTAGTCAAGGTGGAAGCGACAACAAACTAGCCAAGGCCAACAACAATTGCAGAGGTACACAGTTTCCTAAGTTTGGTTGGTTACTATCGAAGGTTCGTAGAACATTTCTCTAGTATCGCAACTCCTTTAACGTGATTACTAAGGAAGGATGTCAAGTTCAAATGGACGGATGAATGCGAACGGAGTTTCCAAGAACTTAAGCAGAAGATGATTACCGCCCCTATCTGAATGATACCATCAAGACCTAGAGGTTTCAAGATTTATAGCAATATTTTACATATAGGATTGGAATGCGTATTAATGTAACATGGTAAAGTAGTGGCTTATGCATCCAGACAATTAAAGTCATACGAGTTGAATTACCCAACACATGATTTAGAACTTGCTGCGAACATCTTTGTCTTAAGATTTGGAGGCACTGTTTATACGGAGAAAAATTTGCAATCCATACAGGTCACCGAAGTCTCAAGTACTTCCCAAAAGGTGTTGAACATGAGACGAAAGCATTGGTTGGAGCTACTGAAGGATTATGACTGTGAAATGCTGTACCATCCTAGCAAAGCAAATCAAGTTGCTAATGCCCTCAATCAAAAGTCTGCCATTGCTTCATTGATGGTTAAGGGGTGGACTTTACTCGAAAAAATCCCAGACTTTAATTATAAGTTCGAGGTTGGACATTTCCCAAGCCTATTAGCTACTCTCAAGATTGAATTGGAAATATTATCAAAGATCAAGACATTGCAACAAACGAATCCAGAAACCAGAAAATTGTGAAGGAGGCCACGGAGAACAAAAGGCTTGATTTTCATGTGGCCAAAGACAGAATATTAAAGTTCTGAGAGCGATTATGTGTGCCCAACAATAAAGGGATTAAAGGGGAAATCCTATCGAAGGCCCATCGGAGCAAATACAGCATTCACCTAGGGAGTACAAAGATGTATCAAAATCTTCGCCAATATTATTGATGGAACGGCATGAAGACAGACGTTGCTAAAATCATTGCCAGTTGCCTAATGTGTCAACAAATAAAGGCATAACATTGCAAGCCTAGTGGGTTGTTACAATCATTAGAAATCCTGGAGTGAAAGTGAGAACACATTACCATGGATTTTTTCCTTGGCTTATCATGAAGCCAAAGAAGACATGATTCTATTTGGGTAATCGTCAACTGACTAACTAAGTCGGCTCATTTTCTGGCTGTATGGAAGGCTTTCTCACTGGAGGAATATACCCATTTGTACATGAGACAAATAGTTCGTTTACATGGTGTTCCGATAACGATTATATCTGACTGAGATCTTAAATTCACGGCAGCTTTTTGGCAAAGTCTTCAAGTTGCATCGGAAACCACACAAACAAGCAGAATCCGTTCCCACTACATTCTTGACTTATGAAGGTGAAAGTGCCCTTTTTTTTTTTTTAATCTGTTGACTACAATTGGTGTTCCCCCCTTGTATTCTTGACTTGGACGGAAAGATGCAATTACTACTCCTATATACTGCTCTATAATTGTTAATGGGGGGCTGTAGCAGAAAATTTCTCTTTAGTGAATTTACTACTCCTAGCTACTCCATAATTGGTGACTGCAATCGGGTCATTGAACTGCCAAAGAATTTATCATGCTCGTCTTAGACTTTATTTTAATCGATCCCACACCTGGCCTCAAGGTAGATAAAAGACCAGGCAAAAAAAGGCCATAAACTATACCCAGGTCCAGGCCAACCTTACCTTAATAGCCGAATCAGCATCGATTGAATCACAAATGGACACAGAATTGGGAACTATCGCTGCGATATTTTCTTCTTGCCCAGGAGAAGGAATAGAACAAATCGAGCATAAGTGTGATGGTTTCTTTTGGAAAGGCCCTTCTGTGCATGGAGCAAAAGGTGTCTACCTAAGAAGCAAGCAGGCTTGAGGTTAAACGAAATTATTGGAATGGACTGATGCTTGTATCCTGACGTATAATTTCTAGCATTTTCTTGATATCCAATTACTTGTGTATCTTGGATTGAAATTCATAAACCCAAAGGGATGAGTTTATGATCTTTAAAGTTGGCTCTGACTCTTTCTATAGCTGAAGAAATGTTGAAGCTGTGTAAACTAGCCAGGCAACTAGTGAACTATACATTGAGTAGTGGAGAGTACATTTTTCTTATGGTTTGATCTTGGCATCTCATGGCCCTTTGCTTGATAAATATCCAACAAGAAATTGTCCACGGTTCAGATATATCTCTTGATCTAAATCAGCGGTTGTTTGGGAAGCTTGGATTCGAGATCTGATGATTTGCTACAAGTGCTGGCTGCTCTAATGGAAGGTAGAGTTCTACTTGTAAATGGAATGCAATTAGAGAGGACCAGCATGTTAATTGGCATAAATGGTCTGGTATAACCCATGTAATTGTAAGCATTGTTTTTATAACTTCTTGCTGTACTTGAACAAGTTGGGCCATATTTGTTACAAATGTAGAACCAACAAAGACATATTTGAGCACACCCCCAATCAGGCCACAGAATTCCAACTATCTACAAGAACATCAGAATGCGCCATTTTTGCCAATCATGGCCCTTCACCTTTCTCGATTTAAGTTGGTATGTGCCAATACTAGATTGGCATGCCAACAAAGATAATCAGACAAATTAGAACGCAAGGTGCTGAATCCAATCTGCAAAACCTCAGTGATAGAACTTTTAAGGCAAATGTGAGAGGACACTCAATTGCATTATAGCTCAAACTTCTTACCACGAAAGATAACCAAAGGAAAAAGTAATTGCATACAAACATTGATGGGATTCTACCCAAGAATCTAACTTGCAAATGCAACTAAATAAGTCAACCCCGTTCTAGATGCTTCTTACTTTCAAGCTCTTTCTTCCGATCTTTCATAGAATATCCTCTAACATATGTAATGCCACACTCTATCACAGAAACAGACACAAGGCAAGAAAATGGCAAATGGAAGGGCAATCATTTGGATAGCCTAGTGAAATATTATTATGAAATATAGGAAGGTACTTGAATATATATATCTAAGCGTTTGAAGGTATACACATTGTGAATTTGTTTAAAAGCATAGAGATTTCCAATGATTGATACTTGTGGCATAAAACATATGGAACTATTTACTTGTTCAAACTTCCACAAAGACAACGGCCAAAAGCTCTACAGAAGAGTCAAATTAACACCTGCCAGCTTAATTTGATTAAATGCAGACACGGAGCTATAACTGAGAAACTTGGAAAAGCTAACCTTCACATCAATTGTATTGCTTCTACAATCTTGCATAACAAGAATTCCAACAGGCATAAAAGGGGGAAGCTTAAAGAGATTAAAAAATGCATAAGCATAAAAGAGAGCAAAGAGCTAGAACTTCAGTATCCATGTGTTTTAACACTGACACTTCATATTGTGACACAATAAGCAATCCGGAAAAAATTACAGGATCCACAGGAGTAAAGTACGAGAAGCAGTACAAATCTAGCATATTATAAATCACAAAATGATAGTGACTCAAACAATACATACATTAAGGCCGAAAAAAAAGATCTACATAACTTCTTTGATATCCATTCACATCTCAGCATTTGAGCTATTCCCACCTGCCTAGAGCAAAAGTCAGCTACGAAAATTTCGAATTTGTGGCTGCTAAATAATATAAATGGTCTATATGTATAATTTTGGACATCTGTAAAGTAGTCCCTCGCAATGCAATTTCCACAACTTTGCATTAGCACTAGCCAAATCGACAAATGTCCCGTCCATCCATCTTTTGTTACAAACCTAGATGAAGTTGCTTGATGTGGTAGCCACTGTAGTCGTCACATATCCATAAAAAAAAGAAAAGGAAATGGACAAGAAGGTCATTCTTACCAAGAAACAGAACAAATGCTAAAGTTGCTGAAAGCGGAGTGCAAGAAATCATTCAGAAAATGGGACAAGTTACAGTCACCAATTTATCAAATACTCAAAATTAACTGCAATCCAAAGGTGGACCTTTCTGCCACGAATCAAGAATATCTTTGATAATTGAGATTATGTTTAAAAGCTTGAGATGCTTGCTTAGGTCATTCTCTGCTTGCTTGCATATCTACAACTCCTTAGTGTTGCTTCTGATATTTTAAGTGAAATCCTAGCATCTCATCCAGCTCATCAAATGAACGGCATGTAATATAGTCAAACCACAAGTGATCAAACTATAACAAAGAGCATGTTCTTGTATCATAATTACTATGAACATGATTAACCAAATACCCGAACCTCACACGAAACACTAGCCTCAATTCCTTGCTCCAATCCAAAAGCGAGACACAAAACCCAAGTTTACTCTCATGCAAATCTTGGGGTACACAGAAAGAGACAAAACACTTGTGCGTCCTGGATTTTTCCGACCCGTGGCGGATTTTAGAAGTGCGTAGTCATCAATGCACTACTAGTCAGCCTCGCTCTGAACTGATCACTCACAAGCTACTAGACGAAGGGGAGAGGCTACTAAAGATTTCGCGAATGCGCGATTCTTGAAAAAGCCACCCGTTAGTCTGAGATACGCTGGAGTTGCGATTCATTGACTTGGCCACGATTTCTATCCAAATTCGGATATCGGATTTTTCGGACGTCGGGATTAATTATTGGACTTTGGCTTCGTTATTTTCCAATTTTTTGGGTTCTTGAGAATGTAGGACGTAGGACCGCCGAGTCAAATTTCAGACTCGAGACCCCGCTGTTTTTCCTTGTCTTTTCTCTCTCTCCCACGTGCGTCTCTCTCTCTCCCTCTTTTTCATCTTTTCCTACTGCTCCCGCCTGCCCCTTTCTCCCTCACGTCCCCTCACTTCTACTTTTCCTCCTCTGCCGCCTACACCCCCTGCCCCCGCTGCTGTCCTTTTTCCCCCTTTCCCTCTTGGTTTGACTTTTCAAACCCTTCTCTCCCTCTCTCTCTCTCTCTCTCTCTCTCTCTCTCTGTCTCTCTTTGCTGCATCGACGCTGCTTCTCTCCCTCTTCTCTTCTACTTCTTCGGTTCTGTTTCTTCTTCCTCCGACCACTGCCGCCACTGCTGCTGTGCTGCTGTTCCGCCACCGCCGTCACCACTGTAGCTCCGCCACCACCCCCGCTTATCGCCGGACCACCCGCGGGCCGCTCATCCGTCGTGAGCTGCCCAAAACCGAGCCACCTAGCCACTGCCGCTGCTTCCTCCTCCCTCCTTCAGCTTGCTTCGTTTCTCGGGTTTCCTGCGTTGGGCTGCACCGCCGCTGCCCGCCGGTCGCCCCCTCCTCTCCTTGCTGTCCAGTCGCACTAGTCGGCATTGGAAGCCGCCACCCGGACTGAAGCAGCCGCCCATCCTCTTTCCTCCGGTTCTGGTTTGGCCCAAGCAGCCACCACCGCCGGCCAACCACCGCCGAGCCACCTTGTCGCTGTTCGGCCCTCCCTCACCGCCGGAGAACAGCCCCTCAGCCGCCCGAACCAGCCATTCTCCTCTCCCTTCAGCCGGCCACTTGTCTCTCTTGGTTCTGTTTTCCCGCTGTTGGAGCTCCCAGCAGTCGCCAGAGCTGCGGGCTGCCGTCCAAGCATCACCAAGGAGCCGCCCCCAACCAGCCCCGAGCTGCTGGACGCTTCCTTCTTCCCCGGTTCCCTCCTTGGCCGCGCGGATAGTGGGTCTCCAACCAAGATCCGGCCGCCGCGTCATCCGTCCCGACACCCCGGAGGCACCCGTGCGACCGCCTCGTCGTCCCTTTCGCAACCGCGCCTTCGCCGTTGTTAAATGGTAAGTTTCGGCTTTAAACCCTTGTTTAGCGTGTTAATCTCGTTTAGGGTTAATTTAGTTATGACTAATCAGAATTAGGTGGTTAGTGATGGTTATTTTGGGTAATTGAGGTTAGTGGTGGTTAATTAGAGCCTAATGGTAATTTTAGTTAATTATGTGTTTATTTTATTATTTATATTGATTTATTCCGAAATTAATATATTATTATTTTATTATTATTTTAATAATAATAAATTATATTGTTGGTAATTGTTGTGCTTAATGATTGTTAGTTAAGATAATTCCCCATGTTTGGATTAATTGCTTTCCGAAAAGTAATTGTGGTGAATAGTGATTTATGGGAATTATAGGTCGTCGCATTATTGCGAGGTGAATATTGTCTAAACTGATTTGTTGATTGCTTGTTTATGCCTTATTGATTGAAGCATGTATATTTCGAGAATTATGTGATATTTCCTTATGAAATTGGTTGATTATTGGACTATCGCAATGTGGTGATTCATGGATAATATGTGGAATACTTACTGCTTCATATGTGGACCCCATGCATGTCTTGTGTGGATTATGACGTGTGCTTATGAGTCCACTTGTGCCCTGAGTTGTGTGACGCGGGGTGGAGGGCGGCTCCGATGCGTATTTACGCGGGGAAAAGGTAGAGCCCTGGGTGTGTTTACGCGGGGAGGTGGAGAATGTGCCCTGATGCATGTTTACGCGGGGAAAAGGTAGAGCCCTGAGGTGTGTTTACACGGGGAGGCAGAGGAGATCGTGCCCTGAGGCGTGTTTACGCGGGGAAAAGGTAGAGCCCTGAGGTGTGTTTACACGGGGAGGCAGACGAGATCGTGCCCTGATGCATGTTTACGTGGGCAGGTGCATAATTGGAACATGCCTGACTGTTTGGTGCTTGAGATGCATGTGTTGTGTTCTGATTATGTGGTAGCTTGTACACGTGTGTTTTGTACCATGCATGGTAGGTGAATTAAGTTGATTGTCAGTTGTTCTCCTGAGGAACGTGCCTGTTAGGTACACGATGCCCGATTATATCTGGTAGACCGCCAACCTTCGGGTTGTGCTGTCACGCCCTGACTCTCGAGCTCGCGGCAACCTCATTTCACTTGAGGTTTAACTGTACGTCGTCCCAAGTACTGTCGTCGACTAATTCATTTTATCTTGTAATTAAGCACATGCGGAAACGAACAACTCCCAAACCAAACAACAGGGATAGCAATAACAGCAACAGAGGAAAGACAAACAGTATTTTATATATCTGAAGGTTAGCCGGCACACCAGCAAATATATACACGCCTTACTACAGACGACAAGCTAAGGCCTACTCAAAAGGGGACCGGCCTAGCTAACCTAACCCTGTACAAGTGGGGGAAGGCTCGTCAAAAAGGAAATAGGCTACAGCTGCCTACTCACGGGCCTCAGAGGGATCGTTCTCTTCAATCCTCGGGTACTGCATCATCTAGGGCCTGAAAAGTTTAACCACGACGGGTTGAGATAAACTCAGCAAGTTAAAGTCCTAACCCCTAGTTAGGAATTTCGCTCGCCTCGGGAGTTTAACATACAACCTAATACAGCAATCAATGCAATACCACTTTAGAGAGAATGATAGTACAAGACAGTTTAATAAACAGGTGCAATCACAAGTGACCCTACTTGGCCTTGGTACATGCTACCTGCAGAAACTGTCAATCGCGTCACAACAACAGTAAGAGGCATGCAAATAATTTGAAACCAAAATTTACTTCTATATGAACAGTGCCGTGAACAGTAATCCGTAAACAGTAAATTCGTCCGAAATTAGATAAATAAATAAAAATAAATAAACTTAACCATGGTTAACAAATTAACCTAACCATGGTCAAATTAACCTAACCATAGTTAAATTCTAACCCTAGTTACTTTAAAACTAACTTTAGTTACTTTAATTAATTAACCTTAGTTACTTTAATACTAACTATGGTCAATTAACTAACCCTAGTGAAAATTAATTAACCAGACTAATTAACCAATCAATCTTAATTAATCACAAATACACTAATACACTAATTAACCCCTAAGCAAGATTAACCCCTAAACAAGGATTAGGAAGTTAACTTACTTGGATCGGAAATCCGGCGACACCGGCGCGTAGAAGGGAACAAGGGCTACGAGGGGTAAGCTCGGGGACGACAACGAGTGACAAACGGTGGCCGAAACGGGCCAAAAACAGCGCTGGTTACTATTCACGCGGAACCGGTGCAGCTGAGCGGAAAAGGCCGAAACGGGCGGCTAACGGCAACCAGGGGTGACCAGGGGTGCGCAGTTGGCTTCCTAACTTCCAGGACTACACTTTAGATGGTGGTGGCAGCTCCGGTGACTGCGGCAAGGCCGTTTTCCGGCTGGAAAACAGCAAGGACAGCAAGAAACAGCAGAAATGGAAGAGAAAAGGAAGAGAAAAAGGGAGAGAGAAGGGGGCTGGGCTGGTGCACGAATTTTGGGGGAGAAAAAGGAGAGAGAAGAGGCCGCTAGTCAAGGATAAGAGCCAAGGCAAGTGGGCTTGCCACTTGCTTGAAAGACCAATCAAAAACAACCAAAAACAAGCATAAACTAAGCCCACTTAGGCACAAAAGCGAAAGGCCAAAAGAGAGAAGCCCATGGGCTAGAAATGGAGGGGAACTTGGACCAACTTGGGCCCCTCTTGGGCTGGGCTAAATGGGTGCAAGGCCCATTGGGCCGCCGGTCTTGGGCCGGCCCACCCGTGGGCCCGAAACCCAATCCAATTCTTCCTTTTTCCGGCGCTTCCGTGTCCAACGGAAAATCCCAAAATAAATGAGGCGACGTCCAAGTATTTATTCTTGATATCACGGAGAAATCGGATTAAAAATTGGGCTAAATTGAGTCGATTTTCAGGATGTTACAACTCTTCCCTCTTATAGAAATTCCATCCTCGAAATTTGAACTGACACGCTAATCCTCAAGAAGATAGGGGTACTGACGCCTCATGAATTCTTCACTTTCCCATGTAGCTCCCTCTGTACCATGATGCTCCCAAATGACTTTGACCAAGGAGACCGTCTTGCTTCTCAGCACTTGTTCTTTCTGGTCCTCAATCTGAATCGGTCTCTCCACATACGACACCCTGTCGTCCACCTCTATCTCTTCAAAATTCAACACGTGCGTCGGGTCCGGCTCATATTTCCTTAACATCGACACGTGGAATACGTCATGCACTTGAGCAAGTCGAGGCGGTAGTGCAAGACGATAGACTAAATTCCCGATCCTTTCTAGAATTTCGAATGGTCCGACGTACCTTAGGCTCAGTTTTCCTTTCTTTCCAAATCGCGATGTACCTCGCATCAACGATACTTTAAGGAACACATGATCGCCCACTTGAAATTCCAATGGCCTCCGTCGTCTGTCCTCATAGCTCTTCTGTCTGCTCTGAGCCGTCTTTAACCTCTCTCGAATCATCTTGACGGCGTCTAACGATTGCTGCACTAACTCTGGCCCTGTAATTTTTCGCTCGCCGACTTCGTCCCAACAAATTGGAGTCCTATACAGTCTGCCATACAAAGCTTCGAACGGTGCCATTCTGATACTCTGCTAATAACTGTTATTGTATGCGAACTCGACGAGATGAAGTTGTTCTTCCCAACTTCCTTTAAAATCCAATACACAGGCTCTCAACATATCCTCCAAGGTCTGAATTGTTCTCTCTGATTGACCGTCTGTCTGAGGATGGTAGGCCGTATTGTACTGCAGCTTTGTCCCCATCGAAGTCTGTAGACTCTTCCAAAATGCAGCCGTAAATCTAGGGTCTCGATCTGAAGTAATCGTTATTGGCACCCCATGCAAACGAATAATCTGTCGCACGTACAATTCTGCATACTTTTCCAAAGCAAAATCCTTGCGTATGGCGATGAAATGAGCTGATTTCGTCAATCGATCCACTATAACCCAAATCGCATCATTACCTCGCTGACTTCATGGTAATCCCGTCACGAAGTCCATCATGATGTGCTCCCATTTCCATTCGGGGATTTCAAGAGGTTGTAGTAACCCTCTTGGCTTGCAATGCTGTGCTTTCACTTGTTGGCAAGTTAAACACTTCGCCACGTGCTTGGCGATGTCTAGCTTCATGCCGTTCCACCAATAATACTATCGTAGATTCTGATACATCTTCGTACTGCTGGGATGCACACTGTAGTCGCTGCGATGCGCTTCGGATAACAACTTCTCCTTAATTTCGGCGTCGTTTGGCACACATAATCGTCCACAGAATTTCAAGATCCCATCCTCGGATACTTGAAAATCCGACTTTCTCTTGGTCGCGTCCATTTGCAGAATCTTTTGGATCTCAACATCCAAATGTTGCATTGCCTTAATCTTGGTATGAATTTTAGGTTCGATCCTAAGGGTAGCCATTAAATTGGAAAGATGGCATACCTCGAGACTAAATTCTGAATCGCGAATTCCCTCCAACAGAATCCATTCTTGTACCATCATACTCGCAACCGATGACTTGCGACTCAAAGCGTCTGCCACTTTGTTTGCCTTACCCGGATGGTACAGAATATCGCAGTCATAATCCTTAAGAAGTTCCATCCATCTGCGCTGTCTCATATTCAGTTCCTTTTGGGAGAACAGATATTTCAAACTTTGATGGTCCGTGAAAATCTGAAATCTCTCTCCACAGAGATAATGTCTCCATATCTTCAATGCAAATATGATGGCCGCCAACTCTAAGTCATGCGTCGGATAATTCAGCTCGTGAGGCATCAATTGCCTGGAAGCATATGCTATCACTTTATCGTATTGCATCAGAATGCAATCGAGTCCCTTGTATGACGCGTCGCTAAAAATCTCATATCCTCCCGAGCCTGACGGAATAGTCAAAACTGGTGTAGTAGTCAGCTTATACTTAAGCTCTTGGAAACTACGCTCGCACTTATCCGTCCACTTGTATTTCTTGTCCTTTTTCAGCAACTGCATCATTGGCATAGCTATTGAAGAGAATCTTTTCACAAACCGTCTATAATAGCTAGCCAATCCAGAAAACTACGAACCTTGATTACTGAAGTCGGTCTCGGCCAATCTATAACCGCTTCAATCTTGTCGGGTCCACAGAAATCCCTTCGCCTGAGATCACGTGGCCTAGAAATGCCACTCGAGCCAACCAAAATTCACACTTGCTAAATTTCGCATACAGCTCGTGATTTCTTAGGATTTGCAACACGGTTCTTAGGTGTTGCTCGTGTTCATCCGGACTCTTTGAATACACCAAAATGTCGTCGATAAACATGATCACGAACCGATCCAAATACTCCTTAAACACCCGATTCATCAAATCCATGAAAGCAGCAGGGGCATTTGTTAATGCAAAAGGCATTACCGTAAACTCGTAATGACCATAACGAGTACGGAAAGCCGTCTTCAGTTTGTCCTCCTTTTGGATCCTCAATTGATGATAGCCCGTCCTTAGGTCTATCTTAGAGAACATCGACGCTCCTTGGAGCTGATCAAACAAGTCGTCAATCCTCGGCAGCGGGTACTTGTTCTTAATTGTCACTTGATTAAGCTGCCGATAGTCAATGCATAACCGCAATGAACCATCCTTTTTCTTGACAAATAGGACTGGCGCTCCCTAAGGCGATGCACTCGGGCGAGTAAAGCCCTTGTCCAATAATTCTTGCATCTGCATCTGCACCTTCAATTCCTTCAACTCTGATAACGCCATCCTGTATGGTGCTTTCGAGATTGGTTCCGTCCCAGGAGCCAACTCGATCACGAACTCTGTCTCTCTAGCCGGGGGTAGTCTTGGCAATTCCTTTGGAAAGACATTAGGATAATCTCGTACTACCGCGATGTCCTCCAGGTTCGGTCCTTCTTTCGACGTATCGCTCACCAATGCCAAATATCCTTGACATCCTGATCCTAACAACTTGGTTGCTTCCAAAGAAGAAATCAAGGGAATCGAGAACCCTCCTTGGCTCCCTACAAACTGGAAACTACTAGCTCTAGTCGGATTAAATCGGATTCTCTTCTCCCGACAATCCATAGTAGCTCATTGCTTAGTCAGCCAATCCATACCGATAATGACATCAAAGTCATACATCGCCAAAACAATCAAATTAATTCTTCCTTCCCGACCATCTATAATCAGTTTACAGCTAGTACAACTTACTGCAGATAAAACTGAATCCTCTAATGGAGTAGAAATAACAAAAACCGTTTCCAACGGCTCTGGTCTTAATCCCACTAATTCTACAAACCATTTAGCAATAAAGGAGTGCGAAGCTCTCGGATCAAACAACGCATAAGCAGCATGGTCGTGTAGAGATATCGTACCTGTAATCACGGCAGGCGTGTCCTCCGCCTCTTTCCTCGTGACTGCATACACCCGTCCTTGTGCAGGGGGTCTATACTGATTGCCTTGCTGAACGTTCCCCACTAGTGGTCCAGCTAGCGGTCGTGGCATGGATGGCATCACGGGCCTACGTGGGCAGTTCCTCACTTGGTGGCCCACCTGACCACACTCAAAACAAGCTTCCATCGGAAAAGGACACGGGGCATTTCCATGCCTCTTGCCACACATTCTGCATCCTCCAAATGAACTTGGCGACGGTTTCCCCACACCGTCCCTTCTATCAGGCGAAAGAGGATACCTTCCTCCCGCCATCGGTTTCTTTCCAAACCAACTGTTGTCTCTGCTAGGCACAAACCGTGATCTAGATGCGGCTGCCTTCTCTGCGATGTGCCTCTCAATCATTTGAGCTCTCTCATAAAGCTCATTGTACTCCTTCAGGTTCGCAGACACCAAGTGGTCTCGAATTTCCATTTTCAGTCCGTCCCGAAACCTCCTAGCCTTGTCCAAAGGATGCTCAACCATCCGTAGCGTGTACTTTGAAAGCTTTGCAAGCTTGGCCTCGTACTGATCCACTGTCATCGATTCCGACGCACCTCGAAATTACGCCGCTCGCTCCCTCGCGCGGCCTCGAGAAGTACTTACTCAGAAAAGCCTCTCTGAAGGTATCCCATACCCTAGCTGTACCCTCGGGAAATACCCATCCTTAGGTAGCTTCCCACCAAGTGCCGGCATTATCCTGCAGTTGGTAAGCCGCCATGATCACCTTTTCCTCCTCAGAGCACTGCAGCAAGGTGAACGTCTTTTCCAGCTCCCTTACCTAGAGGGTCGCTGTTTCAGGGTCGCTAGCCCCAGAAAACTTGGGCGGCTTCAACTTCATGAACTGCTCCACCAGTTGATGCATAGGCCGGTTACCAGTGTCGGGCCTAGCTGTAGGAGCAGCTGCGACAACGACTTGGGTTTGAGCCTGCTGACCTATCAGAGTCTCAATGGCATGCATGATCCCATCCATCCTCTGATCCTCAAGTGCAACCTCCCTTGCACCGGTCGGCACCTGCGCCGTCCCCTTCCTTTGACCCCTCTGACCTGGGGTCCTCAAACCAGGGGTACTTGGATATGGATTGCTCATCTTGCAGGACTCCTAACCTGCGTTCCAATTCCCCCCACATGGAATTAGAAAATGGGACAACCCTACAACAAAGGATCACGAAGGATCCTGCAGTCAATCACATGCAAGAAAAGAAATTGTCTTTCCTACTAACTATCCCGCCGCACCAACGCAAGACTCATCGCACCTTATCACTCCATCAGCCAACCAGGCTCTGATACCAAAATCAATGGGGTTGTCATGCCCCGACTCTCGAGCTCGCGGCAACCCCATTTCACTTGAAGTCTAACTGTACGACGTCCCAGGTACTGTCGTCGACCAATTCATTTTATCTTGTAATTAAGCACATGTGGAAACGAACAACTCCCAAACTAAACAACAAGGATAGCAATAACAGCAACAGAGGAAAGACAAACAGTATTTTATATATTTGAAGGTTAGCCAGCACACTAGCAAATATATACACGCCTTACTACATGCGACAAACTAAGGCCTACTCAAAAGGGGACCAGCCTAGCTAACCTAACCCTGTACAAGTGGGGGAAGGCTCGTCAAAAAGGAAATAGGCTACAGCTGCCTACTCACGGGCCTCAGAGGGATCGCTCTCTTCGATCCTTGGGTACTGCATCATCTAGGGCCTAAAAAGGTTAACCACGACGGGTTGAAATAAACTCAGCAAGTTAAAGTCCTAAGCCCCGGTTAGGAACTTCGCTCGCCTCGGGAGTTTAACATACAACCTAATACAGCAATCAATGCAATACCACCTCAAAGAGAATGACAGCAGAAGACAGTTTAATAAACAGGTGCAATCACAAGCGACCTTACCTGGCCTTGGCACACGCTACCTGCAGAAACTGTCAATCGCCTTACAACAACAGTAGGAGGCATGTAAATAATCAGAGCATTGCACCAAACTTTCTCATCTCAAAATCCACGCACATGCTCCGATTGTTACGACCCTCTAGGCCACGGCACAACCTTATGGTTGGCGGTCAACTGGTCGTAAACCAGGCATCGTCCTCTCCCGTGAGGCACGGCGACATCATGGGCTCTCCCCCCATCGACGGAATTCCATAAGGAGCATGGGCCCGGTGTCACGCCCCGACTCTCGAGCTCGCGGCAACCCCATTACCTTGGTTGATTGAAAGCGACGTCTCAGGACCCGTCCATGACCATTCATTTTATCTTTCGTTAAGCACAAGTGGAAGACGAACCATCCCTAGACAAACAAACAATCAAACAGGGATAGAGGGATGAATAGCCAGAACAACAGCAACTACTCATTTATTCAAATTACTGGATTAACTAACGGAGGATCGTTTCCGAATTACAAGCCCGACAAAAAGGGCCGATCCATCATCTAAGAGAAACCAAAAAGAACTAGGCTAATCCAATCGTACACAAAGAACCCTCGGGTTCAACACCACGGTCACTCGGACTCATCGAACTCAAGCTCTGTCGAGTCGATCACTGGAGAAACGAGGGTAGGATTCTCCACTGCGGGTACGCCATTCTAAGGACCTGAAAATGTTTAACCACGACGGGTTGAGATAAAATCTCAGCGAGTTCTCCCCCCTAAGCCCCGGTTAGTATGCCAACTCAACTCGGGGTATCTCTCCAGAACCACCCCTCACTCAACCCAACAACCCACAACCAAAACCAAACAACAGCCAACAACATATAGGGCAACCCACAATCAATATTTGGTTCGCATGCAACCTTATTCGGTATGCTATACCCTGTGCGTTCAATCTCATACAATGCAAGCAAGGCACATGGCCGTTAGATGACACAATTCATCAATCACATGCGAGTCGCGTCACAAGCGATCTCACCTGGCCATTGCCACACCCTGCACGATTGTCAACTCATGCGTGCATACCACAAATCATCATGACATTAAGAGCATGCGAATAATCAAAGCATCTCACACAATTTTCTCATGTCTCACACTCACACATGCTTCGATTATTAACGCTCCCTCCTGGGCCAACGGCACAACCTTATAGTTAGCGGTTCCTTGCTAAACCAGCTTCGTCCTCTTTACCTCGAGGCACGGCGACGTCAGGGGTCATCCCTTCCCTCGACGGCATTCCCGGGCGGAGCACAGGACCCGCCCACTACCGCAATTCCGCAACTGACAGGAACATAGGACCCGCCCACTACCGCAATCCCGTCACATGTCCCCCGTTAGGCATCCAACCGAAGTCAGGCGACCAAACGGCCACGGCACAACCCCATAAGGATTGGCGGTCTTCCGGCAACGTCGGGTTCCCTCTCTTAATGTGATCATGCAACACATCATCAAACAATCCATTTATATCTTTGCTCTGTCGTGAATGCAACATCACCCATGCTCATGCGATATGCCATTTTAGATAACCCACGCAATATGTCATGCGATCTCACTCGACAATTCCAAAATTCAAATCCAACCAACACTCGATCACGCATTTCATCATCAATCATGAGTATAATTAACAATCGGCACTTCAATTAATCATAACAATCAATAGCACATCAAATTCAGACGAAAATTAGCTTTCGGATGAACAGTGCCGTGAACAGTAATTGTGAACAGTGCTCGCGAATAGTAATTATGAACAGTGATTTCTCTGAAATTCAATTAATTAAAACATTTAATCCAGAAATTAAACAAAACATTAATTAAAACAATTAATCAATCAATTTAAGCTAAACATGCTTAATTAAATACATAAGCACCATTAATCCCAAAGTAAGCACAATTAAGCTTAATAAGCAAAATTAAGCTAATCTAATCTTAACCATCTATCTAACCACCTATCTTAGGGCTAATACAACTTAATTAAACCCCTTAAACCAAGATTAACACTAACTAACCAACCCTAAGCAAGTTTAGGCACTAAATAGGGATTAGGAACTAAACTCACCCGTTAAGCGGGCCGGAGATACGGACGCGGCAGCGGCGACGAACCCGACACCCGGGGACCTCACTCACGACGATCCAAGGCGGTCCCGGGCTGAGAATAGCAGCAACAAACTCGAAATCCCTCTGCAACTCTGAAAAACTGACTGCACAGGAGGCAAGTTGCTGACCGGAGGAAAACGGGCTGCCCGGAGCTCCGGCGAGCGATGGGCCAGCGATCGGCGGCACTTGGGGGTCGAGGGGGAACCACTTGTGGTTGGTATGGGCGGAGATTGGATCGGAAAGGGAGGAAAATGACCGAAACAGAAAAACAGAACAGCAGCAGGCGGTCAGAAAACGGTCCGGCCGGCGGTGGCTTTCGGCCGGAATACGGGTCGACCGGTAGCTCCTTCCGGCGATCGGCCGACACTATCTGAACGAAATTTCTCTTCTGAACATGATGGCGGATGGCACGAGACGAGATTCCAACGGAAAGGCAATGAAGAACTCGATTTTCGGTGAAAGGTCAGAACTGAAAAACTGAATGAAGGAAGGAAAACTAGGGAGAAAAGTGGTGCGGTTTTGGAGAAGATGAAGAGGAGAGAGAGAGAGTGAAGTGAAGGCTGAAGGATAAGCCTTATCAAGGCCATCAATGCTTCCCCCACTTGCCAAACAATGACCTCATCTTCTCTCTCTTCCTTTTGACTTTTCTTCAAAATATCCAAGGGCATTTTGGTCATTTCCACCTTGCACATTTCTCAATCTGTCCTTGGGCTGAAAATGGAAGGGCGGGCCTAGGAAATGGGCCGGAAAATGAATAGGAATGGGTTCGGGAATTTATTGGGCTCGAATCGGCTCGGTTTAGACACCGGGCTTGGAAGGGTAAAGGGTCGGTTTGGCCCAATGGGCTCATTTGCTTGCCTCGGGCCTTCCATGGCGGCTGTCCCACCTTGGGCATGAGGCCCACACTGTTCTTGCCCGGCCCACGTCCTCATAGGCTCATTTCCTCGGTCCGAAAATCCCTTTTTCCAAATACTCGGCTCATCTGACACTATCGACTATCGAAGAAGCATCGTCCAAATGTCCGTCTCGGACGTTCCCGAAAATTCGAAGTCCAATACTGGATTCTCATGCCATGTCAATTTCGCCCGAATGCCATTTTGGTACTACTCAGACTGACAGGCGGCTTCAAGGATTCACGCGTAACCGACTTATGCCAATTCACGTTCAAGACTTCTCGACACATGGACGTCCTTGACTACATGAAATTGCGAAGAATCGATTCTTATTTCAAAGTACACGATTACCAAGGATCGATATAGGGCCGTTCGCGGGTTTGATAGCAGTAAATGGAATCACCCAGTCGTCCCATTATTTCTGTCTGCGAATCGACTTCTAGTCGTCCCTGAAATCGGCCTGCATGACTACAGGATCGTCCTTACGCAAGTCTCACGGTCGAGTCATTTTCCTAGGTCAGGTTCTTTAGTCGCACGAGTTTTGTCCTCATTAGCCTTTCCCCTCAAGGTCAGTATCTCAGGAGTGATAAGTTCCGAGTGAGACCAACCAACAATGCATTGGCAAAATTAATGTTCATTCATCCATTAAAGGGCTCGAATTTCAGGATGTTACACCCGGCTTCAACCGCGACTCCGCATCTGACCACTGTCAGGCGACCCAATGGTCATGGCACAACCCCGAAGGATTGGTGGTCATCTGGCTCAATCGGGCTATCAATTTTAATCTAACCATGCAACACATTAGCAAACAGTTCATTCTTGTCTTTGCTTTTGCTTGGTCGTGAATGCAACATCGCTCATGCACTCATGCTCATGCAACATGCCATTTTAAATAACCCACGTAATATGTCATGCGGTATCACTCGATAATTCCAAAATTCCAAATTCCACCAATCAACAATCACGTACATTCCCTAATTCTCGGGAATAACTCAATAAATCAAACACTTTCACTTCCACTCGATCTTCAATTATGCATTTCATCATTATTCACGTATATAATTAACAATCGGCACTTCAAGAAAGCATAACAACCAAGAACACAACAATTTGAAACCAAAATTTACTTATGTATGAACAGTGCCTTGAACAGTAATCCGTGAACAGTAAATTCGTCCGAAATTAGATAAATAAATAAAAATTAATAAACTTAACCATGGTTAACAAATTAACCTAACCATAGTTAAATTCTAACCTTGGTTACTTTAAAACTAACCTTAGTTACTTTAATTAATTAACCTTAGTTACTTTAGTACTAACTATGGTAAATTAACTAACCCTAGTGAGAATTAATTAACAAGACTAATTAACCAATCAATCTTAATTAATCACAAATACACTAATTAACCCCTAAACAAGGATTAGGAAGTTAACTTACTTGGATCGGAAATCCAGTGACACCGGCGCGTAAAGGGGAACGAGGGCTACGGGGAATAAGCTCGGGGACGACAACGAGTGACAAACGGTGGCCGAAACGGGCCAAAAACAGCGCTGGTTACTATTCACGCGGAACCGGTGCAGCTGAGCAGAAAAGACCGAAACGGGCGGCTAACGGCGACCAGGGGTGACCAGGGGTGCGCGGTTGGCTTCCTAACTTCCAGGACTACACTTTGGGCGGTGGTGGCAGCTCCGGTGACTGCGGCAAGGCCGTTTTCCGGCTGGAAGACAGCAAGGACAGCAAGAAACATTTGAAATGGAAGAGAAAAGGAAGAGAAAAAGGGAGAGAGAGGGGGGCTGGGCTGGTGCACGAATTTTGGGAGAGAAAGAGGAGAGAGAAGAGGCTGCTGGTCAAGGATAAGAGCCAAGGCAAGTGGGCTTGCCACTTGCTTGAAGGACCAATAAAAAACAACCAAAAACAAGCATAAACTAAGAAAGAGAGAAGCCCATGGGCTGGAAATGGAGGGGAACTTGGGCCAACTTAGGTCCCTCTTGGGCTGGGCTAAATGAGTGCAAGGCCCATTGGGCCGCCGGTCTTGGGCCGGCCCACCCGTGGGCTCGAAACCCGGTCCAATTCTTCCTTTTTCCAGCGCTTCCGTGTCCAACGGAAAATCCCAAAATAAATGAGGTGACATCCAAGTATTTATTCCTGATATCACGGAGAAATCGGATTAAAAATTGGGCTAAATTGAGTCGATTTTCAGGATGTTACATGTGCCGTGACCCGAGGGGTCGTAATGATTAGAACATGCTTAACTGTTGTATGCATGGAATGCATCTGTTGTATTATGATTATGCAATTATATGTTTACCCTATATGTGGCACGTGTGGTTATATCATGTAGGATATGTGCAATCGCGAGGTAAGGTCGTTTGTGATTGAATTGTTTAATTATAGAATGTCATTATAAGAGCCATGCCTGTTAGGTACCCCTGAGATGGATTGGTGCCCTAATCGAGGCTTAGCGCCCGAACTTACTGAGATTTTATCTCACTGGTTATTGTATAACCATTTTCAGGTCCGTTGGATGAAGAATCGGCACGTGTTGTGATTTGTGGTCTTGGTTGGAAAAAGTAGATTAACCCTGACCTTGTTGGTGTCATTGACTCGATAGGGAGATGCCCGTGGTAACGGTTTGTACTTGTAAACTTCATAGGGTTAATTATTAGATAAATAAAGTTGTACTGTTGATGGTGTTTTATGATTGACTTTCTTGACTATCCCGATTGTTATGTGGTATGGGATTATTTATTACTTCCGCATGTGTCTAATGGAAAGATAAAAATAATGGTCGGTGACGCATCCTGGGACGTCGCATTCAAATGACCGCAAGAAAAAAGGGGATCGTTGCGTGCTCAAGGGTCAGGGCGTGACAACACTCTTGATTTTGGATAAACCAACATGCTATCTTTCTTCCAGGAGATACAATATCGATGTAATGACCCATCTCATGTTCATCCAGCTATAGCAAATCTATTAAATCAGAATCACATCAACTCATGCACATGTGTAATGTTAGCCAGGTCGACCTTCACAAACCAACCCATAACAAGAATCTAAGCACATACAATGACATAGAGGACCGAATGCACTGAATAGGCAATTTTGGAAATATGGACTGTGCATTGCAGCCATTTGCTTCAAGGGTGCAAATGTTAGGCAGGAGTTTAAAGATCTCCTATAGCTGCTTACAATCATCTAATTTTTAATGGACCATCAATTACTCAAACTTGCTAATGCATTTAGGAAAACTAACAAAGTTACTTCCTTGGAGATGCAAAATATCTACAGGAGAAGCAGGCAAGGACTTCGAAGGAATTCTTCCTCTGACAGATTGCACCCACTAAGCTTCAGGGACACCAAATTTGGAATCCAAGTCTACCATTAGGGAGATTGGAGCTCTCACTGCTCCCTGGAAACAAGCCAAATAATGAACAATCTTCAAGAGAAAGGTGCTCTAGTGCATCTCGTTAATGTTACTAGGAAGACTGATAAAGACTTTTCCACAAACCTCAACAGCGATTAGCTTTTCAATTGACGCAGAAAGTTACTCAATAGAGGTCTGAGATGTATAAAGTTTGTTAAGCTCTCCATATCCTTAAAATCGGGAAACTTATCAAGCTTAGAGCAGCCAGTCACATTAAGTTTTGAAGATATTTCAGCTTCAGTTTGCTTGGAAGCTCCTTAAAGTTCGAGCACCTACTTAAGTTCAGTGTCTCCAAATTTGGCACCTCTGAGAAGTCCAGAACACTAATCAGAGACTTACAGCAGCTGTAAATTAGAAACTTCAAATTTCTAAAATGTTGCAACTGTAAAAAGAACAGCTCAAATTTTTATTTTTTTTTGGTTAGCATGAGGGAGAGTTAGGTGTGACTGCTCCTTTGTTTTCTATAGTTGTTCTCTAGCTTGTTCTCGTGAACTTGGCCCCCCCACACTCCAATGACATGTTGTCACGTTGAGTGCGTGTCAGTGCCGAGTCTCACCCCATTGTACAGTTGCATAGTTGAAAATCATATATAATACTTACCTTTACCAAAAAAAAAAGATTTTGATAAATTTCACTTTGCGAGAGGCACCGAAAATGAAAACCATCAATAAAAGCATGTATGATGTTCCTCTAAGTTATCTCCTAATTGTTTAATCCTGCTGTCATGCACATCAAACCAAAGAAGTTTCTTTAGACCTGCACTAAACTTTAGAGTTGATAAAGGATATCCAGGCCATTCAAGCCACCTTAGATCTTAAGGAAGACATATGGGATCTCCGCTAAGCTGTGCATTCAAGACTAGGAGCAATCTCAGTCTCCTCTTATGTGTGAGAGCACTGGGATTGATGTCTAGCTCTTCTTGTGTTGGCATGTCCAACACTATGCCTCTAATAGCATTAGTTCCTTATCAAGGAAAAGAAAATAATCATTCTTACCCGACCGGAATTAGGTAATAGCATATAAATTAAAGAAGACAAGATTATTGATGGTTTCATGGGAAGCTCTTACAATATCCTCCAAAAAAACTTAAAAAACATCATCATAGCACCATAATTGTCACGCCCCGACTCTCGAGCTCGTGGCAACCCCATTACCTTGGTCGATTGAAAGCGACGTCCCAGGACCCATTGACGACCATTAATTTTATCTTTGATTATGCGCAAGCGGAAGATGAACCATCCCCAGACAAACATACAATCAAACAGGGATAGAGGGATGAACAACGAGAACAACAGCAACTACTCAATTATTCAATTTACTGGATTAACCAATGGAGGATCGTTTTCCGAATTACAAGCCCAACAAAAAGGGCCGATCCATCATCTAAGCCAAACCAAATAGAAAGTAAGCTAATCCAATTAAACAAGAAGAACCATTGGGTTCAGCACCATCATCACTCGGACCCATTGGACTCAGTCTCCGTCGGGTCGATCACTGGAGAAGCGGGGGCATGATTCTCCATTGCGGGTGCGCTATTCTAAGGACCTGAAAATGTTTAACCACGACGGGTTGAGATAAAATCTCAGCGAGTTCTTTCCCCTAAGCCCCGGTTAGTACGCCAACTCAACTCGGGGTATCTCTCCAGAATCACCCCTCACTCAACCCACAACAAACAACCAAAACCAAACAACAGCCAACAACAGACAGGGCAACCAACATAGCAATATTCGATTCGCATGAAACCTTACCCGGTATGCTATACCCTGCACGTTAAATCTCAGCACAATACACGCAATCAAGGCACATGGCCGTTAGATGATACAGTTCATCACTCACATGCGAATCGCGTCACAAGCGATCTCACCTAGCCATTGCCACACCCTACACAACTGTCAACTCATGCGTGCGTACCACAAATCATCACGACATTAAGAGCATGCGAATAATCAGAGCATCTCACACAACTTTCTCATGTCTCACACTCACACATGCTCCGATTATTAACGCCCCCTCCTAGGCCAACGGCACAACCTTATAGTTGGCGGTTCCTAGCTAAACCGGCTTCGTCCTCTTTACCTCGAGGCACGGCGACGTCAAGGGTCATCCCTTCCCTCAGATGGCATTCCCGAAGGAGCACAGGACCCGCCCACTACCGCAGTCCCGCAACTGACAGGAACATAGAACCCGCCCACTACCGCAGTCCCGTCACATGTCCCCCGTCAGGCATCCGACCGAAGTCAGGCGACCAAACGGCCACGGTACAACCCCATAAGGATTGGCGGTCTTCCGGCAACGCCGAGTTCCCTCTCTTAATGTGATCATGCAACACATCATCAAACAATCCATTTATATCTTTGCTTTGTCGTGAATGCAACATCACCCATGCTCATGCGATATGCCATTTCAGATAACCCACACAATATGTCATGCGATCTCACTCGACAATTCCAAAATCCAAAATCCAACCAACACTCGATCACGCATTTCATCAATATTCACGAGCATAATTAACAATTGGCACTTCAATAAATCATAACAATCAATAGCACATCAAATTCAGACAAAAATTAGCTTCCTGATGAACAGTCCGTGAGCGATGTGCTTGTGAACGATGTCGTGAACGTGATAATTATGAACAAAGTGATTTTTCCGAAATTCAATTAATTAAAACATTTAATCCAGAAATTAAACAAAACATTAATTAAAACAATTAATCAATTCAATTAAAGCAAATCATGCTTAATTAATCACATAAACACAATTAATCCCAAATTAAGCACAATTAAGCTAAATAAGCAAAATTAAACTAATCTAATCTTAATCATCTATCTAACCACCTATCTTAAGGCTAATACAACTTAATTAAACCCCTTAAACCAAGATTAACACTAACTAACTAACCCTAAGCAAGTTTAGGCACTAAATAGGGATTAGGAGCTAAACTCACCCGTTAAGCGGGCCGGCGACACGGACGCGGCGGCGGTGACGAACCCGACACCCGGGGACCTCTACCACAGTGATCCAAGGCGGTCCCGGGGCTGGAACAGCAGCAACAAACTCGGAATCCCCACTGCAACTCTGAAAAACTGCACTGCATAGGAGGAAAGTTGCTGATCGGAGTTAAACGGGCTGCCCGGAGCTCCGGCGAGCGGCGGGCCAGCGACCAATGGCACCTGGGGGTCGAGGGGGAACCACTTGAGGCTGGGATGGGTGGTGGTTTGGCCAGAAAGGGAGGAAAATGGCCGAAACAGCAAAACAGAACAGCAGCAGGCGGTCAGAAAACGGTCCGGCGACAGCCGGCTTTCGGCCGGAATACGGGACGACCGGAAGCTCTTTCCGGCGATCGGCCGACGCTATCTGAACGGAAATTCTCTTCTAAACACAACGGCGGATGGCACGAGATGAGATTCCAACGGGAAGGCAATGAACAACTCATATTTCGGTGAAAGGTCAAACTGAAAAACAGAATGAAGGAAGGAAAACCATGAGAGAGAGGTGTGCGGTTTTTGGAGAAGATGAAGAGGAGAGAGAGAGTGAAGTGAAGGCTGAAGGATAAGCCTTATCAAGGCTATCAATGCTTGCCCCACTTGCCAAAAAATGACCTCATCTTCTCTTTCTTCCTTTATGACTTTTCTTCAAAATATCCAAGGGCATTTTGGACATTTCCACCTTGCACATTTCCCAATCTGTCCTTGGGCTGAAAATGGAGGACGGGCCTAGGACAAAGGCCGGAAAATAAATAGGAATGGGCTCGGGAATTTATTGGGCTTGAATCATCTCGGTTTTAGACAATGGGCTCAGAAGGGTAAAGGGTCGGTTTGGCCCAACGGCTCACTTGCTTGCCTCGGGCCTTCCATGGCGGCTGTCCCACCTTGGGCGTGAGGCCCACATTGATTTTTCCCGGCCCACGTCCTCATAGGCTCATTTTCTTGATCTGAAAATCCCTTTTCCAAATACTCGGCTCAACCGGCAGTGTCAATTGTCTAAGAAACATCGTCCAAAAGTCCGTCCCGAACGTTCCTGAAAATTCGAAGTCCAATACTGGATTCTCATGCCTTGTCAATTTCGCCCGAATGCCATTTTGGTACTGCTCAGACTGACATGCGGTTTTGAGGATTCACGCGTAACTGACTCGTGCCAATTCACGTTCAAGACTTCTCGACACATGGACGTCCTTGACTACATGAAATTGCGAAGTATCGATTCTTATTTCTAAGTACACGATTATCAAGGATCGACATAGGGCCATTCGCGGGTTCGATACCAGTAGACGAAATCACCCATTGTCCCATTATTTCTGTCCGCGAATCGACTTCTAGTCGTCCCTGAAATCGGCCTGCATATCTACAGGATCATCCTTACGCCAGTCTCACGGTCTAGTCGTTTTCCCAGGTCAAGTTCTTTAGTTGCACGAGTTCTGTTCTCATTAGCGTTTCCCCTCAAGGTCAGTATCTCAGGAGTGATCAGTTCCGAGTGAGATCAACCAACAATGCATTGACGAAATTAACGCTCGTTCCTCCCTAAAAGGACTCGAATTTTAGGATGTTACAATAATCTACTCCATTTCCCATCTGGACACTCTTGTTTCATGATATTCTGACCCATAAGCTGAATCAAGTCATGCATTTGTACTGTTCTCTGATTTTGGATGTTTATCAAAGATCTGTCTCTATTAAAAGTTGAATCCCAATTAATGTCTTTAAACCACAACTATCAAGAACTCTGGTTACATAATCATTATCCGTCCTCTTAAATAAGCAAGCAAAGTCAAGAAAAATGTCCTTCTCATTGTCCTCCAACGCATCTATATTTATCTTCAGAACACTATTTATCTTTTGGCAAGTTTACCCAATGTACTCTCCCATTCCCCTCTACTTCTACCACATAAAAAGGGATCCAAGACCACAACCACTAAGGAAAGGCCATTAGCATAGCCCAAAATATTATCTATTAGATCCCTGCTTATGTTTTTGATCTGATTTCTTAGAAAGCATATGAATTGTGAGAAGTTCAAAAGCTTCTCCTTGATCTAATGCTTTAACTTCATGTACTTGATCTATGCCGTGAGAAGTTAGTACATGTTTATCTCTTGGCGTAACGATGATCCTGCTACCTTTTCCAAACCATTCACAATTTCTAGCCAATGCATTTAACCGGTCCCCATGATCCACATCATCAAGCACAAGTAGAATCTTCTTGCAACAAAGTCTATCTCATATCAAATTAACACCTCAATCCACACTCAAGACCGCTAAGTTCTCTTTCCAAAATATCCCAGATAATAGTGCTTTCTGCAAACGAACTAGGCCATCACGTTTACTGGAAGTTTCTCTGACATTTGCAAGAAAGCTACACCCACCAAACTGACTAGCGATACTATTATATACAGCTTTGGCCATGGTGGCCTTCTCTATACCTCCAGTTCCCCATATTCCTACCACATGAATGTCATCCAAGCCCATACTTAACAACGAGTTCACTTTCTCTGACTGGCAACGTACACTAACAGGATACTTGGCAAACACTCAAGGGTACTCGTCCTACAATACTCGAGTTCCTTGGTCTCATCTCCGCCAAAACAAAGTAACAAAGGGGATGAGAATAAATGGCAATGTATGATCCATTGAACTGACAAAAGCTAACACGAAATAAACAATTACTCTGTAAAATTCCAAAACGTGACTCTTAACGCACTAATCGATTCCATCATGTATCAATCAAGTTAAAAAATTCCATATCCTTTTACAGGGTCGAACAGGAATACTGTGAGTACCCATCGAGACAATAATGCCAAACGGACAGATTGGCCGCTTCAATTAGCGCTTGGCTCCATTTCTTCACCTTCTCAGATTCCTATGGCAATTTCTCCCCGTGCCAGGCCAATGCCTTGCCATAACTCTCTCTCGCTCTCCCCCTCCTCGAATCTCCCTCGGCTCCACTCCGTGGAACGCAGGCAACACCAGCTGTCCCCTTGAGCCTATTCTACTCCATTACCTTCACCGGCTCATCCAAGCACCACCCAGACGAAGCGTAGTTCTCGGAAAAGACAAGCACGGCGATCCACAACTCCTCGATGGCCCTCGTGAGAGCGGGTGAGATCTCGTGCCCCGGGCCTTGAGTCGTCGCTGTCGATGGAGGCGTTGATGCCTACTTGAAGCAGAGCCCCGTCGAGGTGAGGGAGGAAGCCGGGGCGGACGTCCTCGCCTCTGAAGCTGAAAGACGTCGAACGGCCGTTTTGCTTCGGAATTTGAAGAAGTATCATTCCGAACGTTTGATACCGCACAACCTACTTCTTCTTCTTCTTCTTTTTTTAATTTGTTTCCATGATTTAAGAGTTATATGAGGGATATTGAAAAACCTTTTTAAGAGAAAGAATACTTTAATAATCGGAATTTCAATGCCATAACAAAATATGGAAGAAAATTGTAAAATGTTCTGTTTTCGGACAATGACTAGTGAAACTACCAAAATTTTAAAGAAAATTTAGCAATTATGAGATTTAAGAAACTTTTCTGATTTAATATGACTACTGCGCTAGTAATTAAGCTAGAGTTAACTTCATACAAATTACTAAAAGTAAGATAGGACGGTGCATTATTTCATTCACTGTCGGTGTATGAAAATTAATAACACATGCATTAGCGTGAAGGGATTGATTAGTTCACGAAGAAACCCGTGTGAATTGATCCTTCTTTGGAAAGTTCAAACACTTGGTCCATTTATTTACTGTCTAAGCATGGTGAATCCATACTCACATACTAGCGATATCGTTAAGTTCCTATTTGTGTGAAAGTCAGTCTTTGGGGGAAAATGTCTTTTATGCAAAGAAGGGAAAGTATGAACTCTTTCTTTCACGGGTGTGCCAATCGCCATGCCACATCGAAGCAATTTGTGAAGCAAGATGATAATCCCTCGAGGGATAAGGTGGAAAAATAAAACTTAAAGAGGACCAAATAGCAAGTTCGAGAGATTTTCAAGAAGATTGGGACTCGTAAGCTCTTTGATGTAGTCTTAGAGTATCTCGACTGTCTATAAAAAGATGATTGAATACAATGACTAATCAGTCGGGAGGTTGAATGTAATGGTTCTCGATTTTGAATTTGTATTGGAACCAAAAGGATGATAATAAAATTTGGAAACTTGTAATAAGAAAACTAGAAATTGGAGGGACAACTTTTTATTGAGAATGGTTTCTCTTTTGTGTTTTCGTGCTTATAGCTTGATTTACAACTCATGATCTCATTCCTTTATATAGGAATTGAATCTCACAAACGCCAATCATTACATTTAATGAAGAAAATATAACAACCCACACATCATTAAGAAAAAGACAACAAAACAACCCAATGTCGAAGAAAATCGAAGCCATCATAATGTCTTTATGGCTCTTCTTCAATGCTTGCAGGTTTCTGATCTAGCAACCCGCGTGCTTCAACCAATAATCAATTTTATATTATTCCAACAACTTGAACGTCCCTTACAAGTTCGTGATGATTTTTGCGATAGCGGAGGAGATTATAATTGATCCAAAGCATGAAATGGGAGTTGTTGAGGAAGGAAAGCGTGGATTTCGATAGGAAGTTGATTTCGCTGTGCCTGAAAATTTTGGAAAATCTATTGGCGGATCTACCTCAACATTTGGTTGGAATCTCTTCTGGAAGGAAGAACTTTTTATTGATTTCGTAGACGTGATTCCAAATTGGATATTTGAGTCAGGCTTTTTACTGTTGTAGTGAGCTAAGGCTTTTTATTCCATCTGGAAGATCGGTTAGCCTCTGGCAGTTCTTCAGGGACAGTATCTTCAGTTTCCTCAGTGATCCGATGGACTCCGGTAGGGTACAGATTCCAGAGCCATCTAGAGCGAGATACTTGAGAGATGTTAACCGCCCGATCGAATCGGATATATAAGTCAGGCCTTCACAATCACGAGCGCTGAGAGTTTTGAGCTTCATCATGGAACCTGTTTGGAAATTAATTTGAGAAATGGAAGTTCCATCGATCACCAGCTCTTTCAAGCCTCTCATGGGACCCAAATCTGGCAATTCACGAAGAAGACTGCAGCCCTTCACATTCAAAGAGACCAGCTTCGCCAGATTTCTAATTGATTGATGGATAACTGCTAAATTAGAGCAGCCTTCCAGAATAATTCTTTCCAGCTCCATTGACTCAGGAAAGTCTGGAGTGACAGTCAATTGGACACAACCACTGAGTTTCAAAACTTTTAGTTTCCTTGCCTGCAAGATTGACAGGATATGAAATAGTACTTGTTTACTCCCTAAGAAATTCGTCATCAAAGAGAAATTGCATTAAGGTAGTGAATTTATTCCACACCTGCCTGAGAAAGCGCCAACCTCTCCAGTGGCTGTCCAGCTGACTCCACGAAAAATCAAGAATCACCAACTTTTCGCAATTCTTATCTGGCCATTCAATGTAAAAATCCTGAGGGCACCCTTGCCAATCAAGCCACCTTACGCTCGAAACACGACCCCCAAAGTTTCCCTGAAGTTTAACCCGATCCAGCTTGAGGAACCTCAAGCTCCGTAAACCAACAAAATGATCGGGTTCAAAACAAATATTCCTTCAGATCCGTCTACAAAGTCCAGCCCAAGGGCTTCAATGGACTTAGTACCCTGTCAATCAAGCAAAACAAAATTAACTTAAAAAAAATCTTTTAGCATCATCACACTGATGAATAGCCGAACGAAAAGGATCAATAACAGTATCAATTGCCATATAAAGAAGAACAGGTGGCGCAGTGCTCGCAGAAGTTACCTTCCTTCCTATTAGTACATCTAGTGCCTCTTTGTGGTTCCACAGCCTACTGCGCTGGCGAGGTTCGTTCCTGTTTTCACTCTTGACAATTTCCCTGCCAAAGCTCTTCAGTATTCCACACATACGTAGTTCTTTATCCTCTCTGATTTCTACCAAAGACATGGCCTGAAGAGATAGAATTGATATTGCAGGAAAAAACTGAAGGTCATCCCACATGTAATAGGGGATTCTCTTGTCCATTCTGTTGAAGAAGCATGCTATATCAAGAAATATCTGCTGTGCATTCTCATTTAGGGTGGTATAGCTCTTGAGGAAGGCATCTCGGACACTCTCATCAGGAGCTTCTCTCAACTGAGTCAGTTTTTCTGTCCACACTTTTTTGCTTCTTCCGAATAGAAACCCACCTACCTTCTCGAGCGCCAGGGGAAGCCCGTCAGTAGCAGCAACGATATCTGTAGCCAGTTTCTTCAAATCCTCGGGGGGAGAATCCGTATTAAAAGCATGCTTACAGAATAACGTCAGAGCTTTATCTTCTTTCATCAATCCAAGGACGTAATTTTCTGCACCATTGACTTTTTGAAGGACATCACATCTTGGGGATGTCACAATGACCATGCTCTCCTGGCCCAGCCAATCAAGCTCTCCAACTAATGCGCTGAGCTGTTCATGATCCTTCACATCATCAAGAAGAAGAAGGACCTTCATGTGGCGAAACCTCTCCCGAATATATGCCATACCATCGTCATAAACAACGAATGTTGGGGCATTTCTTTTATGGAGGTCGGAAATTAGTCTGTTTTGCACAGACATGATGCCATCATCTCTAATTTCTTCTTGGATCTTTTCAAGAAAGCTACAGGCATCATACAGATGATGAAGTCGATTATAAACACATTTCGCGAGGACTGTCTTACCAACCCCAGGGATGCCATATATTAACACCTTTTCACATGTGTCTCCAATTTTAATTGCTTGCCCATCGCGGTAATCAACCTTCAGCTTTGCCATTATTTCTTGCACATGAGGATCGGCCCCAACTAAGTGCTTTGGCACAATTAGGTCCCTCGTCTTCAGCTTCTGCTGAACTTCGATTCGCTTTATGAGCTTGCCATCAGATCTGCCAAATGTAATTGGAAAAAAGAAGGACAAGGAAGAGAAGGATTTAAAGCAGAAGAAAACCTATTTGTGCGAAATGCAGCCATTGTCGTAGTTAGAATAATGAACATGTAAATAGATATGATTTAAATCTAGTTAATCTCAGCGCAAGAGTAGGCAAAATACACGAGAAAAGTAATCTCAGACCAGAGTGTGTCATGGAATTCGAAAATTTGTCACAATTTATAGATAAACAAGAAGTGCAATAGAAACAAATTATTGATTTTCTATTAATTCAAAGTATAAACTTATTAGAAAAGAGAATAAGACGAACATAAATAGTCTCAAAATCCTAATGATTCACTATAAAAAATGGTTAGGAAGCAATGAAAAACAATTAAACGAAATCTCTTAAGGACGCACCTCAAGACATTGATCAAACTAGAAGGCAACTCGGGTAGGCTCTGAAGATTGGAGCATCTGAAGATGTGGAGTTCCCGAAGATGAGAAAGGCTGGACATACTTGGAGGTAGGCCAGAAATCTGAGTGTCAGACAACTTCAGGATTGCCAAAGACGACAATCTACAAATGTTAAAGGGGATTGTCCCCTTCAAACTCGAGCATAACGAGAAATCTATCTCTTCCAGCTTCTCCAAATTCAGTATAGGTTCAGGAAACTCCCGTATGAAAGTGCCCCTCATCCTAAGCACTTTCATAGCTTTTAAATCCTTGACTGACGCTGGTAGCTCCTGAATCGCAGTGTCAGATAAATCCAGGAATTGGAGTGACCTAAGCTGTCCTATTTCTTCTGGAAGGTTGGATAGCCTCCGGCAGTTCTTTAAAGACAGTGTTCTGAGAGACTTTAAGGACACGATTGAATCGGATATTCGAGTCAGGCTTTTACAATCGCGAGCACTGAGGGTTTTGAGCTTCCCCATGGAACCTTCTCGGAAATCAATCAAGGTAATGGCAGTTCCATCGATCACCAGCTCTTCCAATTCTCTCATGGGACCCAAATCTGGCAATTCATAAAAGAGACCGCACTTCTTCATATTCAAAGAAACCAACTTCTCCAGATTACTAACTGATGGATCAATAATTGCCAAATTTGAGCAACCTTCCAGAATAAGTCTTTCCAGCTCCATTGAAGCAGGAAATTTTGGAGTGGCAATCAATTGGACACAACCTGTTAGTTTTAAAACTTTTAGTTTCCTCGCCTGCAAGATTGATGGGATAAGATTGTAAACGTTAAGTTCCTGATAAATACGTGGTCAGAAGAAAAAGCGCATGAAGATAGTGAATTTATTGCATACCACCACAAGCAGCTCCCAAACTCTCCAGTCTTTGTCAACTTGACTCCCGACAAATCCAGAATCACCAAGTTTTGCAAATTCAGATTTAGTGAGTGAATGTCAAAAATCTTGGGGCATCCTTGCCAATGAAGCCACATTAATTTCGAAAGACAATCCCCAAAGTTTCCATGAATAGCAGCCCTATCCAGCTTGAGGAACCTCAAGTTCTGTAAACCAACAAATTGATCACATTCAAAACTGATATTCCTTTCAGATCCGTCTGCAAACTCCAGCCCAAGGGCTTCAATGGACTTAGTACCCTGTCAATCAAGCAGAACAAAATTAACTTAAAATAATGGAGCCGTCTTTTAGCATCAGTAACTGTATCCATTGGTATCTAAATAAGAAAAGATGTGGCGCAGTGCTTGCAGAAGTTACCTCCCTTCTTTCTAGCACGTGCATTGCTTCTTTGTGGTCGCACAGCCTACTGCGCTTGCAAGGTTCATATCTGTTTTCATTTGTGACAATTTCCCGGCCAAAATTCTTCAGTATCTCATGCATGCACAGTTCATTATCCTCTCCAATTTCTACGAAAGACCTGGTACGAAGAGCTTCAATGGATGCAGTAGGAAAATATTTGCAGTCATCCCATATGTAACAGGGGATTCTATTGTCCATCCCAGTGAAGAAGCATGCTATATCAAGAAATATCTGCTGTGCCTTCTTATCTAGGGTGGTAAAGCTCTTCTCCAAGGCTGCCTGGACTCTCTCATGAGGAGCTTCTTCCAATGCAGTCAATGTTTCCCTCCACGCTTTCTTCGATTTTACAAGAAACAGAGATGAACCGATCACCTCGAGCGCTAAAGGAAGCCGGCCAGAAGCAGCAATGATACCTGCTGACAAATTTTTGAATTTCTCGCGTGGAGAATCCATTCCAAAAGCATGCCTACAGAACAATATCAGAGCTTCATCTTGTTTCATTGGTTCAAGGAAAAAACTTTCAGCACCCTTGATGTTTCTAAGGACGTCTTGTCTTTGGGATGTTAGAATGACCCTGCTCCCTTGGCCAAGCCAATCAAGCTCTCCGATTAATGCACTGAGCTGTTTATGATCATATACATCGTCAAGGAGAACAAGGACCTTCATGGTGCAAAAGTTCTTCTGAATATGAAATAGAGCTTCCTCAGAAGAATTGAACTTTTTGGCATTTCCTTTATCAAGGTCGCAAATTAGCTTGTTTTGTACAGACGCGATGCCATGATGTTTAATTTCGGCTTGGATCTCCCCAAGAAAGCTACAGGCATCAAACAGATGATAAAGTCGGTTATATACACATTTGGCCAGGACCGTCTTACCCACCCCAGGTATCCCATATATTCCTAACACCTCCACACTTGTGTCCCCAATTTTAACTGCTTGCCCATCGCGGTAGACAACCTTCAGCTTTGCCATTATTTCTTGCACGTGAGGATCGACCTCAACCAATTGTTCTGGCACAATTAGGTCCCTCTTCTTCAGCTTCTGCTGAACTTGGTGGACAATTCGCTTTACGAATTCTCCAGGAGACCTGCCAAATGTATATGGAATAAAAAGGATATGGAAGAGGAGGACTGAAAGCGGGACAAATCCTACTTGTGCATGATGCTGCCGTTGTAATTGTTATGATTACAAAAAGTAATTGGATATGATTCAAAACTAGTTAATTTTAACGCAAAAGTAGGCAAGATACATGAGAAAAGTAATCTCAGGCCAGAGCGGGTCATGGAAATTACACTTTCTCGTGGAGATGGTGTCCCTCCAACTCTCCGATCCGACGGCAAGCAGACATCAAGCGATCAAGGGAGCTGGCATCTCTGTCGACATAATAGAAGATGGGGATGATGATGCACTTCTTTTTGTCCATGCACTCCACCATTTGCTCCAATTCCATGAGACAGCTCTTGCTGGACACGTACTCCTCAGAGATGACGGGTATTGAAATCTTGCACTGCTCTATCGCCTGGATCAGCTGGGGGTTGATTTCGTTGCCTCTCTCCAGCTCTTCCTCGTCCCTAAAAACCCTAATCCCAACATCAATCAACATGGTGTACAGAAAATCCGCGAAGCCCCTGCGCATGTCCACCCCTCTGGAACTCAGGAACACTTCGTTGTCTGGCTGTGTAGACAATAATGAGGAAGGATTGGTAACATGACTAATGTCCATTGTTTGTGTAGCAGATCTTGAGAAAACGTGCGAAGGAGCTCGGTCACTACTTACGTTCCCGTACTTTGGATGGACAATCCTCACAATTATAGAACAGAGTAGCTTTGGTTTTTGGTGAGCAAATCGACTGTTGACCGGTCGGTGGCTCCGGATTTGTTTTAAAATTTTTTATCGCTCTTATTATTTCATTTGTTTATTGTCTCTCTTTTTTCCCCTAAATGACGAAATATTTGTGAAAAAAAGAACAATAAAGTCCAGAAACCTATTCATTGTTTTGTTTGTGAGGAATTGTAATCATACGAATTCAGTCATCAATTTTTTTTGTCAATTCAGTCATAAACTTTTACAATTATATCAATTTAGTCTATCCAGTCAAATTTGGCCAGCTGATCCTGATGTGGAGGACATTGCAATTTTTTTTAATATTATTTTAATTTTTTCGAATTTTTTATTAAATTTTCTTTTTCTGTTTTTTCCTTTTTCATTTCTTTTTCTTTTTTTTTTTCTTCCTCCTTTGCCTTCTTTTTCCGTGTAGTGGCCAGTGAGCCTTTGGTGAGGGTCGCAGCCCTCACCCAACCTCACCCACCCTCACCGACGGCCTCGCCCAAATCTGGGCGAGGCCTGGGGGCTAAGGGCAAGCCGCGCTTTTGGCGACGCTCAACAGTGTCGAGGGCGAGGGCAACGTCACCCGTAGAGATCTCGGCCAAATGGGAGAGGTTGTGGAAAAAAATGCAGAGATCTTTGAAATATGTCGTGGGATTTTACCAAAAAGAAAAATGCAGAGATCGTGGGATGAGTTGGTAGGAAAGATTTGATGAAAAAAAAAACAAGGGAAGTCTGGTGGCGAAGAAATGGAAACAGAGGATTTGGTGGAAATCAAAAGAAAGATTTTTGTTTATTGACCCTATCTTGTTGTAGGACATGAGAGTCAAAACCCACATCCGAAGTTAAATTGTCCCCACTTTAACCCTCTGAGAATGTGGAGATTCGAACCCCCATCTCTTCCTTCCCATGTGAAAAGAGTAGCCATTGGGCCAAACCTTAGTAGTTAATTAAAAGAAAGATTTCACAAGGGGGAAGGGTGAGAAATTGTCCATCATTCCTGCCATTGCTTCATTCCACTCACTCCTGCTGGTTCATTCATTGCCACACCGTCAACGCTTGCCGGCCTCTGCCAATCAAGCGAGGTTGAGTCTCGCTCAAGGCTGGTGAGGTGACCTCCCTAGCCTCGGCGACCTTGGCCCTCGCTAGAAGCTGGTGAGGGCGGCCATCACCGGCCCTTGTCTATGGCCGGTCGCCGGCCTTTGAGGATTCCAATGACCACATAGGATGAAGATGAACGAAAATAAAGAAAACAAAAAAAAAATCAAAAGATATTAAAATATTATAAAAATTGTCCACATTAACGCCGGTAGTGTCACATAGGATGACCGGCATCTATACTAACAGCAGACATCCAATTTTGGCCAGATGGATTGAATTAGTATAAATGCAAAAGGTCTAGGACTCAGTTAATAAAAAAAAAAAGTTCAGTACTGAATTGGTACAATTATAATAAGTTTAGGACTTTTTTAATAATTATTCTGAAAAAGAAAATAATGCCTATTGATGATACGGTAATAGCAACTTCTTTATCCATAGTCGACAATCTTCATGCTTCAAATGAAGGATTCCACGACCTACTATTTTTACAAAGCATTCGGAGTCCACTAATGGAATCGAGCACCATTCGAACCAATAGAATGTCATGAACATGCCAATTGACTTACATAATATCTACAAGCATGCATCAAAAATAGTTGTCAGGATATGTGATCGCGCTATATACTAAACTAAAAGCTTAAACAATAATATGATGGATGACAGTACATAAGTGTGTTATATGTGCCGGCCATCGTGCTTTTGGCCTTTCAAATGCTCCAAGTACCGTTATGCACCTAATAAATAAAATATGTAGGCCTTTCATTGAGGGTTTTGTTATTGTACATTCAATGACATTCTTATTTACAACAAGGATAAGGAATAAAACATGACACATCTCCTGCAAGTATTCCAAGCTTCAAGAGAGCAAAAATTATTTGCTATGTCACTTCTTGACTGACAAGGTAATTTTCTTTGGGTATGTGATGACTAGCTTAGGAATAAGATGGATCCTAGTAGATTGAAGCCATCACTTCATGGAAAACTCTCCAAAGGCTTCATAAGATTCGAAACTTCATGGCCTCGCTTCTTTCTACAAGAGATCCTAAAGATTTTCAGTTCCGTTGCTGCACCAAATTACTGAATGCTTACAAAGAGAGAGGCCTTGGCTGAACGAAAAGGAGAGCTTTCAGCTCTTAAAGAACAAAATAATTGAAGATCCAGTGTCAGCGCTGCCCAACATGGGCTTGGTTTTTGAGTTTCCTTGCGATTCTTTAAATATTGGGCATCGGTGTTGTGCTCAGTCAAGAAGGTCGTCACGTTGCCTTTTCCAGTGAAAAACTAAATGATGCCAAACTTAAGTATTCAACCTATGATATGAGAGTTCTATGCTATAGTGAGTGCTCACAGTCATTTGCTAACAAAAGAATGTTTTTTGTACTCTGACCATGAGGCACTTAAACGCTTGGACTCTCAACAGAACTTTAATCGCTGACGTGCAGCTTGAAGTGATTTTCTACATTCTTTTCTGTTTCTCCTCAAACAAAAATCTGGCAATCCGGCGCTCAAAATCGGGCTGCAGATTCTTTAAGCCGCCAATATACATAGATTCTATTTACTATGCAAATCGAGCCTGTTTGACTTAAAGGAGCGAAAGATTCGCATAAAGAGGATCCAGATGGGGAAATTTGGAAGTTAGACTCTTGAAAATGCACATGGACAGTTTCACCGTCAAGATGGTTTTCTGTTTAAGAGCAATCAGTTGTGTTTGGCAATGTTGTTCATATCATCTAGCTATTACTTTTTAAGCCCGCATGGTGGACTGGCGGGTAATTTTGGTCGTGATAGAACTTTGGCGCTTGATAGAGAGAACTTTCATTGGCCAAAAATGGAAAAGGATATAAAGCGGCACATTGTCGTGAGTTTGCCAAAAACTCAAGGCACCAAGGATTTAGTCATGTTTGTAGTTGATCAATTTTCCAAAATGCCAAATTATGTACCGTGTGATAATTCTTCAGCTCCGTTCATTTCATGGAAAATAACTTTTAGAAAAACATTTTGTAGATTTTCTAACGTTCGTTTTACAAAAAATGAACTAGTTAGGGAAAACAATTTTTATCGATAAAAAAAAGTCTTCTAAATTAGGGGAATATTTTCCCCTTTTCAAATAGGAAAAACATTTTCCATATCTTCTTTCACCTCACTTTTTTTAGCAAATATCATTTTCTTTTATTTTAATTATTTTTTAAAAAGTCGAGTTTTTAATTATTTTTTCCTTTTCTTTCTTCTTCTTCTTCTTCTTCTTCTTCTTCTTCCTTGGCCGATTGTTAGCCATGATGACGGCCAGCGACTAGCTAAAGGTGAGCTCAAGACTTGCCACAGGCTAGCAAGCTCGAGCCTTGCCCAATGTCGCTAGTGACCTCAATGGCCTGAGCCTCGTCAACCTCCGGGGACCTTTGTTGAGGCCCAAGCCTCACCTAACTCGTCGGATCTAGCGAGGCCCAAGATTGCCCGACCAACGAGGTGAGCTCGAGCTCGCCCAAATCTGGTGAGTCACAAGCTTGCTGGCCTCAATGAAGCTCAAGCTCGCTTGGATTGGTTGAGCCTCGGGCTAGCCGGCCCATGCTTTGGCAATTAGCTGGCTATTGCAACAAAGCAGCTAGCGGATGAAGAAGGAGGAAGGAAAAGAAAAGAAAATTAAAAAAAGAAAGAAGAATAAAGAAAATAAAAGAATTAAAAAATAAAAAATTCGATTTTTAGAAAAAATAATTAAAAATTGGATTTTAAAAATATATATTTTAAAATATTAAAAAAATAAAAAAATTCAATAGTTCTTGGTAATTTTCCCCGGAAAATCAAATCAAATTCGGAATGGTAGAAAATATTTTCCACTTCATTTTCAGGTTTCAATTGAACGCCGAAAAATATTATTATTATTTTTTGGAAAATGGCTTCTTGGAAAATATTTTCCAGAAATGTTACATTTTTTGCAAAATGTATGGAGCCTTGATGCCACTAAGCTCTATTATAGTAAAATTTTGGGCGGACGTGTTATTGCAAAGACAATCACTTCCTAGTGATATCAATTTTATTCTTCCATGGTAACAACACAGCAACAAAATAACTAGAAAATTAGCCAAAACAAACAATAACAGGTTAGTCTTGAACTCGCTCTAATACCATGAAAGATTTAGAGACAAAGAACGCAAATGTAATTTAATAGGTTTGGCTAAGGGTCTGTTTGGCAACTTGCCAAATAGTAACTAATTCTATTCTTTTGTTCCTAGAAGTAGATTTGGAACAAAAATCCGTTTGGTAAATTTTTTTGTTCTAGGGAACAAATTTACTTCCAAGATTAGATTTGGAACAAAATCAAGAATAAAAAAAAAAAGTTGTTTCTTTGCTCCTTGGAATAATTCTAGAATCAAGGCTAATTTTTTTCATCTCTCTTTCATTTCTCTTTCCTTTGATTTTCTTCTTCTTCCTTTTGGCCGGCGACTGGCCAGACAAGGGCCGTTGCCTTTGCCGGCCCCTGGCGACACTCCGATGAGGGCACCGACCCTTATCTGGCTAGTCATTGGCCGCCGGTGATTTAAGGAAGAAGAAGATGAAAAGGGAAAAAAAAGAAAAGAAAAAAAAAAAGAGAAAAATATATTTAAATCATTAAAAAATTAAAAGAAAATAGTTTGGTCTAGAAATTTTAAGGTCTTACCAAACATATTTCTATCCCGGGAATAAAAATTTTAAAGAATTACCAAATACTTTCAAATGATCCGAAATTGTTTCCGAGAACATAATTAAAAAGAATAATTTCTAAGTAGAATTTGTTTTCGGTACAAAAGCGTTACCATCTGCACCCCAAGTAAGCCTACGTCCTCGGGAATCCTCTCTCAAAGTTTGTTATGATTTCTTTGAGAGAGGAATTGCCTTTTTATTGATAGAAGTTCATAATTGTTTGCTGAATTACAGGGAATATATAACGTAACAATTGAACAAGGAAATAACACCAAATCAGGAGAATATCTTATCATCTTCTCCTCCCAAAATAGGAGGATCCTATCGATTTGTTCAACACATTTAGCCCAAACTAATTATTTTTCAAAGAAAATCCCAGACTAGTATCATATGACCCAATTATTCCAAACTAATTTTCATTAAAAAAAAAAAACTTCAACTAGAATACTAGACACAAATCTAGCCACTGTTAGACTTATCCAAAACACAAAGTGTCGACACATGGCAAACTGATGTGGAAATCCACATATTTTGACATGCGTGTTCACATATATGCACTTTAATGGTTGATTGATTTGGATCAAGGATACTAGTTTGATTTTATTTATTTATTTATAAAATGTATATCAATTTGAGGTAAATACATTATAAAGTACTAGTTTGAAATTTTAGTTTGGAGCAAATATGTTATGAGGTATCAGTTTGAAATTTTCGCAAGTCGAAAATTAGTTGGAGACAAATATGCCACGCACGTACCATTTTTGGATCTATAATGATTTTAACCGTTATATTAATTGTCAAGTGATAAGATTTATCTAATTATGCATTTAATCATAATAATCATCAATTTTTCATTAATATCTATTCATGCAATATGCGTAATTTGATCCATTAATATTGTACTATGAATTTTTAATAATTAAATGTTCTGTTATTTATTGAAATAAGTGCACCATAAGTATTAGGACCTATAGCAATAATTCAATTGAGTCTAAAACTTTTAAAAAGTATAATTAAATCCTAAAACTTGTTAAATTGATGTAATCAAGTCCTTCATTAACTCCATCAATTTCACTAACGAAAAACACTGATGTAGCATTTTTTTATTATTTTCTCTCACATACATGACATTTCTTTTTATTTTCTTCTCCAAATCTTACTTAAATTATATTAAAAATTAAAAGGGTAATTTTTCTTAAAAAATCCCAAATTATATATAAAAAAAGAATAGTTGTGCTCCGTCCAACGATGGGCAGCGGCAATGGTGGCCCAGCGGCAAGGGCCCTATAATTTTATTTTATTTTAGATTGGGTTTTTTTTAATAAGTTTTAATCTGATTTTAGTAAGATTTGGGGAAGACGATAATAAGAAAATGCCACATAAGTCGGAGAAGATAATAAAAAATTCGAACCTTAGCATTTTCCATAAGGCTAATTGATGGAGTTACGAAAGGAATTGGTTACACTACCTTGACAAGTGTTAGGATATATTTGCACGTTTTGAATGTTTTAGTGCCCGATCACACTTTTGACATAAGTTTTAGGACTTCTGGTGTACTTATCATTTATTTATTTAATTAACCTTTTAATTATGATAACTTCATTTTCAATATGTACTTTCACTGGCCGGCCTATGAATGTTTTCAACTCACATACATGCCTTATACTAAAGTCTTCCCTATCTGTCCAAGGCGTGAGATTCTTGTTATTGGAGCTAGGGGTGTCAAATGGGTGGGTCGGGTCAGGTTGAAAATGGTCCGACTCACATCGACCCATTTAACCCGTTTTGACCCATTTTCATGCAATGTAAATTTGATGATCCAAACCTAACCTGACCTATACCCGACCCATACCCTACCCATATTAATATTTAACTTAATTTAAGAAAATCTACTCCCATTTATTTAGTCAACTTTAAACTTTTCACTTATAAATTATTTGAATAAAAATTTCACATCAAATTTATAAAGTAAATTAAATTAAAAAAATTAGTAAACTTTTCGCCTGGATCTAGCGAGCCACAAGCTCTATTGTGTCCAGCGAGTTCGAGGCTCGCCTACCCAGATCTGGGTGAGCCGCAGCTCGGCCAAGGCCGGCGACCTCGCGGCTCGCCTGTCTAGATCTAGGCCGAGCTTCAACTAATGAGCTTAAGGCTCGCTAGCCCAAGCTCTGTCGCAGCTCTCCTGCCTAGATCCAGGCTGAGCTCTAGTCGGCGACGGCAAGCTCAGAATTGGCGATGGTGACGGCGGCATGATGGCAGGATCGACAACAGAGGTCGAGAACGCATAGAGGAGAGGGATGTAAGGAGAGAGATGATGAGTCTATCTAATAACTTACTCAACCCATATTTGGCCTATATTTAACTTTTACTTGACATATATTTGACCCATATTTAACTTTCACTTAACTCATATTTGACCCATTTAACTAAAAGTGAGTCATAATATGGATTTATGACCCATTTTGACACCTTTAGTTGGAGCAAACGTTACGTGGATGGATGACGAATTAGTTTGAATAAGTTAAAGTGAACTTATAGATCAAAATGATCTTTCAATTATTATAACTTCTTTTTCAAACGAAATATCACCGGCCTGGCTAAGAATCTTCCAAAACACATACTTGCTTTACACTAAAGTCTTCTTTGTTTGTCCAAGGCGTGAGATTCTTGTTATTTGTTGGAGCAAACGTTTCACGAAAGGATAGCAAACCAGGCATATCAAGTTAAACCAAAGTTTGAGATTGAATTGACCTTTTGATTATTATAATTTAATTTTCAATAAGAAATTGGTTGTAGATCCTTTACGTCATGTAAAGGCTGATATGTAAAACAGTTCATTGAGAAAAAAAATTTC
The DNA here is from genome assembly GCA_014182895.1 of Angophora floribunda. Taxonomy (NCBI): domain Eukaryota; kingdom Viridiplantae; phylum Streptophyta; class Magnoliopsida; order Myrtales; family Myrtaceae; genus Angophora; species Angophora floribunda. Next base: position 22,647,518 of record CM024706.1, read on the forward strand.
TGACCTAGATTCTCACAGGATTAAGTTTGTAAATAAGTAGTACTTACTATGCAATTATACTTTCGAGGGATCAATTTGCTTAGATAATAGAAATGAGAAATACTTCCAAAGTTGATGCGGCTGGCTTGCTATCCATTGATGGCGTCCAGCCCCCTTTGCCTAGCCGCGCACATCTACGCACGCATATGCACAAAGTTAAACATCTCTCAAGACATACAAAGCAGACCGTTGAGAATACTATTGCAGAAAAGAGAAATAAGGAATTTATGTATATTTCTATCTTTCTTAAAGAAAAATACATAAGTCTATTTATAGGCTTTATTAGATAACTATTTAAGGTAATAAGATAAACTTAATACCAATTATAATCAATCAGGACCAATCAAGAGAAATATAGAAAATCTCTTAAATATATCTTGAAAACCATTTTATTAATTTTGGTGGAAAAGAACATTATACATGGAATATTATAGAACAGGACCATAGTGTCAAATAAATATTACCTTAAATAATAAAATCTTAAGTCTATCAAATCACATATGAAAAGCAAAAATCTTGATTTTTCCTGCATCATTGACTTTTTATGGGGGAAAAAAACTCGACCTTGACTTTCAAAATGCCGGATTATCTGATTAAACAAATCCTCTAAAAATTTGGGACAATCTATAAAATCAATTAGAAATTTTGCTTTGAGAAAATATTTTAGGCATACTTTGAGACAAATTTGTCAATGATGCCGGGAATATCAAGATTTGATCTTCAGGTATCATGTAATCGACGTGGGATTTTCTTTTTTCATGCAATTTTACTTTATTTTATTGGTTTTTAGATTTTATAATTTTAGGTAGTTTATTAACTTTTTTTCATAGATTTTTAACTGTCTTTTATTAGGAATCTTTACTATTTTTGGATTATATATATGTATATTCATAACATTCTCTTTTATAATAAGTATATCCTTCAAATTGATAAAAAATTAAAAGCTTTTCTCTATTGCGCTTCGGGTGTGTTTACGAGTTGCGACTCATGTTTACACTAATATATTTGCTGGTTTGGTATGAAAGCGGGAAGAGCTTGGGAATGCGATATCTTGATGGCCTTGGGGATAATTTTTATCACCAACAAAAATTGGGAGTCGCAAGCTTTGTGTAGCCTTAAGAGAATCTCAACAGTCTATAAAATGATGATCGAATGTCGGAGAAAATTACCAAAAAAATCCAAAACTTATTGCATTTATACTATTTTAACCCTAAACATTTTCATGTTTTGCTAAGATAGTCCATCTAGCCAATTTTGGCCAGAAATTGCTAACGTGGATCCTAATTATTTTACTTGGCATGGCTGGCTTTGAAATGGCATTAATTTTTTAAATACTTTATGTTGTTATTTTCCTTTTTCTTTTTCTTTTGGGTCTTCGCAACGGCTGTGGCAATGACCAACGATTAAACACAACTACGACCAGTGAGGTTCGCCCTCGCCAGGATCTAGCAAGAGGGGACCTTGCCGGCCTTGAGGTCTAAAGCTCAACAAGGGGACTTCGCCTAAGACCGGTGAGGGTGACCCTCACCTGTAGTTGCCTTTGGTCAGTAAGTGGCCATTGTCGAGGCCTAGAGAACAACAGAGGAAGAAGTTTAAAAAAAAAAATTTAAAATTAATAAATTTTGTCTATGTTAATGATGATCATGCCATGTAGGATGTCTAGCATCCATATTAGATTTTCAGACAAAATTGACCAGATGAACTACATTGACAAAACGTGAGAATATTTATGATTAAATTGGCATAATTAGAAATTTAGGACTGAATTGGCATAAGTGCAATAGATTTAAAACTTTTTTTGTAATTTGTCCTCTAATGCAACTACTAATTGGTTAGTGATGATTTTTGCAATAGTGGAGGAGATTAGAATTGATCCAAATTATGAAATGGAAGTTGTTGAAGAAGGAAAGCATAGATTTCGATAGGAAGTTGACGTTGTTATGTCTGAAAATTTTGAAAAATCAATTGATCGATCTACCTCAATGTTTAATTGGAATGTTTTCTGGAAGCAAGAACTTTTTATTGATTTCGTCAATGTGATTCCAAATTTTTAGAGGATTGCAGGAGATTTGGTTATAATAATCTGGCATTTTGAAAACTGACACCCCGTAAACACGAGTCATAATTCGTAAATAGACATGAAGGGCAATAGGAAAAAAAAAATTATTTATTTTCTATTAATTCAAAGTATAATACAAACATAAATAGTCTAAAAATCCTAATGGTTCAATAATAAAAGATGATTAGAAAGCAATTCAGAAAAGTAAATAAAAACCCTTAAAATATTGTCTGAAATTTAATTAACCTCTTCTCTAAAAACCTTAATCGAAGGGGGCAAGTCGGGTAGGCTCTGAAGATTGGAGCATCTGAGGATGTGAAGTTCCCGGAGACGAGAAAGGCTGGACATACTTGGAGGTAGGCCAGAAATCTGAGTGTCGGACAGTTTCAGGATTTCCAAACACGATAATCTCCATATGTCGTTGGGGATTTCCCCCTCTAAATCCCGGCATGATGAGAAATCTATCTCTTTCAGCTTCTTCAAATTCAGTATAGCTTCAGGAAACTCCTTTATGAAAGTATTCCTCATCCTAAGCACTTTGATAGCTTCCAAATCCGTCACTAAAGAAGGTAACTCTTGAATCGCAGTGTCAGATAAATCCAGCTCTTTCAAGCGTGTCATGGGAGCCAAATTACGCAATTCACATTCACTGAGGAGACTACATCCATTCATGTTCAAAGAAACCAACTTCGTCAGATTACCAAATGATTGATTGATAATTGCTAATTTCGAGCAACCTTCCAGAATAAGTCTTTCCAACTGCATTGAAACAAAAAATTCTGGAGTGGCAGTCAATCTGACACAACCTGTTAGTTTCAAAACTTTCAGTTTCCTTGCCTGCAAGATTGATAGGAAACGACGGTAAATATTGAGTTCCTGAGAAATATGTCATCAAAAGAGAATTGCATGAAGATAGTGAATTCATTGCATACCACCACAAGCAGCTCCCAACCTCTCCAGTCTCTGTCAACCTGACTCCCCGACAAATCAAGAATCACCAGTTTTTGCAAATTCAGATTTAGCGATTGAATGTCCAAAATCTTAGGGCACCCTTGCCAATCAAGCCACCTTAAGCTCGAAAGGCGCTCCCCAAAATTTCCCCGAATATCAGCCCGATCCAGCTTGAGGAACCTCAACTTCTGTAAACCATCAAATCTATCACATTCGAAGCTGATATTCCCTTCGGATCCGTCAGCAAATACCAGCCCGAGGGCTTCGACTTTCTCAGTACACTGTCAATCAAGCAAAACAAAATTAATTTAAAAAAATGGAGCTGTCTTTTAGCATCACACTTGATGAATAATTGAAAGAAAAGGACCAATAACAGTATTATTCGGCATCTAAAGAAGAAAGATGTGGCACGGTGCTCGCAGAAGTTACCTTCCTTCCTCTTAGAACATCCAGTGCTTCTTCGTGGTTGCATAGCCTACTGCGCCAGCAAGGTTCATCCTTGCTTTCATCCTCGACAATTTCCCGGCCTAAGGTCTTCAGTATTTCATGCATGCATAGTTTTTGATCCTCTCTGATTTCTACCAAAGACAGGGCTTGAAGAGATGGAATGGATAAATTAGGGGAAAATTTACATTCATCCCACATGTAATACGGGATTCTTGGATCATTTCCATTGAAGAAACATGCTATATCAAGAAATATCTGCTTTGCTTTCTCATTTAGGGTGGTATAACTCTTCTTCAAGGCTGCTTGGACACTCTCATCAAGAGCTTCTTTCAATTCAGTCAGTTTTTCCTCCCACGCCTTCCTTTCTCTTTGTTCGGACAGAGATTCACCTACACTCTGGAGAGCCAAAGGAAGGCTGTCAGTAGCAGCAACGATTTGTGCAGCCAAATTCTCGAATTTCGCAGGGGGAGAATCCGTTCCAAAAGCATGCTTACAGAATAATGTCAGAGCATTATCTTCTTTCATAGTTCTAAGGACATAACTTTCTGCACCATTGACTCTTTGAAGGACGTCTTTTCTTCGGGATGTCACAATGACTCTGCTCCCCGGGCCAAACCAACCAAGCTCTCCGACTAATGCGCTGAGCTGTGCATAGTCCTTCACATCGTCAAGGAGAAGAAGGACCTTCATGTTGCGAAACCTGCTCTGAATATGTGACACAGCATCGTCAGAATGACTGAAGTTTTGGGCATGTCCCTTGTGGAGGTGTAAAATAAGTTTTTCTTGCACAAAAAAGATGCCGTGATCTTTAATTTCTTCTTGGATCTTTTCGAGAAAGCTACAGGCATCAAACAGCTGGTTAAGTATATTATAAACACATTTCGCCAGGACCGTCTTACCAACCCCGGGGATGCCATATATTAACACCTTTTCAGATGTGTCTCCAATTTTAACCGCTTGCCCGTTGTGGTAATCAACCTTCAGCTTTGCCATCATGCGTTGCACATGAGGATCGACTCCAACTAATTGTTTCGGCACAATTAGGTCCCTCTTCCTCAGAAGCAGCTCAACTTGGCGGACAATTTGCTTTATGAATTTGCTATGGTACCTAACAAACGTATGTGGAATAAAAAGGACATGGAAGACGTGGATTGAGAGCTGAAGAAAACCTATTTATGCATGATGCAGCCGTTGTCATTGTAATAACGAATATATAATTGGATATGATTTGAACCTATTTAATCTTGACGCAAAAGTAGGCAAGATATATGAGAAAAGTAATCTCAGGCCAGAGCGTGTCATGGAAATTACTTATCACTTTTTTCGAGATGGAGTCCCTTCAATTCTCCAATCCGACGGAGAGCAGGCATCCAGTGATTAATGACTTTTCCTTCTCTGTCGCGCTTCTTGTGCTCATCCAAGGCCCTCTTAAAAGGGCCCCCGCAGTTGCGTACATCCGTCGGGTTGACATGGTAGAAGATGGGGATGATGTGATGATTCTTCTTGTCCATGCACTCCACCATTTTCCCCAATTCCATAAGACAGCTCTTGCTGGATGCGTACTCCTTGGAGATGACCGGTATTGATATCTTGCACTGCTCTATCTCCCGCATCAGCTGGGGTAAGATCTCTTTGCCTTTCTCCAGCTCTTCCTCGTCTCTAAAGACTTTAATCCCAACATCTCCTAACAGGGTGTACAGGAAATCAGCGAAGTTGTTGCGTGTGTCTGGCCCTCTGAAACTCAAGAACACTTCGCAAGCTGGGCATCCAGACAGTGATGAGGACATGATTGGTAACGCGACTGGTAGGTGGAGTAGCTCGGTCACTGCGTATGCGCACGTACTTTGGATGGACAATCCTCACACTTATATAGACCAGAGTTGGTTTGGTCTTCGGCGAGGAAATCAACTGTTGACCGGCGGGTGACAGTGGCGCTCGATGATATCCTGTTTTGGTTAGTTCTACTGTGTATCCGAATTACGTTTTGAACATTCGTTTTGTTAAAATATATTTCAAGTTAGAGCCCGTCCAACGAAATATAATCCAAAATAATTTTTTGTTTGTAGAGGTCTGAATATTTCGAATTGAACATTTTACGGACATCTGGAATCGAGTAAAACATATGTTTAGTTCTAGTTTTCTTGGCGAGTTGGAGTCGGCGAAGTTAATCAGAAGGGAAAACTAAAGATTTTGTTTTGTGTAAAAGTTCCCTGTTGACGTATTAAAAAAAAAAAAAGTACTACGTTGCGTTGGAGTCTTTGGCCATTGAAACAGGAAACTCCTCTCTATTAGTGGGAGCCTTTGATGAGAATTGGCGAAGCGCCGCTTGTGTGAGTGCTCGGTGCACGTAGATCTGGTTGATTTTGAGCCCAAGTTGAAGGGTTCTTTTGTCGTGAGATCAACTTATTGAGAGACAATTGATTTCTTTAGAAATTTCACAATCGTTTGTGCTCAAGCCGACAAATTTTTGTGGTAAGAATCTGTGTATAATTCCTCCGTAAGATTGAGAAATTATTAGATTTGAGTTTTAGATATAATTGAAGCTTGAAAAACACCGAAAGTGTTCGAGTAACTTAAGTGTGGTTGTAATATATATTGTATCGCTTGATGTATAGTGAAATTCATTGTTGCTCTCACCTTGAACATATGTCCCTACGATCAAATCACATAAATATGACATCCGATCTATTTTCTTATTTTATCTTTTTTATTGTTTGATCTCTTCATTCCGCAACACCTTTCCCCTTTTCATTTCAGCTGTTTTTATTTTGTTTTGTTTTTTCTTTCCTTAGAAATGACAATGCAATTTATGAAAACAGAACAATTAAGTCCAAAAACCTATTCATTGTTTTATTTGTGAGAAAAAAAAGGAATATATTATAAACCTACTGTGTGAATACCAATTCGGTGATATACTTTTTATTTTAGCCAATCTAGTCCTATATCTCTACACGAAATCTTAATATGATCATATTCGGCTAATTACAGTTAGAAATTGCCGACGTTGTCTAGTATCTCCGACCGTCCCACGTGTCAAATTGACTGAAAAGGGGGTTTCTTAGTCCACCAACAAAGTAGGACAACACTGCGAGAAAGGAGAACTCCTACCAAGCAATGTCATGGCGTTGAAGGGGGAGACTAAAGTTGAACGTATTTTCGAGCTTAAAGAAGTGCCCGATGACAGAAGAGTCAAATTTGCTGATGTCAAGTTCAAGGAGTCCTCATCAATTTGGTGGGAGAGCTTGAATCGAATACGTGAGCAAGAAGGATGAAGCAAGATAAAAGCTTGGGAAAAGGTGCGCAAAATGTCGAAACGGAAATTCTTGCTCGAGCACTATCGCCAACACCAGTCCTTGGAACTTCAGTCACCGGCAAAAGGAAGAAGAGAGGAAGAAAGAAAAGAAATAAAAAAATAAAAAAATATTATTAAAAATTGTCCATATTAGTGCTAGTAGTGTGCGCCGGCCAGTATCCACATCAACAAATGCAATAAGCTTAGGGATTTTTGACACTTTTTCGTATCTATTTTGATAGTCTAGCCTACTTAGAGGAATATAGGCCCCATTTGGTTCAATTTTGGGCAAATGTACTTTGGAAAATGCAAATACCTTTGGGCTAAATCGGTTTTCTGAAATGTAAATGACGTTTGGTAAATTATAATTTTAAATTACATTGTTAAATGACTTTAGCTTAAATGTCATTTGGTAAAAACTACATTTTGTAAAGGACTTTGCTAAATTTTTTTTTATAAAAAAACGTTTTAAACATTTTTTCGTTCATTTAGTCACTAGTGGCAAAGCCTATCATGCCCCGACTCTCGAGCTCGCGGCAACCCCATTTCACTTGAGGTCTAATTGTACGACGTCCCAGGTACTATCGTCGACCAATTCATTTTTATCTTGTAATTCAGCACATGTGGAAACGAACAACTCCCAAACCAAACAACAGGAATAGCAACAACAGCAGCAAAGGAAAGACAACACCATTTTTATATATCTGAAGGTTGCTAGCACACCAGCAAATACGTACACGCTTTACTACAGGCGACAAGCTAATGTCTACTTGTCACGCCCCGACTCTCGAGCTCGCGGCAACCCCATTACCTTGGTCGATTGAAAGCGACATCCTAGGACCCATCCACGACCATTCATTTTATCTTTCATTAAGCGCAAGCGGAAGACGAACCATCCCCAGACAATCAATCAATCAAACAGGGATAGAGGGATGAACAGCAAGAACAACAGCAACTACTCATTTATACATCTTCATTGGATTAACCAACGGAGGATCGTTTTCCGAATTACAAGCTCGACAAAAAGGGCCGATCCATCCTCTAAGCCAAATCAAATAGAAACTAGGTTAATCCAATTAAACAAGAAGAACCCTCAGGTTCAACACCATGGTCACTCGGACCCATCGGACTCAAGCTCCGTCGAGTCGTTCGTTGGAGGAGCGGGGCATGATCCTCCATTGCGGGTACGCCATTCTAAGGACCTGAAAATGGTTAACCACGACGGGTTGAGATAAAATCTCAGCGAGTTCTTCCCCCTAAGCTCCGGTTAGTACGCCAACTCAACCCGGGGTATCTCTCCAGAACGACCCCTCACTCAACCCAACAACAAACAACCAAAACCAAACAATAGCAACCAACAGCCAGGGCAACCCACAATCAATATCAGTTTGCATGCAACCTTAATAAGCAAAATTAAGCTAATCTAATCTTAATCATCTATCTAACCACCTATCTTAGAGCTAATACAACTTAATTAAACCCCTTAAACCATTAACACTAACTAACCAACCCTAAGCAAGTTTAGCCACTAAATAGGAATTAGGAACTAAACTCACCCGTTAAGCAGGCCGGCAACACGGACGCGGCGGCAGTGACGAACCCGACACTTGGGGACCTCTACCACAGCGATCCAAGGCGATCCCGGGCTCAACACAGCAGCAACAAACTCGGATAGCCCACTGAACTTCACAAAACAGCACTGCAGGAGGAGGAGGTTGCTGGTCGTAGCAAAAACAAGCTGGCCGGAGCTCCGGCGAGCTGGTGGCCGGTGACTGGAGGCTCCAGGGAGTCGAGGGGGAGTTTCTAGTGGCTGGTATAGGCGGTGGTTTGGCTGGAATGGGAGAAAAACAGGGGAAAAGGCGGAACAAAGTTGCTGCAGGCGGAACAGTGACGGTCCGGCAACAGCCGGCTTCCGGCGGCCGTACGGATCGGCCGGCGACTCGTTCCGGCGATAATCCAACGTTATCTGAACGGAAATTCTCTTCCGAACACAACGGCGGGTGGCACGAGACGAGATTCCAACGGGAAGGGCATGAAAAATTCAGTTTTCGGTGGAAGGTCAGAACTGAAAAACTGAAGGAAGGAAGGGAAACTAGGGAGAGAAGGGTGTGCGGTTTGGGGAAGATGAAGAGGAGAGAGAGAGTGAAGTGAGGCTGAAGATAGGCCTCATTAAGGCCATTAATGCTTGGCTCAAGTTCCCAAAACATGACATCATCTTCTCTCTCTTCCTTTTTGACTTTTCTTCAAAATATCCAAGGGTATTTTGGTCATTTCCACCTTGCACATTTCCCAATGTGCCCTTGGGCTGAAAATGAAAGACGGGCCTAGGAAACGGGCCGAAAAATGAATAGGAACGGGCTCGGGAATTTATTGGGCTCGAATTGGCTCAGATTTGGACAACGGGCTAGGAAGGGTAAAGGGTCGGTTTGGCCCAACGGGCTCACTTGCTTGCCTCGGGCCTTCCATGGTGGCTGTCTCACCTTGGGCATGAGGCCCACACTGATCTTGCCCGTTCCACGTCCTCGTAGGCTCGGGTTCTCGGTCCAAAAGTCCCTTTTTCCAAATACCCGGCTTAACTGGCACTGTCGACTGACTAAGAAGCATCGTCCAAAAGTCCTTCTCGAACATTCCCGAAAATTCGAAGTCCGATATTGGATTCTCATGCCATGTCAATTTCGCCCGAATGCCATTTTGGTACTACTCAAACTGACAGGTGGCTTTGAGGATTCACGCGTAACCGACTCGTGCCAATTCACGTTCAAGACTTCTCGACACATGGACGTCCTTGACTGCATGAAATTGCGAAGGATCGATTCTTATTTCAAAGTACACGATTATCAATGATCGACATAGGGCCGTTCACGGGTTCGATAACAGTAGACGGAATCACCCGTCATCCCATTATTTCTGTTCGTGAATCGACTTCTATTCGTCCCTGGAATCGGCCTGCATATCTACAGGATCGTCCTTACACAATTCTCACAGTAAAGTCATTTTCCCAGGTCAAGTTCTTTAGTCGCAGGAGTTCTGTCCTCATTAGCCTTTCCCCTCAAGGTCAGTATCTTAGGAGTGATCAGTTCTGAGTGAGATCAGCCAACAATGCATTGGCGAAATTCGCGTTCATTCCTCCCTCAAAGGACTCGAATTTCAGGATGTTACACTACTCAAAAAGGGACCGGCCTAGCTAACCTAACACTGTACAAGTGCCTACTCACTGGCCTCGGAGGGATTGCTCTCTTCGATCCTCGGGTACTAGATCATCTAGGGCCTGAAAAGGTTAACCACGACGCGTTGAGATAAACTCAGCAAGTTAAAGTCGAAGCCCCGGTTAGGAACTTCGCTCGCCTCGGGAGTTTAACATACAACCTAATACAGCAATCAATGCAATACCACCTTAGAGAGATAACCACAGAAGACAGTTTAATAAACAAGTGCAATCACAGGCGACCTTACTTGGCATTGGCACACGCTACCTGCAGAAACTGTCAATCGCCTCACAACAACAGTAAGAGGCATGCAAATAATCAGAGCATTGCACAAAACTTTCTCATATCATATAGCCCACACATGCTCCGATTATTATGACCCTCTAGGCCACGGCACAACCTTATGGTTGGCAATCAACTGGTCGTAAACCAGGCATCGTCCTCCGCCGTGAGGCACGGCAACGTCATGGGCTTTCCCCCACCGACGACATTCTATAAGGAGCATGGGCCCGACCTCAACCGCAACTCCGCATCTGACCATTGTCAAGCGACCCAATGGTCACGGCACAACCTCGAAGGATTGGCGGTCATCCGGCTCAACCGGGCTATCAACTTTAATCTGACCATGCAACACATCAGCAAGCAGTTCATTCTTATCTTTGCTTTTGCTTGGTCGTGAATGCAACATCGCTCATGCACTCATGCTCATGCGACATGCCATTTCAGATAACCCATGTAATATGTCATACGGTATCACTCGACAATTCCAAAATTCCAAATTCAACCAATCAACAATCACGTACATTCCCTAATTCTCGGGAATAACTCAATAAATCAAATACTTTCACTTCCACTCGGTCTTCGATCATGCATTTCATCATTATTTACGCATATAATTAACAATCAGCACTTCAAGAAAGCATAACAACCAAGAACACATCAATTTGAAACCAAAATTTGCTTCTGTATGAACAGTGCCATGAACAGTAATCGTAAACAATGATTGTGAACAGTAATTATGAATAGTAAATTCGTCCGAAATTAAATAAATAAATAAAAATAAATAAACTTAACCATGGTTAACAAATTAACCTAACCATAGTTAATCTAACCTAACCATGATTAACTTTTAACCTTAGTTACTTTTAAAACTAACCATGGTTACTTTAATTAATTAACCTTAGTTACTTTATTACTAACTATGGTCAATTAACTAACCCTATTCAGCCTTAATTAACCATCCTAATTAACCAATCAACCTTAATTAAACACAACACACTAATACACTAATTAACCCCTAAGCAAGATTAACCCCTAAACAAGGATTAGGAAGTTAACTTACTTGGATCGGAAATCCGGCGACACCGGCGCATAGAGGGGAACGAGGGCTACAAGGGGTAAGCTCGGGGATGGCAATGAACGACGAATGGTGGCCGAAATGGGTCAAAACAGCCCCCGGAACACTGTTCACGCGGAACTGACCAACAGAGGGGAAAAGGCCGAAACGGGCGGTCCAGGGCAACCAGGGGTGACCGGGGGTGACCGGGGGTGTGCAGCTGGCTTCCTAACTCCCAAGACTACACTTTGGGCGGTGGTGGTGGCTTCGGTGACGGCGGCAAGGCTGTTTTCCTGCTGGAAAACAGTAAAGACAATAAGAAACAACATAAATGGAAGAGAAAAGGAAGAGAAAAAGGGAGAGAGAGAGTGGCTAGGCTGGTACACAAATTTTGGGGGAGAAAGAGGAGAGAGAAGGAGCTGCTGAAGACTTGGATAAGGCCAAGGCAAGTGGGCAAGCCACTTGTTGAAGAACCAATCAAAAGCAAGCAAAAACAAAGCATAAACAAAGCCCACTTGGGCACAAAAGCAAAAGGCCAAAAGAGAGAAGCCCATAGGCTGAGGAGGGAGAGGAGAATGGGCCAGCTTGGGCCCCCTTTGGGCTGGGCTGGATAGGCGCAAGGCCCATTGGGCCTCCGGTCTTGGGCCGGCCCACCCACGGGCCCGAAACCCAGTCCAATTTTTCCTTTTTCCGACACTTCCGCGTCCAACAGAAAATCCCAAAATAAATGAGGCGACATCCAAATATTTAGTCCTGATATCACTGAGAAGTCGGTTCCCAAAATCAGATTAAAAATCGGGGCTAAATTGAGTTGATTGCGACCGTAGTACAATTTGGATTATTGGGCGTCCTTTTAGGACTTTCCTCACTTTTGACCCGTGATCAATCATTCTTTGATCCACGTTAACGTCAATTCTTGAATCAGGGATGTCCCTCGATTGTTGTGTGATCTCGGGGGCTCAATTGATAATCCCAAGTACCGGATGAAAAGGATTCGGTTTCCCATCGTTCGTAGTTTGTATCGAAGTCATGCGGAAATCACCTGCAGTTCGAATTCGTACTTCTGCCGAATTGATTTATTTCCATTTCCTTAATAGTCTAGTACTTAGAGGATATCGTTCACACCCAGGTCCTCATGGTCGAAGGATTCGTTCCTGATCGAAATTGCGAGTCGAACACGTATCGTTTCCTAATGGCGCCTCTCTGTAATCCACTATCTCACGAACATACAGTTCAGAGTATTTGTATTGACCAGGCCTTCGACTAATATTGCCCTTTTATAAAATCCTAAAATGGGGTCGATTTTCAGGATGTTACAAAGCCAACCTTCGGTGGCCAGATGTCACTGTTGGGCAACCTTCGGTGGCTAGCTTTGGCCGCCAAAAAGCTTCACCTGAGGTCATGCGACCTCAAGCGTCACCTAGGTCACGCGACCTAGGCGTCGCTTGAGGTCCAATGACCTCAAGTGGTGGTCGCTTGGATTGCGTGAAACCAAGCGATGGAATTGTCATGAACCCAAACGACGAAACCATCACCTCCATTGCCTGGGTCGATCACGACAGAAATGACACCCGGGTTCGCGTAACCTAGGCAATGCTTAGGTCATGTGAGCTCAGGCCGCCTCACCTCACCTGAGGTCCTTCAGGCGACAATCACCCCCCTAGGGTGATGGTGGCTGGGGTTGGGCAACAATCACACTTGTGCCCCCAATTTTAACCGCTTGCCCATTGCGATAGTTAACCTTCAGCTTTGCCATTATGCCTTGCACGTGAGAGTCAACTCTGACTAATTGTTTCGTCACAATTAGGTGCTCCTTCAGCTTCTGCTGAACTTGGTGGACAATTCGCTTGACTACTTCGCCAGGAGACCTGCCAAATTTATAGGGAATAAAAAGGCCATGGAAGCGGAGGTTTGAAAGCGGAAGAAAACCTATTTGTGCATGATGCTGCCGTTGTCAATGCTATAATAACAAATATGTAATTGGATATGATTTAAGCCCAGTTAACTTTGACGCAAAAGTAGGCAAGATACGTAGGAAAAGGAATCCTCCGCCAGAGCGGGTCATGGAAATTACACTTCACTTTTTTCGTGGAGATGGTGTCCCTCCAACTCTCCGATCCGACGGAGAGCAGACATCCAGTTGCACTTCTTGTGCTCATCCAAGGCCCTCTCAAAAGAGCCCCTGCAGTTGCGTACACCTGACGAGTTGACGTAGTAGAAGATGGGGATGATGATGCGATTCTTATTTTCCATGCACGTAACCTATGCTCCAATTCCATGAGACAGCTCTTGCTGGACACGTACTCCTCGGAGATGATGGGTATTGATATCTTGCACTGCTCTATCGCTTGGATCAGTTGGGGGTTGATTTCGTTGCCACTCTCCAGCTCTTCATCGTCCCTAAAGACGTGAATCCCAACATCAATCAACATGGTGTACAGGAAATCCAAGAAGCCCCTGCGTATGTCCAGCCCTCTGAAGCTTAGGAACACTTCGTAGTCTGGCTATGTAGACACTGATGAGGAAGGATTGGCAACATGACTAATATCCATTGTTTTTTTTTTCCTTTTTGGTTGGAAATGTCCATTATTTGGGTAGCAGATCTTTAAAAAACGTGCGGAGGATCTTGGTCACTCCGAACGCCCGTACTTTGGATGGACAATTCCAGACGTACGGACTCCCAAAGTGCCAAAACTTGGCACAGAGGTCACTTAAGTGCCAAAAGTTACAAAAAGTAAACGTAAATACCAAAATCGAAATAAAAGGGATCAGTTAAGTGCCAACGGCGAAAAATTCCGACCAAACTGCCACGTGTCCATTTTCCGACGACTTCATTTGCTAACGGAGCATTTTTTTCAAAATAAAAAATCCTCGTGGCAATTTTAACCAAAAACAAATTGCCAAGTCAGACTATTTTTTTTTTTAAATCGATTTTATTAAAAAAAAAAAGAGGGGGGAAGGGGGATTCGGTGAGGGCTGTGCAGCCCTCGCCGCCCCACCATCGCCGGCGACCCCGGCCGACCCTCGCCCACCGTCATCGGCCCTTCCCGTTGATGGTGGGGCAGCGACGGCAACAGCGGCAAAGAAGGGCTGCACAACCCTCACCGGATCCCCTTCCCCCTCTTTTTTTTTTTTTAATTAATCAATTTTATAATAATAATATATATTTTTAATTATTTTATATTATTTAATTAATAATTTTAAAAATCCACGTCGAGCAAAACGACGTCGTTTTGGCTAATTTTTCGCAGACTCGGTTTCCGGAGAGCCACGTAGGCAAGATAATTAATAAAAAAATTGCCACGTAGGATTTCCGGTAGGGTTCCGACGACTTAGCACTGAAGTGATCCATTAGTTTTGAAAAATGGCACTTAAGTGTACCTTTTGTAACTTTTGACACTTAAGTGTCCCTTCGTGCCAAGTTTTGGCACTCGAATTGTACTTATGCCGACAATCCCACAATTATAGAACAGAGTGGCTTTTGTTTTTGGGTGAGCAAATCGACAATTGACTGGTCGGTGGCAGTGGCAGTTGATGATCTTCTCTTTTGGTGGGTTTTGCTCTGTATCCGGATTAGTTTTTTAACATTTTTGCTCTTCTTATTTCAGTTGTTTTTTGTCTTCTTGTATTTTTTCCCCAAATGACGAAACTATTTATGAAAAAAAGAACGATAAAGTCCAAAAGCCTATTCATTGTTTTATTTGTGAGGGAAAAAAATAAAAGGACAGCACCTATTGATGCTACAATATTAGCTAGTACTCCATGCATAATCTACTATTAGGGGCAATCAATCCCCGAACCGGACTACTGGTCCGTCCAACCAAACCGATCACTTTTTCTTTTTCACTACTTGATGCCATATGGTATGAAGATAAAAAGAGCTGGTCACTTATTTTTTTTCTTTTTGAGGAAATTAAAAGGGAAAAAATAAAAATGTATATGTAGTCAGTCCAGTCTGGTTTTCCCTTGAAACCAGGAACTGGACAGACACTCTTGGGACTAGACCAAATCAACCAGTTTGGTCTAGTCCAAACGGTTCCTAGTTTGGTCAGTTCATTTTACACACTCCTACTACTATCTTCATTCTTAAGAGGAAGGAGTCCACAACCTAATAATTTTAACAAAGGACTTATAGTCCACCAATGGAATCCAGCACCATTTGAACCAATAGTTTGTCATGCATAGGCCAATTGAATTCCATTATGTGTGCAAGCGTGCATGATAAAAAGTTACCAATACATGTGATTGTGCTATTTTCTCAACCAAAAGCTCAAGTGATAAATGATGGCTGACGGCACACAAGTATCTTATATGCGCCTATCGTGCCGTTTGGGATTTCATTGGATGATTTATTATCGTACATTTCGATGACATGCTTCTTCCACAGTAAGGATAAGGAAGAACACATGACACATCTCCTGTAAGTATTCCAAGCTTTGAGAGAGCAAAAAAATTAATTGCTATCTCAACAAATGTCACTTCTTGACTAACAAGGTAACTTTCCTTGGCTATGTGATGACTAGCTCAGGAACAGAGATGGATCTTAGTAAGATTGAAGCTATCACTTCTGCAAACGCTGCCAACGCTTCATGTGATTCGAAGCTTTCATGGCCTCGCTTCTTCTTTCTACAGGAGACAATAAAAATTTTCGGTTCCATTGCTGCACCAAATACTAGATGCTTAAATGAGAAAGGCTTCGGAGGAAAGAAAAGGCG
Source organism: Angophora floribunda (assembly GCA_014182895.1). Lineage (NCBI taxonomy): Eukaryota > Viridiplantae > Streptophyta > Magnoliopsida > Myrtales > Myrtaceae > Angophora > Angophora floribunda. The sequence continues at coordinate 22,663,563 of CM024706.1, forward strand.
CAAAGAGCTTTGAGCTCTTAGAGAACGTAATCATTGAAGCTCCAGTGTCAGCGCTACCAAACTTTGACTTGGTTTTTTAGGTTCATCGCTGATGAAAGGAACGTTGATGATGTCGAAGGACTGGAGGATAGCTGCGCCGAAGTAAGTTGCTCGCCATATGGGAAGAGGACGGAAATAAAATAGAAATAAAGAACTATAAAAAATAAAGAATAATAATAAATTATTATTAAATTATATAAAAGATATTCACGTGAGTGCTGACCGTGTCACATAGGCCTTCAGCATCCACATTAGTTATTTTTTACCTAAATTGATTAGATAGACTGAATTGATATCAATATAAAATGTTTATGATTAAATTAGTTTAATTAAAGGATTTACAACTGAATTGATACTAGTATAATAAAGTTAAGACTTTTTGGGTACTTATCCCACTCATACCAGACCTTCCTCTTTACTCAGCAATTAATAATAGATGGAACATGAACAACAAAATTATATACAAAATCCAACAAAAAAGAAATGAAGGAGAAGGGAGAATATTCTTATATAAGTATCTCTGTTAGATTGTAGTCGGAGGTTCTATTTTTGGCAATCGCAAAAGAAGGTCGGTATAAAATAAATTAAACCAATTGGCTTTAATATTAAAAAATCAGACCGTTACAAAACTATTACGAAACCATTACAAAAATTATTGCATAATAATGGTTTTCTTTGGGGTCATTATTTTCTATCAAAACAGTCACAAAATTATAATTTTCAAACTCCCAAAAACTATTGAAATATCTGACAACTGCGATGCTTCAAATGTTGCCATGGTGTTTCGCTCGGCCAAGAAAGCCGTCACATCGCCTTTTTGGGTGAAAAACTGTATGATGCCAATATATATTATATGCGCGTGTTCACTGTCAGTGGAGCCACATTTGCCAACAAAAGACTGAGTTTTTGGACTCTGATCACGAGGGACATGAGCACATGGACTCTCGGCAGAACTTTAGAGTGTATTTAGTAACATTTATATTCCTGATAATAGTTTTTTTTTAAGGAATAGTTCTTTTCTATTTCTACTCCCTAGAATAATTTATGAGTAAAATAAGGCATTTGATAATTACAAAAAAAATTTGTGCTTGGAATAGAAAAAGAATAGAAATGCGTTTGGTATCGACATAATTTTTTTATTTCTTTCTTCCTTGATGGTGGTAGCAACTGGCGAGCGGTAGGGGTGATTGAGTCCAGAGTGAGTAGGGTCTAGACTTGAACCCTATACCCGACCCTGTTATAACCGGTTCTTTTTTTTTTTGGACCATATACCCTACCATGTTTTTATTGGATCCTATTTTGGACCCAACCATGTTTTTTCGATTCGGGAATAGGGTCAATCCTATTTTCATTGGAACCTGTTTTGCTACTGCTTCGAATTTTACATTAATTAGCGAAAAAACAACAATATAATTCTCCTAATATTATAAGACAAAGCAAAAATCCTAAGAATGCATAAGCATTAGCAACAAATGTGGATCTAATATTAGTCTCATTCCCACAAATACTTCTAATATGACCTAATGTGCTTACTTATGTGTGTATGACGGAGCTCTTTTGAGTTGGATTGAGAATGCTGCTACAATAGTTAATAGCATTTGTCCTATGACTATAGTAATAGTTGAAAGTGGGACCATTAAAAAAGAAAAATAATTTATGAGAACGGTTCTTTATAACAATTCTTTCAAAACAATTATCTCTTAACTTGATTCAAAGAAAATATTTCTTTTTTTAACATTTCTTCGAAGACAAAGAGACTCAAAAGCATTATACAGAGAAACGATTTTAATTTTTTTTAACAGGGTAAAAACCGGTTCTAAAACCGGTCCGGTTCTGGGTGGGTCTTTGCTTGGACCATGTTCTCGGACCGGTTTCAACCGATTCCCAAAAATTGGAACCTGTACCCGGATTGGTTTAACCGAGAACCGGTTCCTGACTCTGTTTTTCGGGTGGTCCGTTCCGGGTTACGGGTAAACCCGGTCCGGTTGCACACCCCTAGTGAGCGAGGGCAGTGACCGGCGGTGGTGCGGTGTAGATGGCGACCGGGGGCGACCGGTGGGCGGGGGTCGCTGGTGATCGACGATTGACGACCGCCAACTGCCGGTCGCCGTCTGCACCCCACCGTCGTTGGTCACCTCCCTTACCCACTAGTCGCTGCCTGCCGCCGCCGGTTGTCGCCGCCGCCGATCGCCAGTTGCCGCTTGCCACCGCTGCCGGTCATCGCCGATGCCACCGGTCGCCGACCCCCACCGCCGCTGGTCACCGGCCGTAGGGCGAAGGCCGACGATTGGCGGTTGGCCGTGGCGAGCGGGTGGGGGCGGCCGGTGACAAGTGGCGGAGATTGGCGACCGACGACGGCGGTCGGCGGTTGATGGGCGACGGCGATGGCGGCGGTAGGCAGCGGGCAACGGTGGGTGGGTGGCTGCATGTTATAAGCAGTGAAAAGTCCTCAATAAATAGTTTCTAGAAATTGTTCCCAAGAATAAGAAGCTACTTTTTTATACTTTTCATTTTTACTCTAAATTTATTCCTAGGAACAACTTTCTATTCCCGGAAATAGAAAAATCAATTGGCATTACCAAACGCATTATGTTCTTTTTCCTATTCCAGAGAACAAAAGAACAGAAAAATAGAGAAACAAAAACGTTACCAAATGGAGCCTTAATTGTTGACATGCAGCTTGGAGTGAATTTCTACGATCTTTTTTGTTTCTCCTCAAACACTAATCTTGCAATCTGGCGCTCAAAATCGAGTAAAGGATGCTTTAAGCCCCCGACATACGTTCCTCTCTACTACACAAATCAAGGTTATTGGAGTTGAAGTAGTGAAAGATATGCATGAAGTCCAGATTTCGGAAGTAAAAGGCTGTAAAATTTGATATCGCACTTTCACCGTCAGTGTCGTGTTTTCGCATCGTTCATTGCATCAAGCTATTACTTTTTAAGCCCATGGTGGACTGGCGGGGGTCATTTCGCTTGTGACAAAACTTTGGCGCTTGCTAGCGACAACTTTCATTGACCATAGATGGAAATATGAAGCGGCTCATTGAATGATGCAAAATTTGCCCCATTGCAAAAGCTGGGGGCAAAGCACTGTTTTTTACTTGCCGTTACCTATTCCACAAGCGCCTTCGAGAAGATACGACTATGGACTTTGTAATGAGTTTGCGAAAGACTCAACACAAGTTTTTCGATGGGCTTTTGGGAAACGAGTTAAAAGGGGTTCTCCGAAATACAAGTTTGCGTTTGGTAAATTGTAACTTACAAGTAGTTTGTAAAGCAACTTTGGGCTAAATACTATCTGGAAAAACTCTTCTTGCAAAGGACTTTGGCTTCATTTTTTTATAATTTTTATTGAAAACACAAACCCTTCACTTGGTGAGCGAGTTTTGGTGTTGGAGACTATCGTTTGAGGTTGCACAACTTCAAGCGACCCACGGCGAGGGTTGCATGAGGTTGCATGATACCAACGAGGGTAGTTTGGGTTGTGCAACCCTCACCAGGGGCTACCTAAGGTCGTGCCACCTCAGACATCAATTGCCACATGTTTGAGCCCTTCATCGTAACTAACGCGTGGGTTGTGCAACCTTGCTGGCCTCTCGTCGGCACCTCGACAACCTCTTGCCAACCCTTCATAACTAGATCAAGTGTCATCAACTACCCTCGCACAGAGAAGATGAATTGTAACAACGAGGGTGGAATCGAAAAATGAAAAAATCTGTGAGGGTAGTTTTGAAAGGAAACAAAATACTTAACCTTATAAATAGACTTCCACAAATTCTAAAAGCCCAAGGGAGGGGGACTTGCGTTGGGCTTTCAACTTTGCCAAGACTAACATTAAGTCCAACAAGATTTGCCAAATACCTCATATTCTCCCTAAGGGGCTTTGGATATTCAAACACAATTATCATGGCTGTGAATGATCAATTTTATAAAATGGCACATTTTTGTACCAAATAATAAGACTCTTGATGAGATACATGCTGCTGAGCTTTATTTTCATAAAATTTGGCGCCTACATGTTATTCCAAGGACAATTACTTCTTATCATTATGTCACCTTTATGAGTAATTGCTACATAACGGCGAAAAAAGGGGACTCAACTTCAATTTAATTCTACTAGTCATCTTCGTACTGACGGACAAACAGAGAAATCTCAACAGAATTTTGGCAACTTATTAAAAAACTTTATTGGAAAACATGTCAAATAGTGAGATTTATTAAAGTAGCATAATAGCCATTCTGATTCTCTATTTTTCTATTCATAGGAGCAGGTTCGGATCCATTTGGTAATGCAATTTCATTTTTTTCATTTTGAGACAAATTTTTAGCCTAAATATAGGCTTGGAAAAGAAATGAAAAGTAATAATTTTCTACTATTCTATTTTTGAAAGATAAATAAAAATATTAACTCTTCTTATCATTCTCTCTCGCCGCCCACCCGCAGTTTGACACTTTCAATCAATTGATTAAGGATATTTTTATCTCTCGAAAGAGTGGGGCATCTTAATGAATGGAAAATAGTATGGAAGGGAAATATTTAAGAAGGCCTATCAAATATGAAATAAATATTTTGTATTGTTATCAAATGCGTATCTCTGCGCAAAAACTCATCTAGAAAAAATAAATTGAAAAATCTATTTCTAGCTAGAGATTTTTTCTAGAAACATAATAGTTACCATTCGCAATCTTATTAGCTCAAGTTGAGTTCGACTATCATAATTCGGGGAGTCAAACTACTGGAAAATGCCAATTTGAGCCTATGTTTGGAAAGCATCATTTAAGCTATCACCTGCAAAGCATCAATTTAGTGGAGTCGCTGAAGAAAGGGCCTAATGAAATCGAATAGTTATATGAGGAAGTAAGGAAAAGAATTCTGAATCAAATCGACGAGTATCAACATGGAGAAAGGTGATTTGGTGTTTTCATTTTTCACCAGGTTGTCATGCTAAGTTATCTCCTCGAGGGGAATGGTCGTTTTCAAGTTTTGGAGTGCATTATCGATATTGGCTAGAAAATTGAACTTTCTAGAGAGTAATAAAGAATACTATGAGTGTCAAAACTTTCATACAATGCTTATTTGAGTGCCAATTTTTTTTTAATTGTTCAAATCATCAAAATAAAATCAATCACTTGAGTGTCAATTCCAGTCAAATGTCCTACATAGAATTTTTTTGAATTTTGTTATCTATATTTTTCTTTTTCTTTTTTTTTCTTTAGGGCCGGTGAGAGTCACCAACAACCCTTGCCAACTGCAGAACCCTCGCCTAGGGCATTTGTGACAAGGGTGATGCGACCCTCACCTAAGGCCTTGGCGACTAAGAATGAGATAGCCTTCCCCCAATTTGAGCAAGGGTTCTGTGATGACCCTCATTGGCTCTAAAGAAATTTTTTTATAAAAAGCAAAAAAATTCAAAAAATAATATTAAAAATATCAAAAAAATTTAAAAAATTAGCCACATTAATGTCGGCGAAGCCATGCCAAATGATTGATGTCCACATCAGATTTTCCGGCGAAACAAATTGGAATTAGCACTCAAATGATCAATTTTCCAAATTTGTAACATTCAAATAAGTAAAAAAAGTTTCAGCACTCAAATGAGTATCATATGAAAGTTTTGGCACTCTTGGTGTTCTTCTCCCTCCTATAGAGCATGTTGTTTCTAGTATGTTCAACGTTTTCATGCCTTATTTCTCATTAGGCAAGGTGTCATTGACATTCTTCAAGTCTATCATAAGTTTAGTAGACTTGTTTACATGGAATTTAATAAATTTGCCTTCAACCACCCTAATAAAACATCATTTTCAGCATATAAAAGGAATTGTTCAAACCCCTCATTTAATAAAATTAACTCCAATTATGCCCACAATGTTGCAGCATCTTTTCGTCCTCGACCACTTCAAGCAACACCTAATATGATAGATTCAATAGTATTATGCTTTTCATCTACTCCACCAACTCTACCTTATTGTTCACTTTCATAGTTCCATGTACTTCGATGCCTTCACCAAGTCTTGGGTTGTTAACAAGGTATACGTCTTCTCCTGATCTAGTTCTCGATTTAAAAGCTTCAATTCTCCAAATCTAGTTCTAGATTTGGGTGCTATCCTCTCTCGATCTAGATCTGGAAGTTCAATAAATATGTTTTTGGGGATTCAATGCCCCTTTGCTCTATTCATATATAGGTTCTCTGCCTCTAGTGTCATTGATGATCGCATGAGTTTTGGCATCTCATTGAATTACAAAAATTTGCTTCTTCACATGTTAGATTTGTATTTGTTTAACCTATTTTGGTTGTCTTCTACGACAATGCTGTAAAGGAAGCCGAACCTAAGTGCACATCGCCAGTTAGCAACATCATAATTATTGGAAAAGGAATTTTCAGATTGTGCTCAACTAACAAAGACGCGAGATCTTGTGATGAGCCGCCAATTTTGTTTGACAGGTTCTTTCTTGTAGAATGAGTTTTCTTAACGCTGCTGGTGCTCCATTAATCCTCCTTATTTTCTAGATTTGGTTTTGTTTTTTAGTATTCAAGCTTTTTTTCAATTTGCTTTGCCATTAAGACTATATACTTTTACATTCTTTTGAGTAAGTAAATACAATCTTCTTTCAACGAAAAAAATAGGGTATACACATCAATGCTCTGCAGTCCAAAATTATTCTTCCCTGTTCAACTTGTAACATATGGGCCATAAGTCAGCCCATTTCCTTTTCTCTTTAAAAGGCCAGCCCAGCCCATCTTCTTTCCCCTTATTTTTGCTGCGCTCAAGTCGGTGGACAGAAAAACAGAGCAGAAGCAGAAACGGGAGAGAAGAGAAAGAGAAGGGAAAGAGGAAAAAGGGAGGTAAAACCCCATCGGATGCCTCCACAACTTGTCTTAACTTCGTTCCTCGGCTCCGGTAAGTGATTAAAGTCTTTAATCGTCATTTGAAGGGATAATCGCAATTAGGGCTTGAAATTCGGAGTTTATGGAGATTTGGGCGGCGAAGTCCAATTTTCGGGTCATTGAGCTGAAAATTTTTATGAGAATGATAATTTAGGATGTTGTGAAGCTATAGCATTTTGCGGAATTGAATTTGAGTTTGCGGTTTGTCCGGAATAAATTTTTGAAGTTCGGCGCGCGTTCTGTCACTGTAGCGAACAGTAGCCTCGAGACTGGTTTTCTGCTGTTTTTGGCGAGATTTTGAGGTGGCTGTTATGGGGATTGTTGTATTCCATCAAAAGAGCTTTCTAATGACTATAATTTGGCTTGAAACCGGTTTTTGTGGAGGAAGTTATGGGGTGACAAAGCTGTTTGCGTGTCCGTGTCTCGCGTATAATAATAGGTTTTCGTTTAAGGCGAGCTTTCCATTGGCACGTAGGTGTCGTTTTATCGAAAAATAGGCGTAATATAGCCGAGTCATTATTTAGAATGTCCATTTTACTCGGTCTTTAATATTATTTTTGAATTAATTGTTAGGAATTCAAGTGCATCGGCTCAATTAAGGGCTTAGTTGATTTTTGGCTTTTCTCAGGTGAGTGATACTATTTCTTCCTTGTATTTTAAACTCATATTTGAAAGAGATTATGGGTAATATATGCTATTAGTTGAAAAATAGCACTCTTTGATGCATAAAAATAGGATCGGGCTTTTACTGTCATTTGTTATTTGATTGAGGAAACTGTCCTCTGATTTTAGTTGGAATATTTGTTTGAAAGTGGTTTGCGAAACCAATGACCTTGGAAAGCTTATGGTTTATGTAAAGCGTTTCCATATTTATTAAATGTTTGACTGGTAAGATGATTCTGATTTTAATTGTGGATTATTGGGGGATTGGTGATTGTGGTTGATGCTCAATGTCTCTGTGAACCCTGAGGGGTGTGTAGGTATGCGCATACTAGTTTAGGATATCCTTGTGGGCCGAGCCACCGGCTTATAGTAGGTGGAGACCTTGCCAAGGGGGGAATCTTGGTTGTCTCGTCACGGGCGTTAAGCGTGACCATGGTTGGACATTTGAGTATGAGTTTGGTCAATGGAGTAGACCATTGATATTTGATTTGAGTTTGGTCGGTGGAATGGACCATTGATCCGTGTTTTGACGAGTTTAGCCAATGGGATGGACCCTTGGCATGTGTTTTATGAGATTGACCGATGGACTTGACCATTGGTATCTATTTTGTTGATTCTTGAAATATATATATTATGTTCAAAGTGAATTATATTGGTGTTGTAAATGTGCATAGTGAATTCCCGATCCGCTTGGAAGAAATGTATTACTCACTGAGCCGTGGTAGCTCATTCCTTTCCTCTTATTATATTTTCAGGTCCCCCAGGTAGTAGCCATGTTAGAGCGAGAGCGTCACCGCGGGGACTTTTGGGAGCTGGATACGTGGGTATAGTTTAAGGCTGCGTTCTTCGGGCAGGAAGGACGGCCGTGTCACTCCTTCATCCCTATAGGATTTGGGATGTGACATTTTTGGTATCAGAGCCTAGGTTGTGATCGTTTGGGTTTAGATTTTTAATGGGACGTTGTGAGATTGAGTGTTAGTTTATAACGTGTGTTAGTCTTGTTTTACTAGGACGTATGTTTCATTTTAGGTTCAGATGATTATCGGTCTAACTCAGAGTGGCAGAGCCAAAGTGATTAAGGAAACTTCAAGTTTGGTGGTGTCGCTACTGAATCTGAGTAGGGAACTCTAGATTCTTCCTTCCTTCGAAGTCTCTGTCGGTTCTTATGCACTTTGACTTTCAAGGTTTGGAGGATGTGGATTTAATGAGCTTTTAATTTTCTGAGATATGTGTTATTGGACGGATAAAGGCCAAAGGATCTCGACTTTAGTTGCAGAACTTGAGAAAAGGAATTGATGAAGAAATTTTTTTTATTTATTAGAATGAGCCTTTGAGACTTTAACGTGTGAAGAGAGAAAGAAAGAATTTGAATTGGAGAAGCAAAGAACAATAATGGAGACACATTTCTTTGTTCGATGCAAATTCTGATACCAAGCTCTTTTGTTATAGTCGATTGTCATTTTTCTCGCTCAACTCCAACTTAAATCTTGTAACTTTGTGGAATGAAGTGTGGTTTAGAGTGATGGTACATCGAGAATCTTCACTTAGTTTGCATCCCAAGGGCTTCACATGGAAAATTCTATTTTGCGAGGAAGTTTCAAGCCGAGAAATGGAGAAATTCTTGTCCTTCTTTAGCCCATGCATTATACCCATTGAAGGGGTGTACAAGTTAGAGACAAGAATTCTGAAGGGGTAAAAGCACTTCATCAGCTTATTTGCATGCAAGGGAGAGCATATTGTTCATGTTAATAACGTCACATTTGGTTAGCCGTCCGTGAATCACTATGATGTGTTCAGATTGGACATTGCTTCAAAATTTATATATTTTAGTGGATGCAACTCTAGCATACAAGAAAGAGATAAAGCTTTGGAAGTTGTTCCATACATTAAGGAAAATAAACATTAATGGAACTGTAAGGTGGCAACGATAGAGGACAGAAAGTTTGTGGGTGATGCTGATGTCGGTGAGTTATGGAGTTTCTTTAGTGGCTATGCTCCTATTCCTCGAGATTCACCTTCTGCATTCCAAAAGCATGAAATTGTTCAATTTGTAAAATTATTCAATGCAAAATGATGGAATGGAAGTCATCGGTTTCAGCCACGGAAGATTTTCTCTAAAATGAGGGAAAATCAACTAGGACTCATGTGACATTATTAATTGAAGGAGTAGAAACTCTCGTTCTTGGCCAAGTTACAAGTTTTATGTTCTGAACCTTCTAGTAGAAACAATAAAATGTCTTGAAATTCTCAGGAAATTCTACTAGATAAAAACAAAGGGTCAAGATCATCTCTTAGAAGCAAGTGCACAAATGGTGGCCAGGTCTTATAAGAAGAACATGCTGGTTTGGATTCACCATGACTCTAGAAGCGCGCCCTAGCCCTTGAAGCACTTGAGTGGCTAGATATGTCAGATTTGTGGTGATATTATTAGATGTACAACCAATGATGAAGTCTTTGTTGCTTGTAAGGAGAGTGCATTCCTAGTGTGCCGTATTTGTTATGAGTGCAAGAGGAAAGATGGTAATTAGTGTCGTCCTCAGAGTATGACTAGCTACAAAAGGCACAAAGGGAGTCCTTGAGTGAAAGAAGATGTTGTCAATGATCTAGAGAGTGAGTTCAATCATATCCAAGGAAATGTCAAGAGGGGCCAGTGGAAATGAGAAGATCCTGATTTCTCGTCTTCTTCTAGACATAAATCTTAATATCCAATGCCACTTCTCACAAATGGGCAGCAGTATATGGTGAATTCCCTTGTGCTATACCTAGAAATCAATTTGGTCGGAAAACATTTGGATCTTTGGTCTTTTATGATAGACATTTAGTTCATTATGTCGATCATAGACAGCCAGTTCATAAGTGGATCGTGGATTCCTCAAGGGACTTGAACTTCTATAGCCTTGGAAATGTTGATAAAAAGAAAAGAAAAAGGAAAGAATTTAAACTTGAAAACTCAAGCAGGAAAAGAACATTCCTTACATGACTAGTCGATTTTTGGAAGGAAGATGAGACATAAAAAGGGACTGGTTCTAATAGAGCAGAACTTCAAACGGGTAAAAATGCTTGTCTACCTTTGAGCCACGTGATGCTTATACCACCATAACAGAAAAGAAAATAAGAGCGATGACAAGAAATACATTGACAATAAGAGAGCTATCCAAAAGAACTGAATCCAACATTCCAATATTCAACATGGAGGATATTGAGGAGGGGGTCGAAGGTTATGGTGATGAGAGATCACTGCTTATGTCCCCAAAAGTTTAGAAAAAAAAATGCCTTGGTTAATTGCCACTCTTCATGGTAGCGGCATTCATGGAATAGGGAAGACTTCAACCATCTACTAATCCGGCAACACTTTCAAAGGAAGCGTTTCATATTTTCAACAGCAACTATGAGAAACAGATTGAGTGGGGCAAAGAGATTAGATGGATATATGGTTCTATCGTAGAAGATTTCTTGATAGGGTTTAAGATGCATGTGCGAGGTTGGGTCTCTATTTGCTAGATCTCTCTACTCAGCATTTGAGGATTCTATGACTGAGACTGCCATCATTGAGGCTCATGGAATTAATCACAAGTATCCAGATGCATGAATGATGCGAATCCAGGGAAGAGGCAACATAAGCTTCAGTTATTTGTTGACTTTGTGCTCAAGCTTGGTTGACTTGATTTAGGCATGAAAGAAAAGAAGAGAAAAAAAAAACTGTAGAACTTGATAGGGAAATGGGTTTCATTTGTACTTAAGAGGAAATTGGCAGATTGTCGGGATGATAACACACAAAATTAGGAGTGCTCTTGATGGACATATTATTTTGAAAACTACTATGGTTGTACGCAGCAAAACTTTGGCATTGGGAGAGTGTGCCTTGTGGATGCTAGCACGAAGTGGCTTGAAGCTTTAACTCTCCTACACTCTTTGGTAGTATCAAGGATCCAGTTTGATACGTTGTACCCATTCATTTCCTCTAATCACTCAAGTGTTTAACCATCACATGGTGCAAATATCATCAAATTCACATGTTGCAAGAATGCGTCCTCTTGCTTGGGAATACATTCCAAATGAGGTTGTCACTATGTGGGCTCCTGTGTTGCATCTCTCTAATTTCCATATTGATGACTAACCTACGTTTTCAACAACATAGTATGGTTTTGATACTTCCATTTGACGGTGCTAGGCAGTGGCATGTCTATGAGCTATAGCTAATTGAAATGGTGGTTGAACAAGTTACAGATGCTCTCTCACATACATGCTATTAAAAGAGTATGTGGACAAGGGATTTTCTCATGTAGCAAAAAGTTGTATTAAGCAAAAAAAAAAAAAAGTAGCTCATCATATTCGCAATGATTTTTGGCTGTTATGAAATATGAAATGAGAACTCCCATGCACCCAAACATCATGGTGCTCGTTCAATGGACAAGGAGAGGAATGACATATACGGATTCTCAGAAAATTGATTCTTTATTTGAGCCACGCCATAAGGACTTCTCTCTTTTCAAAAAAAAACATAGTATGAAGATTTACCCGCGTCACAAATCATCATGATTGTTAAGAACATATGTGAAGATTCAATGGAAAAATCACATGGAGAGAGAGGCCACTCAAGAGCTTGAGGATGAGGCAAGACACAAATATCCTCATTTATTTCAGGACTGAGATACGTGTAAATTTCGAGGACAAAATTTTTTTAAGGAGGGTAGACTGTAACATATGGGCCATAAGTCAGCCCATTTCCTTTTCTCTTTAAAAGGCCAGCCCAGCCCATCTTCTTTCCCCTTATTTTTGCTGCGCTCAAGTCGGTGGACAGAAAAACAGAGCAGAAAAACAGAGCAGAAGCAGAAACGGGAGAGAAGAGAAAGAGAAGGGAAAGAGGAAAAAGGGAGGCAAAACCCCCATCGGATGCCTCCACAACTCGTCTTAACTTCGTTCCTCGGCTCCGGTAAGTAATTAAAGTCTTTAATTGTCATTTGAAGGGATAATCGCAATTAGGGCTTGAAATTCGGAGTTTATGGAGATTTGGGCGGCGAAGTCCAATTTTCGGGTCATTGAGCTGAAAATTTTTATGAGAATGATAATTTAGGATGTTGTAAAACTATAGCATTTTGCGGAATTGAATTTGAGCTTGCGGTTTGTCCGGAATAAATTTTTGAAGTTCGGCGCACGTTCTGTCACTGTAGCGAACAGTAGCCTCGAGACTGGTTTTCTGCTGTTTTTGGCGAGATTTTGAGGCGGCTGTTATGGGGATTGTTGTAGTGCATCAAAAGAGCTTTCTAATGACTATAAGTTGGCTTGAAACCGGTTTTTGTGGAGGAAGTTATGGGGTGACAAAGCTGTTTGCGTGTCCGTGTCTTGCGTATAATAATAGGTTTTCGTTTAAGGCGAGCTTTCCATTGGCACGTAGGTGTCGTTTTATCGACAAATATGCGTAATATAGCCGAGTCATTATTTAGAATGTCCATTTACTAGGTCTTTAATATTATTTTTGAATTAATTGTTAGGAATTCAAGTGCATCGGCTCAATTAAGGGCTTAGTTGATTTTTGGCTTTTCTCAGGTGAGTGATACTATTTCTTCCTTGTATTTTAAACTCATATTTGAAAGAGATTATGGGTAATATATGCTATTAGTTGAAAAATAGCACTCTTTGATGCATAAAAATAGGATCGGGCTTTTACTGTCATTTGTTATTTGATTGAGGAAACTGTCCTCTGATTTTAGTTGGAATATTTGTTTGAAAGTGGTTTGCGAAACCAATGACCTTGGAAAGCTTATGGTTTATGTAAAGCGTTTCCATATTTATTAAATGTTTGACTGGTAAGATGATTCTGATTTTAATTGTGGATTATTGGGGGATTGGTGATTGTGGTTGATGCTCAATGTCTCTGTGAACCCTGAGGGGTGTGTAGGTATGCGCATACTAGTTTAGGATATCCTTGTGGGCCGAGCCACCGGCTTATAGTAGGTGGAGACCTTGCCAAGGGGAGAATCTTGGTCGTCTCGTCACGGGCGTTAAGCGTGACCATGGTTGGACATTTGAGTATGAGTTTGGTCAATGGAGTAGACCATTGATATTTGATTTGAGTTTGGTCGGTGGAATGGACCATTAATCCGTGTTTTGACGAGTTTAGCCAATGGGATGGACCCTTGGCATGTGTTTTATGAGATTGACCGATGGACTTGACCATTGGTATCTATTTTGTTGATTCTTGAAATATATATATTATGTTCAAAGTGAATTATATTGGTGTTGTAAATGTGCATAGTGAATTCCCGATCCGCTTGGAAGAAATGTATTACTCACTGAGCCGTGGTAGCTCATTCCTTTCCTCTTATTATATTTTCAGGTCCCCCAGGTAGTAGCCATGTTAGAGCGAGAGCGCCACCGCGGGGACTTTTGGGAGCTGGATACGTGGGTATAGTTTAAGGCTGCGTTCTTCGGGCAGGAAGGACGGCCGTGTCACTCCTTCATCCCTATAGGATTTGGGATGTGACACAACTTATCAATCCCAACTTCAGCTCTAGACGTAATAGCAAATACGTTTCCAAACAGTGATTAGAATGGCTAAAGCTCCAAATCTTCTCGAGAAACTCTAAATTTATCTAACCAATTGTTGTGGACATAACTCGGTAGCTCAAGGATCTTGCAATTCAAGTTAATGCAAATAGAAGAGTCTTCAACCAGACTAGCAATAATAATAAAGAACACGAGATTTATGTGGTTTGGTCTTCGATACTTACGGTACTAGTAGAGTTAACAATAAATAAATCCATCACTAATCCAAAGATTTATAGAGTTACAATTGCTCAATTGTTCAAGTGTGTTCCATTCCTAGATTACTCTCAAAGCATATTCTTAAGTGTCATCTTACAATCTAGGACTCACTCAGAAAGCTCATAGAAAGAAAACTCTGAACACTCCTTTATGTTTGCTTTAATGTGTAATAACCGAACAGAATTCTGTTTTTATATGTTCTCGTGCGAATTATCAAATCAAAATTGGAAAAATTCATTTTCTCCCCTTTTTATCTTTAATTCAAGATTTTTTTTTAGTCAACATGTTTAATTCGAGATTAGATTCCACTAAATTTTGGACTCCACCGAATTTGCTTGACATAAAGTCCAAGTCAGAAGACATTCAAAATCCGGGCCAGCCTTCAACCGGGTTGGATTTTGTATGCAGGCTCAAACTTGAGACATAAATTATGAAAAAATATCAATTATGCACAAGTTAACTGAAGTATAACGTGCTAATTCCTTGGGAGAAGAGAATCAATGGCGTGTATAATGGCAAAATTAGGTGAAAACCAGATTTCATGGACTGTACAACCATAATTATTTGGAGATAAAACATTGATGAATACCTTGAACTAGATTCCACATTTAAATAAATTTAAAGTTATGATCTTATGCTGCATCTGTTTTTTACGTTCCATCAACATTATTATCGATATTACTACTACGCTGAAGTGTCCTCTGAAAGAAAAAATTAAAATAACGAGCCAATTAAGGCGACGGTGATGACGGTAGAAATCAAAGTTTGGCGATGAGAAAAGAAGAAATCATTTACAATACGAACTTAGTCTTGGAGGGGGAGAGATACTACATGTTTTTTCGTTAACTTTCATTTGAATTATTGCATATTTTTCCATAATACTTGCACAAAGCAACCGGCCCACTAGTCTTCCTTTCCATTCGTCAGTATTGCATGGATATGCTTGCAATGCAAAACACAACTACCATGATTTTTATTTATTTTTGGTCGGCGAACAATTGGTTGGAGCAAACATTAGCAGCCTGGCCGAGAATCTTTAAATTCACATACAAGCCTTCAACCAAAGTCTCTTTGTTTGTCCGGGATGTGAAGACGCGACATTCCTGTTATCTCCACCGCACGTCATATAAAAACTTGAATGCTAGCGTAGATTCTCGTTATGTAAGATGGACGTAAAATAGTTCTTGAGCTATGAAAAAGTGCATATGACAATAAAGTCTAAAAATTAATTATGGATGTTGGTCACATGATAGATTTGAATGGCATGATGGAGAGACTATTGGGTAAGACTTGCCGTTTTTAAATGAGTGATATTCGTTTGTGATTAGATTTTTCACTCTTATCTCTACCTTGCGACATATAAAAATTTGTATGCTAGTGCATATTCTGCATGTCAAGTCAAGAGTGATGTAAAATAGTTCTTCGAGGCATGAAAAAGTGCATATGATGAAAAAGTCTAAAATTTTATCATGGATGGTGTTCACATGATAGATTTGAATGGCTATGATAAAGAGATTATTGCGTAAGACTAGCTATTCACAAAAATAATAGTCGTTCGTGATTAAATTTTTCATTATTATCTCTACCATGTGTCAAAACTTGTATGCTGGTGTAGCTTATGCATTGCCATGTAAAGACGGACCCAAAATAGTTCTTTGAGGTACTCAAAAGTGCATCTAATATAAAAAGTCTTAAAATTAATCATGGATGTTGTTCCATTGGTAAGTTTCAATTGTCATGATGGAGAGACTATTGGGTAAAACCGACCATTCTTAAACAAATGATAATTGTTCGTGATTAGACTTTTCACTGTTGTCTTTACTATGTATCATATGAAAACTTGTATACTTGTGCAGATTCTAGACATAATGTAAAGATGGACCTATAATAGCTCTTCAAGATACGAAAAAGTGCATCCGACAAAAAAATCTAAAAATTAATCAAGGATATCATTTACATGGTAGGTTTGAATGGTCATGATGGAAAGAGCATTGAGCAAGACAAGCCATTCTCAAACAAGCGATAGTCGTTCATAATTAGATTTTTCACTGTTATCTCTACCATTCACCATAATTAAACTTGTATGCTAGTGCAAATTCTACACACCATGTAATGATGGATGCAAAATAGTTCTTCAAGGTATGAAAAGGTGCATCTAACGAAAAGTCTAAAATATAATCACAGATGTTTGTCACATGGCATGTTTGAATGGCATGATGGAGAGACATTTGGCTAAGACTAGCCATTCTTAAACGAGTGATATTCACTCGTGATTAGATTTTTCACTCTTATCGCTACCATGCGCCATATAAAAATTTGTATGCTAGCACAAATTTTGCATGTCAAGTGAAGATAGATGCTGAATATTTCTTCGAGGCATGAAAAAGTGCATCTAATGAAAAGTACAAAAATTAATCATGGATTGTGTTCAGATGTTAGATTTGAATCGTCATGATGGAAAGACTATTGGGTAAGATTGGTTGTTCTTAAATAAATGATAATCGTTCGTAATTAGATTTTTCACTGTTATCTCTACCATGCGTCATATAAAAACTTGTATGCTAGTGTAGGTTCTACACTGTCATGTAGAGACAAACCCAAAATAGTTCTTCCAGGGGCAAAAACTAATAGAAAAAGTCTAAAAACTAATCATGAATGTTGTTCCATTGGTAGGTTTCAATTGTCATGATGAAGAGACTATTAGGTAAGATTGGCCATTCTTAAATAAATGATAGTCATTTGTAGTTAGATTTTTCACCGTTATCTCTATCATGTGTCATATAAAAAATTGTACGTTGGCACTAATTCTGGACTCATGTAAAGATGGATGCAAAATAGTTCTTCGAAGTACGAAAAAAGTATATTTGATGAAAAAGTCCAAAAAATAATCATGGATATTATTTAAATGGTAGGCTTGAATGGTCATGATGGAGAGATTAATGGGTATGATCGGCCGTTCTTAAATGAATGATGGTCGTTCATGATTAGATTTTCCACTGTTATTGCTACCATGTATCATATAAAAACTTGTATGCTGGCATGGATCCTAGATGTTATGTAAAGATGGACACAAATTAGTTCTTCAAGGCATAAAAAGTGCATATGATGAAAATTTCTAAAAAATAATCATGGATATTCTTCACATGGTAGGTTTGAATGGTCTTGATGGAGAGACTATTGGGTAAGACTACCCGTTCTTAAACAAATGACAGTCTTCCATGATTAGATTTTTCACTGTTATCTCTACGATGTGTCACAATTAAACTTGTGTGCTAGTGCAAATTTTGCACATCATGTAAAGATGGATGCAAAACAATTCTTTGAGGTACAAAAAGGTGCATCTAACGAAAAGTCCAAAAAATAATCATGGATATTGGCCACATGATATGTTTGAATAGCATGATGGAGAGACTATTAGGTAAGATTGGCCGTTCTTAAATGAGTGATATTCGTTCTTGATTAGATTTTTTACGGCATAAGTATAGCGGGAGTGCTAAAACTTGGCACGGAGGGACACTTAAGTGCCAAAGGCAAGAAAATCCGGTCAAAATGCCGATGTGGCATTTTTCCCGCGATATGGGGTCGAAATGGCGTTGTTTTTGTGGCTGATGTGGCGAAATAAACTCAAAATGGCATCGTTTCGGGTGCTAATGCCGTTTTGACTAATATTAATAAATATTAGTTAAATAATACTAAAAGAACAAAAAAAATTTAAAAAAAAAGGGAAGGGGGGAGCAGCCTGTCGACAACACCTGGGCTTAGGTCGGCGACGAGGGCTGAACAGCCCTCACCAGACACCGGGAGAGAGTGGCGAGGGCCATTCTGGGTGAGGGTCACCGCCCTCGCCCCGGCCTGGGCAACGGTCGCTAGCCCTCACGCCGGCGACCCTCACCTCGGCCTAGGCAACGGTCGCTAGCCCTCACGCCGGCGACCTCGCCCGGCCCGGGCGAGGGTCGTCGACACCGGGGTGAGGGTGGTCGACCCTCGCCAAGGCCGAGGAGAGGGCGGCCGAACCTCACCTAGATCTGGGAGAGGGTCGCCGCCCTCTCCCAGCGTCTAGTGAGGGTCGCAGACCCGCACCCAGGCGTTGGTAACCCTTGCCGTCCATTACCACTGCCCCATCGGCGATGGGGTGGCAACAACAGGCTACTCCCCCCTCCCTTTTTAATTTTTTTTCTCTTTTAATATTATTTAACTAATATTTATTAATATTAGTCAAAACAGCGTCGTTTTGGGTATTGTGGCCACATCAGCACCCAAAACGACGCCGTTTTTGGTTTACTTCGCCACGTCAGGCACAAAAACGACGCTGTTTCAACCCCATATCGCCGGAAAAATGCCACGTCGGCATTTTGGCCAGATTTTCTCACCGTTGGCACTTAAGTGTACCATTTGTAAGTTTTGGCACTTAAGTGTCCCTCTGTGCCAAGTTATGGCACTCTCGTGGTCCGTACCTCGATTTTTTACTCTTACCTTTACCATGCGCCATATAAAGCTTTGTATGCTAGTGCAATTTTGCATGTCAAGTCAAGACGGACGCAAAACAGTTCTTCGAGGCATGAAAAAGTGTATCTCATGAAAAATCTAAAAGTTAATCATGGATTGCGTTCCCATGGTAGATTTCAATCGTCAAGACGGAAAGACTATTGGAAAAAACTGGCTGCTCTTAATCGAATGATAATCGTTCATGATTATATTTTTCACTGTTATCTCTACCATGTGTCATATTAAAACTTGTATGCTAGCGCAAATTCTGCACTGTCATGTGGAGAGAAACCCAAAACAGTTCTTTAAAGTACAAAAATTGATAGAAAAAGTCTAAAAATTACTCATGGATATTGTTTATATTGGTAGGTTTCAATTGTCACGATGGAGAGATTATTGGGTAAGGCTGGCCTTTTTAAATAAATGATAGACATTCGTAAATAGATTTTTTACTATTATCTCTATCAAGTGTCATATAAAACTTGTATGTTGCCATAGATTCTGGACTCATGGAAAGATGGAAGCAAAATAGTTCTTCGAAGTATGAAAAAGTGAATTCGACGAAAATGTCTAAAAGATAATTATGGATATTATTTATATGGTAGGTTTGAACGATCATGATAGAGAGACTATTAGGTATGACCGGTAGCACTCAAATGGATGATAGTCACTTGTGATTAGATTTTTCACTGTTAAAACTACCATGTGTCATATAAAAACTTGTAGGTTGGCGTAGATCTTAGATGTTATGTAAAGATGGATGCAAAACATTTTTTCTAGGCACGAAAAAGCGCATATGATGAAGATGTCTAACTAATAATCATGGATATTGTTCATATGGTTGGTTTGAATGGTCCTGATGGAAAGACTAATAGGTTAGACTGGGCATTCTTAAATGAATGACGGTCTTTTCTTAAATGAATGACGGTCTTTTGTGATTAAATTTTTCAGTGTTATATCAAATATGCATCATAATTAAACTTGTACACTAGCTAAAATTCTGCACATCATATAAAGGCGGATGCAAAATAGTTCTTGGAGGTACAAAAAAGTGCATCTGACAAATTGTCTAAAAAGTAATCATGGATATTGGTCACATGGTATGTTTCAATGGCATGATGGAGAGCCTATTAGGTAAGATCGACCGTTCTTAAACAAGTGATATTCGTTCTTGATTAGACTTTTCACTCTTATCTCTATCATATGCCATATAAAAATTTGTGTGCTAGCGCAAATTCTACATGTCAAGTCAAGATGGAAGCAAAAGAATTTTTGGAGGAATGAAAAAGTGCATATGATGAAAAGTCCAAAAGGTTCGTCGATTGTGTTCATATGGTAGATTTGAATCATCGTGATTGAGAGATTATTGGATATGATTGGCCGTTCTTAAACAAATGCTAATCGTTCGTGATTACATTTTTCACTGTTATCTCTACCACGCGTCAGATAAAAACTTCTATGATGGCGTAGATTCTACACTGTCATGTAGTGACAAACCCAAAATAGTTCTTCGAAGTATGAAAACTAATAGAAAAAGTCTAAAAATTAATCATGGATGTTCTTCCGTTAGTAGGTTTCAATTGTCATGATGGAGAGACTATTGGGCAAGACTAGTCGTTTTAAAAAAAATGATAGTCATTTGTAATTGGATTTTTCACTGATATCTCTATCACTTGTCATATAAAAACTTGTATGTTCGCACAAATTTTGGGCTCATGTAAAGATGAATGCAAAACAATTATTCAAGGTACAAAAAAGTGAATTTGACGAAAAAGTCTAAAAAATAATCACGGATATTATTTACATTGTAGGTTTCAAGGTCATGATGGATAGACTATTGGGTAACACTAGCCATTCTCAAACGAATAATAGTTTTTTGTGATTAGATTTTTCATTGTTATCTCTACCATGCGCTCTAATCAAACTTCTATGTTAGCACTAATTTTGCAATGATGTAAAGACAGATGACAAATAGTTCTTTGATGTATGAAAATGTGCATTTGATGAAATGTCTATAAAGTAATTTTGGATGTTGGTCACATGGTATGTTTGAATGGCATGATGCAGAGATTGTTGGGTAAGACTAACCATTCTTAAATGAGTGATATTCGTTCCTGAATAAATTTTAAACTCTTATCTCTTGCATGCACCATATAAAAATTTGTATGCTAGCGTAAATTTTGCATGTCAAGTCAAGAGGGACGCAAAATAGTTCTTCAAGTTATGAAAAAGTGCATTTGATGAAAAGTCTAAAAGTTAATTATGGATTGTGTTCACATGATAGATTTGAATCGTTATGATGGAGAGACTATTGGGCAAGATTAGCTGTTCATAAACGAATGATAATCGTTCATGATTAGATTTTCACTATTATCTTTACCATGCGTCATATCTAAACTTGTATGTTGGCGCAACTTCTACACTATCATGTAGAGACAAACCCAAATCAATCCTTCAAGGTATGAAAAATGATAGAAAAAGTCTAAAAATTAATCATGGATGGTGTTCCATTGGTAGGTTTCAATTGTCATGATTGAGAGATTTTTGGGTATGACTGGCCATTTTAAATAAATGATAGGCATTCGTAAATAGATTTTTTACTATTATCTCTCTCAAGTGTCATATAAAACTTGTATGTTGCCATAGATTCTAGACTCTTGGAAAGGTGGACGCAAAATAGTTCTTCGAGATATGAAAAAGTGAATCCGACGAAAAGGTCTAAAAGATAATTATAGATATTATTTACATGGTAGGTTTGAACAATAAGGATGGAGAGACTATTAAGTATGACCAGCCACACTCAAATGGATGATAGTCACTTTGATATGATTGGCCGTTCTTAAACGAATGCTAATCGTTCGTGATTACACTTTTCATTATTATCTCTACCATGCGTCAGATAAAAACTTCTACGATGGCGTAGATTCTGCACTGCCATGTAGTGACAAACCCAAAATAGTTCTTCGAGGTATGAAAACTAATAGAAAAAATCTAAAAATTAATCATGAATGTTCTTCCATTAGTAGGTTTCAATTGTCATGATGGAGAGATTATTGGGCAAGATTAGTCGTTTTTAAAAACATGATAGTCATTTGTAATTGGATTTTTCACTGATATCTCTATCACTTGTCATATAAAAACTTCTATGTTCGTACAAATTCTGGACTCATGTGAAGATGGACACAAAACAATTAATCGAGGTACAAAAAAGTGAATTTGACAAAAAAGTCTAAAAAATAATCACGGATTTTATTTATATGGTAGGTTTGAAGGTCATGATTGAAAGACTATTGGGTAACACTAGCCGTTCTCAAACGAATGAAGTCTTTCGTGATTAGATTTTTCATTGTTATCTCTACCATGCACTCTAATCAAACTTCTATGTTAGCGCTAATTTTGCACATGATGTAAAAATGGATGACAAACAGTTCTTTGATGTATGAAAATGTGCATTTGATGAAATGTCTATAAAGTAATTTTGGATGTTGGTCACATGGTATGTTTGAATGGCATGATGCAAAGATTGTTGGGTAAGACTAACCTTTTTTAAACAAGTGATATTCGTTTTTGATTAGATTTTTAACTCTTATGTTCCCAAACCAACACTTTCAATGGACAGTTGTTCCTTTTGGTCTTAAAACTGCACCTTCCCTTTTCCAAAAGGCTATGAACATTAGCCTTTTGCCTGGTGCTACAGTAAAAACAGACTGGATGAACAATGTACAGTGTTTTCAGGTCCTTTATTTGTCTCTTCTGTCTCTAGCATTGTAGTCATAGTCTGAATCATCAGAGCTATGGTGAGCTATCTGTTCCTTGAGTATTGCGTCCTCATCAATATCGGATGGACTGGAGCCTCCGTCTTTTTCTCGTTTGAAGGCACGGATGAGATTCTCGATTTCTTCTGCCGACAA
The DNA here is from genome assembly GCA_014182895.1 of Angophora floribunda. NCBI lineage: Eukaryota > Viridiplantae > Streptophyta > Magnoliopsida > Myrtales > Myrtaceae > Angophora > Angophora floribunda. The sequence goes on from CM024706.1 coordinate 22,686,315, forward strand.
GTCTGGTGGACGGGAGGAGCTAGCACCGAAAGAGCCAGGAAAAGGGGCGTAATTTGGGGTGTCTCCCCATGGATCTTAGGAAAGTGGTCCCCCCTAGGGATCATAGGGGGTGGAGGAGTCTGGATTGTTTTGTTGAAAGATCTAGAGGGCTTCTTAGATCTTGTCTTGCGTTGGATCCCAAGCATCGAGGTGGTCCCAGGAAATAGGGATCTGGGTGGATAGCCATGCTTCTGGCGGGATGGTGCAATTTTCCTGACATAGGATTCTCTGGAGTTCTCTTGATGAAGATCGGTTGGTGGTGATGGAGTAAGGTAGTGTCTGGTGTATTTGTGCAGATTCTTGAAAAACTTGAGGTTTGTAACTTGACGTTCCTGCAACAGAGGGTTTGTTGGAGATCCATCTAGTGGGATGGCAATATGTCCATGGGCGGTGGAATATGACAATAGTATGACGTTCTGGTTCAGGGCTTCCTTGACGATTCTGGATTTTGAAGAGTTCTTTCCAGTACTGGAGTGGTTTGAACCATGCAAAAATGTCTAGAAGATATTTTTGGTTATGGTCACGTCCGGCTGCATCCTTGATGAAAACCTACAAAATTTGTTCAATAGGAAATTCAATGGCTATTGTGTACAGGTTGAACATGTACCAAAGTAACCATTTCATATCTTCGGGGAATGCATCATTAGGAGACCATCGGAGGGGATGGATGAATGAATATTGTGGATGGAGTCCATCTGGTCTGAGCATTAGGCCGCCATGTTCACGAAAAATTCGGAACTGATATTCCCACATTAATTCCGGAAGTCTTTCTTTCAAGACATTATGTCGAATGGCCAATGGAATCTCAGGAGGGTATTTAAGACTTGGCCAACCACACTGCATGTCGGTGGTGCGGTATGTTTCTGAGAGAGGCTCCTTCTTGACATACATGTGAATTGATTGAATTGGTTCTTTTGATTTGGATAAGAAGTCAGCTAGGACATTCTTAGTCCCTTGAATATGTTTGACTTCGAAAGAGTATTTAGAAAACCATTCAGCCCATCGGAGTAATTGTGGATGAAGGACTTGCTTTTATTTAAACTTGAGCATCTGGGGAAATGAAGACATATCCATTTCAACAAGAAAATGGTGTCCAATGAGATGGAACTCAAACTTCTTGATGCCGTATTTGACTGTAAGTATTTCCTTGAAAGTGGAATGGTAATGGATTTCTACTTGAGAGAATCAACCATTTTTGTAGGCACAAATATGCCTGTTCCCATCAATTTCTTCAAAAAGAATGGCTGCCCAATATTTGTCGCTGGCATCAGTTTGGAGGATTCTTTTGCTAGTAGATGTGATCTTTAAGGGAGGAAGATGCTGTAGAAGTTGTTTAAGCTGAGAAACAGTTTGAGTTTGCTTGGGTCCTTATGAGGGAGGATTCTTTTTTAGCATCTTTTGGAGAGATCTGAGATATTTAGAAATGTGGGGAATAAAATCTCGCAAGTAATTTACAATGCCAATGAATTGCTGGACTTGTCTGGCATTCAAATCCTTCTTAAGAAATCTTTGGAGTTCCTCTGCAATATGGGGTTTAGGGCAATAGGTTCATTCTTTCAAATGCATGCCAAGGAATTCAATTTTTGTTTGGGCAATAATCATTTTTTTTTGAGAAAGCATAATGCAAAACCTTTTGACAATATCAGCAAATTGTGTCAAAAGTTGGCAATGAGATTGTTCATCAGGGCTGAACAAAAGAATGTCATCAATATAGATTTGGGAATTTGGAAGAATTGGTTCAAATATTTTCCACATAGCCTTTTGGAAAAGGGAATGTGCAGTTTTAAGACCAAAAGAAACAACTGTCCATTGAAAGTGTTGGTTTAGGATACAGAACCCTGTTTTGGGTCTGTCTGATGGGTCAATTCCCAACTGCCAGAATCCTACCTTAAGATCAAATTTTGAGTAAATCTTTGCTTGAGCAAGGCTAAGAAAGAGAGAATTTCGATGGGGCAATGGGAATTTATCATCCTGGAGGAACTCATTCGAGGGTTGGTAATTAATTACTAACCTCATTTTTCCACGGTTTTGTTCAGCTCGCTTGTTGACATAAAATGCTTCACATGCCCATTGAGAGTCAGATGGTTCAATGAGACCTTGTGCTAACAGTTCTGCACATTCTTGCTGTGCAAGTGCAAGGTGTTGTGGGTTCATTCCAGAATGACTTGCTCTCGTCGGATTAATGTCTTCATTCTTCTTGAATAGAAGTTTGACATAAAAAATGGAGTTTTTCCATAAGGGCTGGGTGCAAGTCTGGGAAAACTGGGAATGTGACTCAGCACAAAAGGAAAGTAGATTCTGGATGATTGGGTCAAACAAGGCGGGTTCGAGTGCATAGAATCGTTTGATTTCTACGAATTCCCTGAATTGATTTTTGAATCGTAAACCACGGGAAAGTATTCTAAGCTTGGGGAGTTGGGTCAAGATGTCCCAACCAATGATAATATCTTTGTCTGGGGATCTGGAACCAAGGACCCTGATGGTGATAGAACACTGGGGAAAGAATTGGATGGTAATTGGCTTACTACGATACTTTGTAGCAAAGGTGTCACCAGAAGCTGAATTGAAATACTTGGTGTAGGGCTTCCAAAATTCTTCTGGAAGAATCTTAGTGTCTAGAATGGAAGAACTTGCTCCAGTATCAATGAGTGCCACCAAAGGGATTGGTTTATGATATTTGGACAAAAGGATATGGATGGGGATGTATGGATGGTGTATTGGTTCAGTGGTATGGATGTCATCAGGAGTGTCAGGGAAGAAGGTGAAGACATCATTTTCAGAATCCAAGGCCGAGTCCGAGTTATATGTTTGGATAGCACATAGAGCATTTTCCGATGGTTGGTCGTCTAAGGAGAAGACAGACTCAATATCAGAATCATCAAGTTGGATGCCAGTGCTCTTAGCGATTTTATCAATCAAATGGCTTCCACGACTCTTTGCCTTTGGACAATTTTTGGCAAAATGTCCTTTTTTGTTGCAAACATAACATCTATCTTTGCTTCGTTTTTTGGAGGAGCGATGATAGCTTTTACGCAAGAATTTCCATTTGCCTTTGCTTTTTCCTTTGCGTGTCTTCTTGAAGGAAAACTTTTTAAAGTGTCTCTTCTTTTTGCGGCACATGCAAGAAGGATCGGTGCAATCCTTGGGACACTTGATCTTCGGACCGGGTTTAAAGCATGCCTTGTCAAGATGTCTGTTTTCTTTGAGGAAGCTTCGGAAGGCTTCTTCCGGAGACAAAGTTCTTCTATGGCGATATGAACAGCTGTTGGATTTCACCAAGAGTGGCTTCTGTGAGGCTTTTTTGTCGCTGTTGAAGGGTTTTTTCTGCAGCTTGACTTAGTTCTCTTGGGATGGATGCCAAGAAAATAGGCTTGAGATTCCAATCTGCACCAAGTAAATAAAATAACTTGATCATGGCTTGGAAATGTCGATCAAGGTCTTTACGCCTTAATGAGCAACATTTTCGGTCGAAGAACTCCTTTCTTTTGAGCTCTTTGGAGTCTTCAGGTTTGCCAATGAAATACATGTGAATAATTTGGATAGCATTATCCAATGGCTGAGTTAAGAAGTACATCTGGTCTTGTTCGGAGGCAGTATGCCACCAATCTTTAAGTGCTCCTGTAAAACGGCTGGTAAATTCCAGGATATTATCATAAGTGCTGGGTTCAGATATGTGCCTGGTGGTGAGCCAAGCATGGAATTCTTGGAGTTGATCAGGCCACTTATGATACGGAATCTCATCCAAGGTAAAGTAAACTTTGGAGGACGAGGCAGTGAAAGTCAGGTTGCATCGAGGTTGCTCCTGTGGTGTATTTCGGTTCGAAAATATATCTTCGTCTTTGACACTATCTGCCATAAACAGATCTTCTTCCGAAGAGACTGATTCGGTAAAAGTATCGAAATTGGATTCAGACGAAGTTTCAACCTGTTCAGCTGTGGATGGTTTGATGACAACAATTGAAGGAATCTACTGTTGAAGAAAAGTCTCGATAGGATTGGAGATGGTCAAGGTAGCAGGTGGATTTATGGGAGGATGATCATCGAGTGGGTGTTCAGGTGTACCGGGAGGAGATGGTGATTCTGTAGGAGTGAAAGATTCCTTTTGCTTTTGTTTAAGCTTGCGGAGCTTTTCTCGGAGAATCAAGAAATTGTTCTGAGGTGGAGGAGCAACTGAGCTGAGAACAGCAGCAAAAGAGGATGATGATCCTAGAGATGATTCTGGTTTGGGTGGTAAAGAAGGAGAGGGGAAAAAGGGTGGATCAATTGGAGTGGAGGACTGCTGGCTTTTGAGAATTTGAATTTGCCTTTTGAGCTTCTCAATTTCTGGCTTTTGATCTTCCAAATAATGGCTAGGAGGTGCTTGCTTGGTTTCTAGCAAATGAAGCCTTTTCTGGAAATCTTTCAGTATACGGCAAGATAAGTCAGTAGTCTTGTCTACACGTTCAAGACGTGTAGCAACAGTGCCAATAAGCTCATTTTGGGCCAAAACATTTTCAGTTTGCCAGTTCAAGACAGTTTCAGCAGTAGAGGGATGCTTCCGTTGTCCTTGTGCATCAAGGCCAGTGGGGTTTGGTATCTTGGGGGAGTGTTGAATCTGGATTGGTTTGGATATCCGCCCAGATCCCTGTTTCCTGGGACCACCTCGATGCTTGGGATCCAACGTGAGATAAGATCCAAGAAGCCCTCCAGATCTTTCAACAAAACAATCCCGACTCCTCCACCCCCTATGATCCCTGGGGGGGGGGGACCATTTTCCCAAGATCCATGGGGAGACACCCCAAATTATGCCCCTTTTTCCTGGCTCTTTTGGTGCTAGCTCCTCCCGTCCACCAGACTTGTCGGCAGAAGAAATCGAGAATCTCATCCGTGCCTTCAAAAGAGAAAAAGACGGAGGCTCCAGTTCATCCGATATTGATGAGGACGCAATACTCAAGGAATAGATAGCTCACCATAACTCTGATGATTCAGACTATGACTACAATGTTAGAGACGGAAGAGACAAATAAAGGACCTGAAAACACTGTACACTATTCATCCAGTTTGTTTTTACTGTTCATCCAGTCTGTTTTTATTGTAGCACCAGGCAAAAGGCTACTGTTCATAGTCTGTCACGGGATTTCTTTAGGACTCCCTAGTTGTGTAGCCCATAAGTGGCTAGTTTGCTCCCATAATTATGTCCGAGCAAGGCCAATCTGCTTGCTCTTGTCTTATGTACCCTCCTTTGCCTATATAAGAGCAAGGAGTCACCATTGTAAAAACCAGAGAGTGAAATAAAAAGGGTGTTATGTACTCTACTCCCAACATGATCTTCTAAACACTCTCATTCTCTTCTAGTCGAGAACGAAAGTTCTGAACAAACACTATGATTGAGAAAAATCCTGGAGTATGCTCTGCACTTGCCCTTAGGGGATCCTGTACATCAGAATTTCCGATATTCTAAAGATTACTATGATCTAAGCTCATGGCTTGAGAAGCAACTTGATGGCTAACAGGCAGTCCCTTTTAAGGCCAGAAGAGCCGTGTATGGGATAGCATACTTGCTATAAGTTTGCAGCTCAAGTTTATGAATTAGTTTCATAGAACCTCTTATGGTATCAAAGCCATGGATTTCTTTGAATCATTTTAGTTTGGTCATAACCAAGTTCTATTTCTAGAAGAGAAACTCTCATCCTATGGAAACCTCAGACTCGCCCTCTGTCTCTTTTCCCATTTCTCATACTTCTACTCTTTCTCTTCAGCCTCCACCCGAGCTCCGAAAATCCTCATGTTCAAAGATAGACTATCTTTATGAGGTATCTTACCTCACCGATGATAATAAGATCTCAGAAACTCAACTTCCAATGATGAACCCATATACCGCTTTTGCAAAACCACCATCATCTTCACATCTCCGATCCATTAGACACCTCATCAGACATACCCCTCGCACTGTGAAGGAGTATGTCCAGTCTTCTAGCTTTGATCAGCATCCCATTCAGGCAACTGAACAAGAACAGTTTGTCACTCTCCAAATACCACCAGAATTTCCTGCTCATTGGATTCAACAAGGCTATACTCATCTCCATTTTGGAGCCATCCGCCTTGCCTTAACCTTTCATGGTCAGAAAGGCCTACCGGTTACTGCTCAAATAGCCTTGCTAGACACCAGATTCTTGAAATATCAGCAAGCTTGTGTTGGCACCATCTAGACAACCATGAATGCGGGAACTGTCTTTGTCACGCTTTTCCCAAATTTCAACATTGCTCTTGCAGACCCCAACCTACTTACTGCTCTTAAGGTTCAGCTACAAATCACTGGAGCTCCTCAAACTCCTGGATCTATTACTGCTACCTAACATTACCAAATGATCTATCGTGTCCAAAACCATGCCATTGATCTCAATATTCCAAACTCAAAAGACGCTCTTGTTATATCTGTTGATCATGACCAGACATCTTGCATCCATGTTCCTCGACAGATCCCACGAAGCGAGTTTGTAAAGCTCCTCCCTAATAGTTGGGTAACCAACTATGAAAAACTCCATCAAAATTGCAAACCGATCTAGTCAAGTGAGCCACAGTTCACCAGGAAAAAAGATGGTATCATGCCATCACGGTTTAACAAAACCAAAGAGGAACCTTCCTCCATTTTCCCACCATCCTCCACTTTACACCCGCCCTGCTGACCCTGTTTCAAGCGAACCAGATGACAAACGATTTGTCCACTCTTTTGATTCTCAGGGACAACCAATCCATCTTTTTAAAGACCCTGCTGGGCATTGCTTTTGGGATCCATATTGTGTTTGTTCATTCTGTACCAAATTTGAAAATGAAGATGACAGACCTTCTTCCACAAAGAAGAAAAAGAAAAAAAGATACCCTTTATCAAAGGTATCTTGACGGAGATCCAACTGTTGGACCTTAAAGAGAAGACGGTGGTAAATACTAGTTTATTGTCTCTTACGGACCACCTAGAACTCCTACGGTAACCTCACCTCCACTTCCCTACAAAACCATCACTCCTTCTCAACCCCCACCCAAACCCATGATCACTTCTCCTTTCTACAAGCCCATTCAAAAATGGGTAAAGAAGAATCCTTCATGTCCCCTAAACCTACCAAGACCAAGCACCTGTATATCCAAACCAGTTCCAACCCCTGTTTTACCCAGCATATGTATGTTCCACCCTGATGACTTCCCTCCACTCGAGGCCACCGAATCACCTGAAATCAGCACTCATCCCCGAAAATTTCCTCCATTGGAAAAGTTCTCCGACCCTCACCAAAGATTTCAGCACTCTCCCAAGATACCAAACCCCACTGGCCTTGATGCACAAGGACAACGGAAGCAACCCTCTGCTGCTGAAACTGTCTTGAACTGGCAAACTGAAAATGCTTTGGCCCAAAATGAGATTCTTGACACTGTTGCTACACATCTTGAACGTGTAGACAAGACTACTGACTTATCTTGCCGTATGCTGAAAGATTTCCAGAAAAGGCTTCATCTGCTAGAAACCAAGCAAGCACCTCCTAGCCATTATTTGGAAGATCAAAAGCCAGAAATTGAAAAACTCAAAAGGCAAATTCAAATTCTCAAAAGCCAGCAGTCCTTCACTCCAATTGATCCACCATTTTTCCCCTCTCCTTCTTTACCACCCAAACCAGAATCATCTCTAGGATCATCATCCTCTTTTGCTGTTATTCTCAGCTCAACTGCTCCTCCACCTTAGAACAATTTCTTGATTCTCCGAGAAAAGCTCCGCAAGCTTAAACAAAAGCAAAAGGAATCTTTCACTCATACAGAATCACCATCTCCTCCTGGTACACCTGAACACCCACCCGGTGATCATCCTCCCAGAAATCCACCTGCTACCTTGACCATCTCAAATCCCATCGAGACTTTTCTTCGATAGCAGGTTCCTTCAATTGCTGTCATCAAACCATCCACAGCTGAACAGGTTGAAACTTCGTCTGAATCCAATTTCGATGCTTTTACCGAATCAGTCTCTTCGGAAGAAGCTCTGTTTATGGCAGATAGTGTCAAAGACGAAGATTTATTTTCTGAACCTGAAATATACCACCCTGATGCAACCCAGACTTTCACTGCCTCGTCCTCCAAAGTTTACTATACCTTGGATGACATTCCATATCATAAGTGGCATGATCGACTCCAAGAATTCCATGCTTGGCTCACCACCAGGCACATATCTGAACCCATCACCTATGATATTCTCCTGGAACTTACCAGCCATTTTACAGGAGCACTTAAAGATTGGTGGCATACTGCCTCCGAACAAGACCAGATGTACTTCTTAACTTAGCCATTGGATAATGCTATCCAAATTATCCACATGTATTTCATTGGCAAACCTGAAGACTCCAAAGAACTCAAAAGAAAGGAGTTCTTCGATCGAAAATGTTGCTCATTAAGGCGTAAAGACCTTGACCGACATTTTCAAGCCATGATCAAGTTATTTTATTTACTTGGTGTAGATTGGAATCTCAAGCCTATTTTCTTGGCATCCATCCCAAGAGAACTAAGTCAAGCTGCAGAAAAAACCCTTCAACAGCGACAAAAAAGCCTCACAGAAGCCACTCTTGGTGAAATCCAACAGGCTGTTCATATCGCCATAGAAGAACTTTGTCTCCGCAGAGAAGCCTTCCGCCATATAAAAATTTGTTTGCTAGCGCAAATTTTGCATGTCAAGTTAAGAGGGATGCAAAATAGTTCTTCGAGTCATGAAAAAGTGCATTTGATGAAAAGTCTAAAAGTTAACCATGGATAGTGTTCACATGGTAGATTTGAATCGTCATGATGGAGAGACTATTGGGCAAGACTAGCTATTCATAAACAAATGATAATCGTTTGTGATTAGATTTTCACTATTATCTTTACCATGCATCATATCAAAACTTGTATGTTGACACAACTTCTACACTATCATGTAGAGACAAACCCAAATCAGTTTTTCAAGGTACGAAAACTAATTAAAAAAAGTCTAAAAATTAATCATGGATGGTGTTCCATTGGTAGGTTTCAATTGTCATGATTGAGAGATTTTTGGGTATGATTGGCCTTTTTAAATAAATGATAGACATTCATAAATAGATTTTTTACTATTATCTCTCTCAAGTGTCATATAAAACTTTTATGTTGCCATAGATTCTAGACTCATGGAAAGGTGGACGCAAAATAGTTCTTCGAGGTATAGAAAAGTGAATCCGACGAAAAGTTTAAAAGATAATTATGGATATTATTTACATGGTAGGTTTGAAAAATCATGATGGTGAGACTATTAGGTATGACCGGACGCACTCAAATGGATGATAATCACTTGTGATTAGATTTTTCACTGTTATCACTATCATGTGTCATATAAAAACTTGTACATTAGCGTAGATCTTAGATGTTATGTAAAGATGAATGTAAAACAATTCTTCGAGGCACGAAAAATCGTATATTATGAAGATGTCTAACTAATAATCATAGATATTGCTCACATGGTTGGTTTGAATGGTCTTGATGGAAAGACTAATAGGTTAGACTGGGCGTTCTTAAATGAATGACAGTCTTTTGTGATTAGATTTTTCACTGTTATATCAAACATGCATCATAATTAAATTTGTACACTAGCTCAAATTCTACACATCAAATCAAGACATATGCAAAACAGTTCTTGGAGGTACAAAAAGGTGCATCTGACAAATTGTCTAAAATGTAATCACGTATATTGGTCACATGGTATGTTTCAATGGCAAGTGGGAGAGACTATTGGGTAAGACCGACCGTTCTTAAACAAGTGATATTCGCTCTTGATTAGACTTTTCACTCTTATCTCTATCGTATGCCATATAAAAAGTTGTATGCTAGCGCAAATTCTACACGTCAAGTCAAAACGGAAACAAAAGAATTCTTCGAGGCATGAAAAAGTGCATCTAATGAAAAGTCTAAAAGGTTCGTGAATTGTGTTCACATGGTAGATTTGAATCATCGTGATGTAGAGATTGTTGGATATGATTGGCCGTTCTTAAACGAATGCTAATCGTTCGTGATTACATTTTTCATTGTTATCTCTACCATGCGTCAGATAAAAACTTCTATGATGGCGTAGATTCTGCACTGTCATGTAGTGACAAACCCAAAATAGTTCTTCGAGGTATGAAAACTAATAGAAAAACTTGAAAAATTAATCATGAATGTTCTTCCATTAGTAGGTTTCAATTGTCATGATGGAGAGATTATTGGGCAAGACTAGTCGTTTTTAAAAACATGATAGTCATTCGTAGTTGGATTTTTCACTAATATCTCTATCACTTGTCATATCAAAACATGTTTGTTCGCACAATGTAAAGATGGACCGCAAAACAATTATTCAAGATACAAAAAAGTGAATTTGACGAAAATGTCTAAAAAATAATCACGGATATTATTTACGTGGTAGGTTTGAAGGTCATGATGGATAGACTATTGGGTAACACTAGCCGTTCTCAAACGAATGACAGTCTTTCGTGATTAGATTTTTCATTGTTATCTCTACCATGCGCTCTAATCGAACTTCTATGATAGCGCTAACTTTGCACATGATGTAAAGACAGATGACAAATAGTTCTTTGATGTATGAAAATGTGCATTTGATGAAATGTCTATAAAATAATTTTGGATGTTGGTCACATGGTATGTTTGAATGGCATGATGTAGAGATTGTTGGGTAAGACTAACCGTTCTTAAACGAGTGATATTCTTTCTTGATTAGATTTTTTACTCTTATCTCTTGCATGCACCATATAAAAATTTGTATGCTAGCGCAAATTTTGCATGTCAAGTCAAGAGGGACGCAAAATAGTTATTCAAGTCATGAAAAAGTGCATTTGATGAAAAGTCTAAAAGTTAACAATGGATTGTGTTCACATGGTAAATTTGAATCATCATGATAGAGAGACTATTGGGCAAGACTAGTTGTTCATAAACGAATGATAATCGTTCGTGATTAGATTTTCACTATTATCTTTACCATGCGTCATATCAAAACTTGTATGGTGGCACAACTTCTCAACTATCATGTAGAGACAAACCCAAATAAATTCTTCAAGGTACGAAAACTGATAGAAAAAGTCTAAAAATTAATCATGGATGGTGTTCCATTGGTAGGTTTCAATTGTCATGATGGAGAGATTTTTGGGTAAGACTGGCCTTTTTAAATATATGATAGTCATTTGTAAATAGATTCTTTACTATTATCTCTATCAAGTGTCATATAAAACTTATTTGTTACCATAAATTCTAGACTCATGGAAAGATGGACACAAAATAGTTTTTCGAGGTATGAAAAAGTGAATCTAACGAAAAAGTCTAAAAAATAATTATGAATATTATTTACATGGTAGGTTTGAACAATCATGATGGAGAGACTATTAGGTATGACCGGACGCACTCAAATGGATGATAATCACTTGTGGCTAGATTTTTCACTATTATCACTATCATGTGTCATATAAAAACTTGTACATTGGCGTAGATCTTAGATGTTATGTAAAGATGGATGTAAAACAGTTCTTCGATGCACGAAAAAGCGCATATGATGAAGATGTCTAACTAATAATCATGGATATTGTTCACATGGTTGGTTTGAATGGTCCTAATGGAAAGACTAATAGGTTAGACTAAGCATTCTTAAACGAATGACGATCTTTTGTGATTAGATTTTTCATTGTTATATCAAACATGCATCATAATTAAACTTGTACACTAGCTCAAATTCTGCACATCAAGTCGAGATGGATGCAAAACAGTTCTTGGAGGTACAAAAAGGTGCATCTAACAAATTGTCTAAAAAGTAATCACGGATTTTAGTCACATGGTGTGTTTCAATGGCATGATGAACAGACTATTGGGTAAGATCGACCGTTCTTAAACAAGTGGTATTCGCTGTTGATTAGATTTTTCACTCTTATCTCTATCATATGCCATATAAAAATTTGTATGCTAGCGTAAATTCTACATGTCAAGTCAAGACTGAAGCAAAAGAATTCTTCGAGACATGAAAAAGTGCATCTGATGAAAAGTCCAAAAGGTTCATGGATTGTGTTCACATGGTAGATTTGAATCATCATGATGGAGAGATTATTGGATATGATTGGTCATTCTTAAACAAATGCTAATCGTTCGTAATTACATTTTTCACCGTTATCTGTACCGTGCGTCAGATAAAAACTTCTACGATGTCGTAGATTCTGCACTACCATGTAGTGACAAACCCAAAACAGTTTTTCGAGGTATGAAAACTAATAGAAAAAGTCTAAAAATTAATCATGGATGTTCTTCCATTAGTAGGTTTCAATTGTCATGATGGAGAAACTATTGGGCAAGAATAGTCGTTTTAAAAAAATTAGTAGTCATTAGTAATTGGATTTTTCATTGATATCTCTATCACTTGTCATATAAAAACATGTTTATTCGCACAAATTATGGGCTCATGTAAAGGTGGACGCAAAACAATTCTTCGAGGTACAAAAAGTGAATTTGATGAAAATGTCTAAAAAATAATCACGGATATTATTTACGTGGTAGGTATGAAGGTCATGATAGAGAGACCATTGGGTAACACTAGCCATTTTCAAACGAATGACAGTCTTTCGTGATTAGATTTGTCATTGTTATCTCTACTATGTGCTCTAATTGAACTTCTATGCTAGCGCTAACTTTGCACATGATGTAAAGACGGATGACAAACAGTTCTTTGATGTATGAAAAGGTACATTTGATGAATTGTCTATAAAGTAATTTTGGATGTTGGTCACATGGTATGTTTGAATGGCGTGATAGAGAGACTGTTGGGTAAGACCAACCGTTCTTAAACGAGTGATATTCGTTCTTAGTTAGATTTTTAACTCTTATCTCTTGCATGCGCCATATAAAAATTTGTTTGCTAGCGCAAATTTTGCATGTCAAGTCAAGAGGGACGCAAAATAGTTCTTCGAGTCATGAAAAAGTGCATTTGATGAAAAGTCTAAAAGTTAACCATGGATTGTGTTCACATGGTAGATTTGAATCGTCATGATGGAGAGACTATTGGGTAAGACTAGTTATTCATAAACGAATGATAATCGTTCATGATTAGATTTTCGCTATTATCTTTACCATGCGTCATATCAAAACTTGTATGCTGGCGCAACTTCTACACTATCATGTAGAGACAAACCCAAATCAGTTCTTCAAGGTACGAAAACTGATATAAAAAGTCTAAAAATTAATCATGGATGGTGTTCCTTTGGTAGGTTTCAATTATCATGATAGAGAAATTTTTGGCAAGACTGGCCTTTTTAAATAAATGATAGTCATTCGTAAATAGATTTTTTACTATTATTTCTATTAAGTGTCATATAAAATTTTTATGTTGCCATAGATTCTGGACTCATAGAAAGATAAACGCAAAATAATTCTTCGAGGTATGAAAAAGTGAATCCGACGAAAAAGTCTAAAAGATAATTATGGATATTATTTACATGATAGGTTTGAACAATCATGATGGTGAGACTATTAGGTATGACTGGCCGCACTCAAATGGATGATAGTCACTTGTGATTAGATTTTTCATTGTTATCACTACCATGTGTCATATAAAAACTTGTATGTTGGCGTAGATCTTAGATGTTATGTAAATATAGATGCAAAACAGTTCTTCGAGGCACGAAAAAGCGCATATGATGAAGATGTCTAACAAATAATCATGGATATTGTTCACATGGTTGGTTTTAATGGTCCTGATGGAAAGACTAATAGGTTAGACTGGGCGTTCTTAAACGAATGACAGTCTTTTGTGATTAGATTTTTCAGTGTTATATCAAACATGCATCATAATTAAACTTGTACACTAGCTCAAATTCTGCACATCATGTCAAGACGGATGCAAAATAGTTCTTGGAGGTACAAAAAGGTGCATTTGACAAATTGTCTAAAAAGTAATCACAGATGTTGGTCACATGGTATGTTTCAATGGTATGATGGAGAGACTATTGGGTAAGACCGACCGTTCTTAAACAAGTGATATTCACTCTTGATTAGATTTTTCACTCTTATCTCTATCATATGCCATATACAAATTTGTATGCTAGCGCAAATTCTACACGTCAAATCAAGACAGAAGCAAAATAATTCTTCAAGACATGAAAAAGTGCATTTGATGAAAAGTCCAAAAGGTTCGTGGATTGTGTTCACATGGTAGATTTGAATTATCGTGATGGAGAGATTATTGGATATGATTGGCCATTCTTAAATGAATGCTAATCGTTTGTGATTACATTTTTAACAATTATCTCTACCATGCATCAGATAAAAACTTCTACGATGGCGTAGATTCTGCACTGCCATGTAGAGACAAACCCAAAATAGTTATTCAAAGTATGAAAACTAATAAAAAAAGTCTAAAAATTAATCATGGATGTTCTTCCATTAGTAGGTTTCAATTGTCATGATAGAGAGACTATTGGGCAGGACTAGTCATTTTTAAATACATGAGTCATTTGTAATTGGATTTTTCACTAATATCTCTATCACTTGTCATATAAAAACTTGTATGTTCGCACAAATTCTGGGCTCATGTAAAGATGGATGCAAAACAATTATTCAAGGTACAAAAAAGTGAATTTGGCGAAAAAGTTTAAAAAATAATCACATATATTATTTACATGGTAGGTTTGAAGGTCATGATGGAAAGACTATTAGGTAACACTAGCCATACTCAAACGATTGACAGTCTTTCGTGATTAGATTTTTCATTGTTATCTCTACCATGTGCTCTAATCGAACTTTTATGCTAGTGCTAATTTTGCACATGATGTAAAGACGAATGACAAACAGTTATTTGATGTATGAAAATGTGCATTTGATGAAATGTCTATAAGTAATTTTGGATATTAGTCTCATGGTATATTTGAATGGCATGATGGAGAAATTGTGAGTAAGAATAACCGTTCTTAAACGAGTGATATTTGTTCTTGATTAGATTTTTAACTCTTATCTCTTGCATGCGCCATATAAAAATTTGCATGCTAGCGCAAATTTTGCATGCCAAGTCAAGTGGGACGCAAAATAGTTCTTCATGTTCTGAAAAAGTACATTTGATGAAAAGTCTAAAAGTTAACCATTGTCGCGACCTATTTTTTCCGTCCCGAGGAGAAATCATATCAGAATAAATAGGTTTAAGGGTATTGTCCAAAAGGTGGGTCCAAGACCCTCATTGGACATAGGCTCTCCCAAGCCCATACCCCGCGCGACATTGGGTGTTCATGAAAATCTTCAAATATGAAGTCGCCACTAGCCTATTGGGGTCGGCTAGAAACCAAGTGAGGCATGGGAGTGTGCCTCGCTTTCTACGCAACCAGAGAGTCTAGGATCAGGGACTTAATTACACTAATTAGCCAATTAGTACCCTTTCGGTACCTAATCTTGTTCATTTCAAAAATATTTTTTTTTGTTAGGCAGTTTGGATCAATTTTAAACTCAACCACTAACATGTGAGGTGATCATGCGGGTATACAATCATCAAAATAGCAATCAGTAATTATAGGAAGCATTAAATAAATTGCAAGGGAAGATAAACACCTAACATTAAAAGCTAAATAAATGACAATCCTAATTAAACTAAGGAGAAATCATAATCATCGCATTACAAGTGTGCTATCAAGGGCAATTGTATCTGAGAATAATTAGAACCCTAAGGTAAAGCCATAAGAGCTTGTTCGATTTTAAGCACAATTTTAGACCGATGATTTTCGAATATTTTTTTGAGAAAATCGGTCCAAGAATCATTTTAGAGCTTTTTAAGGAACTCTAAAACAAACTTGGAATTTTTAGGATTTTTGAAAAAAAAAAATTGTTATTTTCAATATTTTAATATTTTTTGATTTTTTTAAATAATTATTTTTTTTTGAAAATTTTTATAAATTTTCAGGTTTCTGAATTTTCCATGGACTTTCTGAAATTTCGAATTTTTTATGATTTTTTTATGTTTTTTATGATTTTCTGAATTTTCAATTTTTCTAATAATTTTTAAAGGAAATGATTCGGACCGGGTCAGGAAACCCAGCCCTGCTGACCCGATTCAGATGCCGCCGGTCTGGGTTGGGTTGAATGAACCGGGCTGGCCTTAAGCCCACTAAAAAACAACAAAAAAGGCCCACACGGATTTTTTCTTAAAAAGCCTAATCTTGATTTCTACTTTTTTTAGCCCAGCTGAAAAACCCGGCCCGTGACCAATTTAGCCCAACAGAAGCGGGCCCGCGGCGAAGCCCATCTCCTTGCCCCCTATTTTTATTTTCGGCATTTTCTTTGTTTTTTCTGACTTTTCTATTTTTTATTTCTTTTCCCATTTTCCCCTTTTTTAATGTTTACTCTTTTTTTTAATCTTTTTTTTTCTTCTCTGCATGCATATCTCTTCCCCCATGCACGCCCGACGGTCCCCAATCTTCTCTTTTCTGTCTTTTTAAAATTTTTTGTTTTTCTCTCTTTCCTTATTTTTTATTCTTTTTGGTCTCCTTTATTTCTTCTTCTGCGTGCTTTCCCCCATGCACGCCCGACGGAAGCTCCTGCAGCTCCTTCGCCGGCCCACCTCCACGCACGATGAGCCCATGCCGGCTTTTGAGGGGTCGTCATGTCATCATCTGGGGTCAGTCCAACCGACGACGCCAGCGCCGCCGGCCCCTAGCCGGCCGGTGTTTCCGAAAGTCGCCGGAGAAGACAATAAACCGAGACACTAAGGACACCCTCAGCCAAACTAAGCCGAAATTTTGCTGACCGGACAAACAAACGCCTCTGGAACACCCTCACGAAGTCAGACCGACAATGGTGACTCGGTGTCTACCAAACGAATCGAAATCGGGGCCGGACCTCACTCGGGCATTTCGTCGAACAGTTAACGGGCACTATCAAATTCGAAGGTTTCCGACTCAACCGAGCCTCGAACATGCTTTAGGGGTCTTCAAACATGGCATACCAGCAACGTGGGAACAAAATGCAAGGGCTACAAGGGCCGGGGCTTGCGCGAGCCGGACGGCCACGAGCTCCGGCCTGGTGCGCCTAAAACGGAGCAAGGGTGGAGCCGAACTTACCTGGTCAGCCCGAGGACGTCGCCGGGGAGGTCGTCAAGTGCGCCGCTAAGGGTCCCTCTCTTCGTCGCTCGGGGTTCCCCTCTCGAGCTCCCCCTCCTTCTTGGAACCTTCCTCTCGGCTCTAGGAGCTTCGGCGAAGTGGAAGAAGCTGCATCGGCGGCTCGTCGGTCACGTTTGAGATGCGGCGGGCACTCTCTTTTTCACTTGAGCCTCCCCTCTGTCCCACGCTCGAGTTCTCCTTTTCTCCCGTTT
Source organism: Angophora floribunda (assembly GCA_014182895.1). Lineage (NCBI taxonomy): Eukaryota > Viridiplantae > Streptophyta > Magnoliopsida > Myrtales > Myrtaceae > Angophora > Angophora floribunda. Next base: position 22,703,689 of record CM024706.1, read on the forward strand.
CTTCTCCCTCCGTTCTGCTTTTTTTTTTTTTTTTCTCAGTTTTTCGGCCCGAGTTCCTCCTTCTCTCCTTCATTCTCCATCCTCTCTTCCTCCCCTTTATTTTTTGCTTGCTCGCGTGCTCTCTTGCTATCGTTCTGACTCGCCGCTCCTGCCTTTTTGATGGCTTGCTGCTGCGTTTTACCACCCTTTCGGCCTTGACTTGCTTCATCATCATCATTTTTCGTCCTTGCTGTTGCTGCTCTACCTTTCTGCTTCTCTGCTTCTGCTCTGGCCCGCTGCTGACCTTTCCCATCTTCTCGTCTTTCTGCTCTGACCCGCCTTTTGCTCCTCCTTCTTTTCTGCGCTCTGACCCGCCGCTTGCTTCATCATCATCATCTTCTGTTTTCCTGCAGGTTGCTTCAACGCGAGAGAGAAGAAAAACGAGTGGGCCGGGCTGGGCCGAGGAAGAAAGAAAAGGGAAGTGGACCGGGCCCGTGCGAGGGAAGGGAAAGGGCCGCATGGGAGCCGGGTGGCCCAGCCCTGGCCCGGCCTCTTTTCGATTTTTTATTAATTTTTAATTAATTTTTTAAAAAATTAATTTTTATTATTATTTTAAATTAACTTTTTAAAAATTTTAAACTTTTTAATTAATTTTTTTTTCATATTAACTTTAAAACTAGTGATGCAAATGCTCATAATGTCTACATGCGATGCAATTTTAATGAAAGAATTTTTTGTTAAGAGATTAGAAACTAATCTCTAATTTTCCAATGTAGTTAATAAATGCTAAAACAAATCGTCAAAATTTAAATGTCAACAACCATGGATTGTGTTCACATAGTAGATTTGAATCGTCATGATGGAGAGACTATTGGGCAAGACTAGCTATTCATAAACGAATGATAATCGTTCGTGATTAGATTTTCACTATCATGTAGAGATAAACCCAAATCAATTTTTCAAGGTACGAAAATTGATAGAGAAAGTCTAAAAATTAAGCATGGATGGTGTTCCATTGGTAGGTTCCAATTGTCATGGTGGAGAGACTAATGGGTAAGACTAGCTGTTCTTAAATAAATGATAGTCATTCGTAATTTGATTTTTCACTACTATCTCTATTATATGTCATATAAAAACTTGTATGTTGGTGCAAATTCTAGACTCATGTAAAGATGGACACAAAACAATTCTTTATGGTACGAAAAATGAATATGACGAATAAGTCAAAAAATAATCATTGATATTATTTACATGGTAGGTTTGAATGGTCACAAGGGAGAAACTATTTGATATGATCGGCCGTTCTTAAATGAATGATAGTTATTAATTATTAGGTTTTTCACTGTTATTACTACCATGTGTCATATAAAAAATTGTTTACTAGCATAGATCCTAGACGTTGTGCAAAGATGTACACAAAACAATTCTTCAAGGCATGAAAAACTGCATACGATGAAAAGGTCTAAAAAATATTCATGGATATTGTTCACATGGTAGGTTTGAATAGTCATGATGGAAAGACTATTGGGTAAGATTGACTGTTCTTAAATGAATGACAGTCTTTCTTGATTAGATTTTTCACTATTATTTCTACCATGCGTCGTAATTAAACTTGTGTGCTAGTGCAAATTTTGCACATCATGTAAAGACAAATGCAAAACAGCTCTTCGAAGCATGAACAGGTGCATCTGACGAAAAATCTAAAAAGTAATAAAGGATGTTGGTCACATGGTTTGTTTGAATGGCATAATGGAGAGACTATTGGGTAAGATCGGCTGTTCTTAAATAAGTGATATTTGTTCTTGATTAGATTTTTCACTCTTATCTCTACCATGCGCCGTATAAAAATTTGTATGCTAGTGTTTGCACATCAAGTCAAGACAGATGCAAAACAGTTCTTCGAGACATGAAAAAATGCATTTGATGAAAAGTCCAAAAGTCAATAATCATGGATTGTGTTTACACTGTAGATTTGAATCGTCATGATTGAGAGACTATTGGGTAAGACTGGCCGCTTTTAAACAAATGATAACCATTCATGATTATATTTTTTACTGTTATCTCTATCATGTGTCATATCAAAACTTATATGCTAATGCAGATTCTACACTATATGTAAAGACAAACACATAACAGTTCTTCGAGGTATGAAACTGATAGAGAATGTCTAAAACTTAGTCATGGATGTTGTTCCATTAGTTGGTTTCAATTGTCATGATGAAGAGACTGTTGGGTAGGACTAGCCATTCTTAAATAAATGAGTCATTTGTAATTAGATTTTTCATTGTTATCTCCATCATGTGTCTGTTATATAAAAACTTTTAAGTTGGTGTAGAGTTTGGACTCATTTAAAGATGGACGCAAAACAATTCTTTGAGGTACAAAAAAGTGAATCTAACGAAAAAGTCTAAAAAATAATCATGGATATTATTTACATGGAGGTTTGAATAGTCATGACGAAAAGATTATTGGGTATGAATGGTTGTTCTTAAACGAACGATAATCATTTGAGATTAGATTTTTCATTGTTATCGTTACCATGTGTCATATAAAAACTTGTATGCTAGTATAGATTTTTATGTTATGTAAAGATGGATGCAAAATAGTTCTTTGAGGCACAAAGAAGTGCATATGATGAAAAGTTCTAAAAAATAATCATGGATCATGGATATTGTTCACATGGTAGGTTTAAATGGTCATGATAGAGAGACTATTGGGTAAGACTAGTTGTTCTTAATCGAATGATAGTCTTTCGTGATTAGATTTTTCGCTATTATCTCTACTATGCGTCATATAAAACTTGTATGCCGACGTAGATCCTGAAACAATTCTTTGAGGTATGACTGCATCTAACAAAAAAGTCTAAAAACTAATCATGGATGTTGGTCAAATGGTAGATTTGAATGACATGATGGAGAGACTTTTGGGTAAGATCGGCCGTTCTTAAACTAATAGTAGTCGTTCGTGATTAGATTTTTTATTGTTATCTCTATCGTGCATCATAATAAAACTTGTATGCTAGTGCACACTCTGCACATCATGTAAAGACGGACGCAAAATAGTTCTTCAAGGTACAACAAAGTGCATTTGATTAAAAAGTCTAAAAAATAATCATGGATGGTGTTCATATGATAGGTTTGAATGGTCATGATGAAGAGACTATAGGGTAAAACCAATCATTCTTAAATGAATGATAGTCATTTATGATTAGATTTTTCACTGTTATCTCTAACACGTGTCATATAAAACCTTGTATGCTGGCATAGATTTTGCATGTCACGTAAGGACATATGCAAAATAATTCTTCGAAATACAAAAGTGCATCTAACAAAAATGTCTAAAAATTAATGAAGGATGTTGTTCACATGATAAGTTCGAATGGTCATGATGGAGAGACTATTATATAAGATTAGTCACTCTTAAACAGATGATAGTCATTCGTGATTAGATTTTTCATTATTATCTCTACCATGTGTCATATAAAAACTTGTATACCAGCGCAGATTCTACAAGTAAAAATGGACGCAAATCAGTTCTTCAATTATGAAAAATTGCATCTAACGAAAAAGTGTAAAAATTAATCATGGATATTAGTCACATGGTAGGTTTGAATAGCATGATAGATAGACTATTAGGTAAGAACGGTCATTCTTAAATGAGTGATAATTGTTCGTGATTAGCTTTTTCACTCTTATCTCTACCATGTATCATAATAAACCTTTTATGCTAGAGCAAATTCTTCACATCATGTAAAGACAAGTACAAAGCTGTTCTTCAAGGTATGAAAAGTGCATCTAGCAAAAAAGTCTAAAAAGTAATCATGGATGGTGTTCACCTAGTAGGTTTGAATGGTCGTAGTAGAGAGACTATTGGGTAAGATCCGTCGTTCTTAAACAAATTATAATCATTTGTGATTAGATTTTTCATTGTTATATCTACCACGCATAATATAAAAACCCGTATGCTAGTGTGGATTTTGCACGCCCTGTAAAGATGGAGACAAAACATTTTTTGGAAATACAAAAAAGGGCATATGACGAAAAAGTCTAAACATTAATCCTAGATGTTGTTCACATGACAAGTTTGAATGGTCTTAATGGAAAGAATATTGGGTAAGACTAGCCGTTCTTAAACAATTGATAGTCGTTTGTGATTAGATTTTTCACTATTATCTCTACAGTTCTTCAAGGCATGAGAAAGTGTGTCTAACAAAAAAGTCTATAAATTAATCATGAATGTTGTTCACATGATAGGTTTTTATGATAATAATGGAGAGACTATTGGGTAAAACCGGTCTTTCTTTAACGAATGATAGTCATTCGTCATTAGTTTTTTTTATCTAGACACGTTCATTTGACTCTTAAGTAGCTAATAACTCAGTAAGACTAATAGTTCTTGAAAGAATGGTGGTTGGTTTAGAACTGTTTTTTCTTCTTTTTTTCCCTTTCCTTTGAAGCACGCATTTTTCTTTTAGGGGTAATTATTAGTGGTAGAACTAATAGTTCTTGAGAGAATAGTAGCTGTTCCAAAATTAGATTTTTTTTTAATTCGAAATCGTGCATTTGATCACTCATGCAAGACCGATAATTCCTCGAAGAATGGTTGTTGTTCTAGAATTAGATTTTTTTATTTGGAAGCGCGTACCTGATTTTTAGAGGAGAAATATCAAAATAGTTATAAACCTATTACGATTGTACCAAATCGGTTCTAAATCTATTGTGTTGACTTGGATGCCAACCATTCGGCCAATATTGACGTGAACATTTTTTAATAATTTTTTAATAATTTTTTTCTTTTTCCTTTTTTATACTGTCTTTTCTCTTTATTTTTCTCTCCCTTTTTCCTCTGATCGGTCATCGGACTGAGGCAATCAACCTAAGACGTGGGCCAATCACTAGATTGAGACGAGCTCGCTAGCCAGATGTGAGGCTCACTTGCTAGTTGCTAGGTGAGCTCGCCCTATCTTAGCGATGGTGAGGTTGAGCCTTGCCAGGGGGCAGCGATGTCAACTCGTAGGCCCTCACCTCTAACAAGTTAGAGAAAAAGAAAGAAAAATAATAATAATTAAAAAATTAAAAATTATTAAAAATTATCTATATAGGCACTAGCCATGCCACATCATCACCGATTGGCCAAAATTGGCCAAATGGACTAATTGGTGCAATTAAAGAAAGTTTATGACTGAATTTGTCAAAAAAGTTTAGGATTAAATTGACACAATTACAATAAATTTAGGACATTAGTAATGTTCCCGACTTTTAAAGCAAATCATCAATGGGCCCAATTACTCAAGTAAGATTGACAGTTCCTAAAAGAATGATAGTTGCTCAAGACCGTCGGATTTTGAAAGAACGGTAGTTATTGCATCAGAAAATCCGAAAGAACGGTAGTTATTGCATCAGAATTCGTTTGCTTGGAAACGCCCATCTGATTCCGTGTGCAAATCATTAACCGATACGGGAGTCATAAAGGGGGCTGCACTTAGCAAAGAGTTTCTGATGCCCAGCTGAATCCTTTCGTATTTTTCGAGCAGTAGAAGCCTTCAAAAAAAATCAAAATGGCGATTTAAATAATGGGCCAAGTTCCAAATAGAATCATAAAATCAAAGTAAAGAACTAACTCATCGACTCACGCCATCCGGATGTAACCCCTTAGGAAGAATTCATCTAATTGGTTAGAAATAAACAGACAGGAAAAACCCATGATCATACCAGTTCATTTACGACTGGTTTAGTGTAGCAAGGCAGTCGATTTGTGGCGCTAATGCCGTGTAATTAGTGCAATAAGAAATAATTATAAAAAAGCTTATATTTTGTAGAAAAAAAAAGAAGGAGAATTTTCAACCTTTTAGCCACCAGCACGTAGATTACGACTTATGCTCGAGTTACCCTAGTTTGGCATGTTGATTAAACAGCTCATTTTCAAATCAGCATTATCTTCATCGGTGCATGTCGTCGGCGAACAGGGAAAAATCTCTGCAAGCGACCTCGAGAGTCAAAATGTTCCATGATGATATCGACCGTTTTCTTTAACATTGCCACAAGACGAGTTTATGTACGAAGATCAGCACATGAATCACGTATTTTCAAGAAATTGATTTCCATCTAACCTTTCGCATTTTCGTCAATTCAAATGCACATAGATGGTGGCATTCTAGACCACGTAGTCTGGGCAAGATTGGCGAATTCGGGCATTGCACACTTAAACACAATAACGTCAGTTCATTGAATTATTGTTTTGGTTTAGGGTCAAGAAGATTTTCTTACCTGCATCAAGGTGGAGATGATGCGAGAACCCGGGAGCTGGACAAGTTAATTGCCCAAGCCCCAAACCCATATTCTATAAAAGTGAGAATTTGGGCTGCTTTTACAGTTAAATCCGATCGATTTATGTTTAATTTACGCATTTCCTGTGTCCTTCAAGCCTGTAAGCTTAATCTAATGGATAACTCTAAACCGTTGTATCTAATTTATCACTACTATAATAAACAAATAAATAAACAAATCAAGCACAAAACAGGAATATATACAACAGAAATAATGCGTCCTCCCATGGCTTGAAAAAGTTGGGATAAACATCTTTTGATGGACAAAATCATTCAAATTCATAAGGATTGTAACTCGTTCCATTATAAGAGAAGGTTATACATGTTTTTGTTGTTTCCCATTTGGAAATGGAGATTCAAGCCGTAAATTGATAACTTGCTTCTTAGATGGTTAGGTGAGTTGGAGTTATAGAACAGAACCGGACATATAAGCCCAATTTGTTGATTTGGATGGGTTTCGGCCTTTCACTTGGGAAGTAAAAGGAACCCGGCTGGAAACGAGTCTATCTGCTCATCAGTCAGTCGAGCCCCACTCACCAGTTACTCGAGCTTGGCTTTTGCCGAGGCGAATCAGATTCAAATAATGGAGGAATGACTGAAAGTTCAAGTTAGATTTCATTTATTTTGCGAAAAATATTTTCTTTGGCATTTGAATTATTTAGAAAAATGAGTCAACAGAAAATATTTTTCTAGTCAATGGAAAAATTTCCTATCAAAACTAAAATTCAGAAAAATGATTTCCTCTTTAAAAATTCAAAAATCATTTTGCAAAATATGATGAGATATTGACGGTTCGACCAAAAATTCAGGAACCCCAATGCTCATTCTTGGGCCCTTGGCAGTGGAGTCGGGTCCCCAATGCCTAAACTTGGGTCCATTGAGGCTCAAGTCCATCTAGACCTTGCTTGGACCCTGGACTCTTCCCCTAAGTCCATCTAGGCCGAGCCTAGCACACTAGTGCCTATGCCTAGGACACTAGGCCAGGTAATAGCAAGACCGAGCCTTGGTCCTTGATCGAGGCCAAAGTTTTTAATATTTTTTTCTTCTTTATTTTCTTTTCTTTATTTTTCTTTTTCCTTCTTTCTTTGCTGTTCACCGGTTGGTGACAATTAGCAATTGGCCATAGGCCCAGGCTAGCCTCGGGAGGTCAGCCCTCACTTGTAGTCTGTCTTTAGTTGTCAACAAGGCTAGTGGCAAAAGAAGGAAAATGAAAAAGAAAGAAAATTAAAAAATTAAAAAATTCAATTCTTTTATAAAAAATTATAAAATTTGACCACGTTAATGCAGCTGTGCCACGTAAGATGGTCAACGTCCACATTAACAATTTTTGATCATATGAGATTGTTACGGAACAATGTCAAAAGATGCATCGATTGAAGCACAAGAAACAAATGATGAAAGCAAAAGTGAAATCACTCGAGATACGAAATTTATGTGAAAACCTAAAACATAAAAGCCCACAAGAAGATAGAGGGGTTTCATTACCTTCAACAACAAGTATCACGCCCCAACCCTCGAGCACATGACAACTCCTATTCTCTTTGGTCGAATAAATGCAACGTCCTAGAATTCATCGCTCACCAATCTTTTTATCTTTCGATTAAACGCATGCGGAAGAAATAAATAATCCCCAATCAACACAATAATAAGGATAGTCAAGAAAACCACGACAATAGCATAACCAAAACACACCTTTGGTTTAATTACTAGTTAACCTTAGGAAGTTTACATGTACAAGTCCTTATAACGGGCAACTTCTTATTAAGCCAACAAAAGGAACCAGTAGAATCAGGGTTAATCTACTTCTTCTCAACACGACCACAAACCACACCACAAGTCGATTCTCCATACTATGGACCTTAAAATAGTTAAATAATAATGGGCGAGATAAAATCTCAGTGAGTTAACGACCAAAGCCTTAGTTAGGAAGTCAACTTACCTTGGGTGCAATCTAGACGTGCAATTTATTATCGATGGCAAATCAATAGTAAAGTGACCCTTGCTTTGCCTTATCTATACACATGATTAGGCACTCGAGCCCTATAACAACCAATCACAAACAATCGAATCAACCCACAAGCATTCTTACCTCGCATTGGCGCATACCTTGCACAATATAAATTGACACATGACATAATCAATGCATACAAGCATTTCACATAATCATAACATATATCTCACTTTTCAATGCACAATACACTCACTCGTGTTCTGATTATTATGACCCCTAGGGCCACGGCATAGCCCAAAGGTTAGCCATTTGTTGGGATAATTAGGCACCTTTCATGGCCACTCAGTGCATGCCTATCTCAGACAAGGGCATTATTATGACTACTCAAGGCATGCCGACATTCATACTGGAGGTTTTATCACGACCATTCAAGGCACTCATATTTATACGGAGGCTTCCATTACGGTCATTCAAGGCACGGCCACAATGAGCCAGGGGTGCCATCACGGCCATGCAGGACACACTCGTCCTTGAACGGGGATATGATAACGGCCATGAAGGGCATGCCCATACTCATACGAGGCTAACAATATCTCATTAGGTGATCACGCAAGTACCTCAACCACTCATCCAATTTTATTTTTACTCATTTAGCTAATACAGACATGGTGGTGCTCACATATCAAAATACTGCAACTTTCACACGTAAAAATACAATAACATATTCACACATGAAACATGACCTATAAACCTGACACCTTGGGAATTTCCTTTTATATGTCAATAAAAACCCTTTTAAAAATTTATAAATAGGGTTGAACATTCGGCAATTATTTTCACAGCAAAGCATGTCTTAAACAATGTATAACGTGCATAAATTCATCAAGCAACTCAAGCAGAAAACACATAAAAACCTTAGCTTATCACTCTATGGCGATAGCCTATCATCATTATCTTGATAACTTATCGCTTAAATAGCGATAGCTTATCATTAAATATCCAATAGTTTATAACCCCTTTGGTGATACCTTATCACTATTTGGTAATAGCTTGTCATTCCTTTTTCCCAATAGCTTATCGTTAATTCAACGATAGCTCATCACCCTTGCCGATAACCTATCGTGATAGCTTATCATTTGTCCTCGATAGCCTATCACGATAGCTTATCAACTAAATTATCATTAATTAAGTTAATGAAACTTAACTTACTTTACTATCCCTGATTAAATTTAACTATAAACTAAACTATTCCTAAGCAAATTTAACGTACTAATTGAGGGATTAAAGCGTTAACTTGCCAGTTTTCAACGCTGATTGTACAAGGATGATGGCGGTAGCGTGGATGACACGTGGCTAGGTTCGAAACAACAAGGAGGCACTAGTGAAAAATGGGTCTCATGGTAGTGGTTCCGGTGGGGGGAGGGAGACGGCGAGCATACGGCAGCTTGGACGAGCGTACGGCGATGGTGGCATGGCGGGGTGGAGGTAGCGTACGGCACAACGGCGATTGAACAGATTAAGGAACAAGAGAAATAGAGGGAAAAGAAATGAGGAGGAGAGGTTGTGGTGGGGGAAAATGAACGTGAAGAATAGGTGGGGGGGAGAGAGAATGAACATGAGAGAGGAAATAAAAAGGGCGGAGAGATATTTTCTCTCTCTTGGCTTGCTGAACAAGCCAAAAATTTGTCTTCTTGTCCATTAACGCAAGGAGGGTATTTTGGTAATTTCCAATTTTCCCTTGGGCCAAATGTTAAAATAGGCCTTGGATGAATAGAAATGGGCTTGCAAGGTTAATGGGTTCAAAAATGCTATTGGGCTTAGCAATGATTTGGGCTTGAAATGGACAAAGCGAGCTTAGTGGGCCTTATTGGGCCCACTTGGACTTGCTTGGGCCAATGTGGGCGTTCCACTTTAGTGTGGGACCTAATGTGCCTTCACCCAACCCACTCCTTTGTGGGCTCCAATTTCTCGGATCAATAATACATTTTCCGACTTTTTCAGGCTTATCGATAAATATAAGGATTAATGAGATGATGTCCGATATTTTAATCTTGATGTTCTTGAAAGTTCGATATCCAAAATCGGATTGGAATTCACAACTAAAATCAATCAACTGCAACATTAGTACATTTCAGACTAATGAACGGCTTTAAGGAGTTACGTATATTTGACCTGTGGTTGAAATGATATAAATCTACGTTTAAGTTTCCTTGATTTATGGATGACCTTAGTTGTCATGTAATTGCGAGAAATCAATTACTTGTTTCAAAGTACATGATCATTGGGAATCGATTTAGGGTTGTTTGCGATCCATACAATGGTTATGCGAAATCACCTGCAATCCGATTGTATTCTTTAGGTGAATCAACCTATAATTGTTCCTTGATCAGCCTATATTGGCACAAGATCTTCTCTTGTCAAATTCTTATGGTCGAATTGTCAATCTATGGTCAAGTTCTCTAGTTGTGTATACTTGATTTCGTTATGCCTGAAGATTTTGAAAAATCAATTGGCGGATCTACCTCAACGTTTGGTTGGAATCTTTTCTGGAAGCAGGAACTTTTTATTGATTTCGTAGACGTGATTCCAAATTGGAAATTTGAGTCAGGCTTTTACAATTGTAGTGAGCTAAGCCTTCTTATTCCATCCAGAAGACCGGTTAGCCTCTGGCAGTTCTTCAGGGACTGTTTTCAGTCGCTCCAGCGATCCGACAGACTCCGGGAGGGTATGGATTCCAGAGCCATCTAGAGCAAGATATTTGAGAGACTTTAAGTACCCGATCGAATCAGATGTATCGGTCAGTTCTTTACAATCGCGAGCGCTGAGAGTTTTGAGCATCATGATGGAACCTTCTTGGAAATTGATCCAAGAAATGGAAGTTCCATCGATCACCAGCTCTTTCAAGCTTCTCATGGGACCCAAATCTGGCAATTCACGAAGGAGACTGCATCCCTTCATATTCAATGAAGCAAACTCTGTCGGATTACCAAATGATGCATCGATAACTATTAAATTAGAGCAACGTTCCAGAATAAGTCTTTCCAGCCCCATTGAAGCAGGAAATGCTGGAGTGGCATTCAACTGGACACAACCAGCTAGTTTGAAAACTTTCAGTTTCCTTGCCTGCAAGGTTGATAGAACTGATAGTGAATGTTGGATTCCTGAGAAATACGTGGTCAAAAGAAAAAGTGCATAAAGATAGTGAATTCATTGCTTACCACCACAAGTAGCTCCCAAACTCTCCAGTGTTTGTCAACTTGACTCCCCAACAAATCCAGAATCACCAAGTTTTGCAAATTCAGATTTAGCGATTGAACGTGAAAAATCTTAGGGCACCCTTGCCAATCATGCCACCTTAAGCTTGAAAAATGATTCCCAGAATTTCCAAAAATAGCAGCGCGATCCAGCTTGAGGAACCTCAGGTTCTGTAAACCATCAAATTGATCACGTGCAAAACTGATATTCCCTTCGGATCCATCACCAAAATCGAGCCCAAGGGCTTGGACTTTCCCAGTACCCTGTCAATCAAGCAAAACAAAATTAACAATAATGTAGCCTTCTTTTAGCATCATCACGCTTGATGAATAATTGAACGAGAAGGATCAATAACAGTATCAATTGCCACATAAAGAAGAAAGGATGAGGCACGGTGCTCCCAGAAGTCACCTTCCTTCCTATTGGTACATCCAGTGCTTCTTTTTGGTTCCATAGCCTACTGCGTTTGTAAGGTTCACTCCGGTTTTCCCTCTTGACAATATCCCTGCCAAAGGTGTTGAGTACTCCCCGCATGCATAGTTCATTACCCTCTCCGATTTCTACCAAACGCCTGGCATGAAGAGATAGAATCGATCTAAAAGGAGAAACTCACAGGCATCCTACATGTAATAGGGGATTCTCTCGTCCATTCCGTAAAAGATCATTGCAAAAAGTTTCCGAAGCCCAGCTGAATGATTTCGTATATCCCGACAGCAGAAGCCTTCAAAAAAATCAAAACGGTGAATTAAAGTGATGGACCAATTTTCAAATAGAATCGTGGAATTAAAATAAATAACTATTTCATCAGCTCGCGCCATTCGGATGTAATTCTTTAAAATTGGTTAGATAAAACAAACAAGAAAACCCATGATCAAATCAGACCTAACACAATAACGTCAGTTCATTGAATTATTGTTTTGGTTTAGGGCAAAGAAGATTTTCTTACCTGCATCCGGATGGAGATTATGCGAGAGCTTAGGAGCTGGACAAGTTAATTGCCCAAGCCCCAAGCCCATATTCTGGAAAAGTAAGAATTTGGGCTGCTTTTACAGTAAAATCCCATTGATTTATATTTAATTACGCATTACCTCTGTCTTTCAAGCCTGCAAGCTTAATCAAACTGATAACTCTAAACCATTATGTCTAATTTATCAATAATATAAAAGAATTCAAGCACAAAACAGGAATATACACAACAGAAATAATGCGTCCACCCATGCCTTGAAAAAGTGGGGATAAACATCTTCCGATGGATAAAATCATTCAAATTCATAAAGACTGTCATTCGTTCCATTTCAAGAGAAGGTAATACATGTTTTCGTTGTTTCCCTTTGGTAATGGCGATTAAAAGCCGTAAATTGATAACTTGCTTCTTAGATGGTTATGTGAGTTAAAGTCATGGGACGGAACCAGACTATAAGCCCAATTTGTTGATTTGGATGGGTTTCGGCCTTTTACAAGGGAAGTAAAAGGAACTTGGGTGGAAACGAGTTAATCTTGCTCATCCGACAGTCGAGCTCGGCTCACGAGTTACTCGAGCCTGGCTTTTGTCGAGGCGAACTGGATTCATACAATTGAGGAATGGCTGACGGTTCGAATTTAGTTCCCTGTGTGAAAACATTACCCATTTTCAGCATTCATTTCGCCTAGGAAAATGAATTAATGGAAAATATTTTCTTAATCAATGGAAAATTATGTATAAATTTAGAAAAAGATTTTCTTTCTTGAAAAGGTTAAAAAACATTTTCCAAATATAATTAGGTATTGTTGCTTAGACTTGATGCTCCACGTTTGAACACGGGAACCTCAACGCTAGTTCTCGAGCCTCTAATGTTTAGGCTAGGTCCATCAAGGCTAGGCTCGGGTCCATCGAGGCCGGGACCAAGTGTCCATCACTCGAGCACGTGTCCATTGAGATCAAACTTGGGTCCATTGAGGTTGGGCTCAAGACCTTGATTCCCAAGCTTGAGTGTCTCATGTTGATGCCCGAGTCCTTTGAGGCTGAGCCCAAACCCTTGGTGCTTGTGCGCACCTAAGTCCAAGTCCATAAAGGTCAGGCTAGGGCCCTAATGCTTGAGCTCTAGTCCCCAGCATTTAGGCTCAATCTACCAAGGTTGTGCGTATGGTGTCAATGCTTGAGCTCGAATCCTTAATTAATGAAGCATTAGTTCTTAAAAATGTATATTTTTAAAAATTGAATTTCCAATTATTTTATTTTAAAATTTTAATAATTTTTATTGTTATTTTTTAAATTCAAATTTTAAATTATTCTTATTTTTAAAATTAAATTATTTATTGTTCTTTTTGCTTTTTCTTCAGCCAGTCGTGGACCACGACAACAACCAACAACCAACCATAAATGAGGGACAAGCTCACCGATCAGCGAGACTCAAGCTTGCTTGAGAATGGTCACAGCCTTCACCGTGATTAGCAATCAATTGAAGAAGAAGAAAAAAAAAAAGATAAAAAGAAGAAAAGATAAAATAAATTATTAAATATTCAATTTTTTACATACAAAAATAAAAATAAGCATTATTAAAAGGAGTGTAAAAAGGAAAATCAAATAAGATTTTCCGTACCAAATGGTGAAAAATATTTTGTAGCTCATATTCTTGTTTTAGCTGTATACTAGAAAATATTGTGATTTTCTTAGAAAATAGTTTATTGGAAAACGTTCTCCAAAATTGTCACATTTTTCACAAAATGAATTGAGCCTTAGACTCCGTCTTTTTTGTAGAAAATTAATGATTTAAAAAAATTCTCTCAAAATAATTGCTTAGCACTTAAATTAATTAGTCAATAAAAATATTTTTATTATTGATGAAAATTTATGTCTAAAAACTTTTGTGAATGATGAAAAAATTTTGTTCATTTATTTTTGTAAGTGATATAAACAATCATTTTTAAGAAAATATTTTTTAAATAATTTATTTTCTGCAAAATAAATGGAGCCAAATTGCATTATCCTATCTAGTATCTAGTGGCACGTCTAGGTTGGAATAAATTCAGATACATCAAGATGGTGGACAACTCATCCTAGATCTGGGGGTGGCATAACAGATTGGATGTAAAAATCACAGACAAAAATTAAACAAAAAATGAGAACAGGAATGAAGGATTGCTCGTTTTTATTCACCCACTCGAAAACATGGCCCTAGGTGTAATTAGACGGCATACTTGACGAGGGGTTTCCAACTAAAGTCAGCAAATGTGCTTCTAGGATTTTTTGTAAATTTGTACTTGTGAGGATTCTATATGAGAAGTCGCCACTAACTTATTGGGTAATTCGATTGTGATATAGGAGTATGCCTCACAATAATAAATCTAGGGTTGAAGAGTTGTTTATACTAATTTCTAACCAATGCTCTTTTGCTACCTAAACTTGATTATTTGTCAGCTAAGGTGTCAACCAAGTCTTTTGTCCTAAGGTTTACTTTCGCTAAGTGTACATGCCATGTTTTTATGTTTATTATGGTCTATCCTAACCGTTCAATTGAAGCAAACCAAATTGCAAATATAAATGTAACATAAGAATCACAAACAATTAATCAAAGGTAGAAATGAAAGAAGGAGCAAAGAATAAAGCGTAGTAAAATAACCCGATACAATTAAGGCAAATAATATAACATGACCTTTCTGCTAAGCCTTAGAACAACAACCCCCATGAGTTTGACTTGGAGAATATCCTATCTTAAAATGGGTAATGCGATAGTGAAAACTGTAGGATAGACAAGAAACCCCAAGTTGACTCTTCGTCATCCTAAGTCGGGGTCACAATTCAGCTTTAGGATATTAGATGGTCATTTAGTCCCTTTTAAGTTTCTCCTAGGTCGCAACACTTTCTCATTACCTATCCAATTATTTTAAGTGAAACCTAAGTTTAACTGAGCCACTTGCTATGATCTTTTATTTCTTGTGAAGTGACATTTCCAAACTACTATTTCTACTTTTATCCGATTCTATTTCTCAAACTAAATCTAATTTATTCATTAAGACTAATCAGCTAAACAAATCCTAAGTGATTCTAAACTAAACTAAGAATCCACAATCCAGTCTGAAATGAACACACAAAATTATCAATTGATCAAAAAAATAAAGGCACCGATTACATTAAAAATCAAAGAATAGAACTTTCCTAACTATATGAATTCCAATGAAATGAAACTAAACTAAGTCTAATACTAAAATCTAACAACCTAATCAAGGTCTATTTCTCTAACAAATTTTCTATTTTTTCTATTTTCGGATTTTTTAATTTGTTTTTATTTTCTGCAAAATGGGGACTTGGACTGCGCCCCATTCTCGGGCTAGGTCCACCTATAACATCAGGTGTTGGCTACTTAAAGACAGTCAACGAATGGGCTTATTAAACTCTCTAAACCCGATTTCAACTACAAAAACGTTAAGTTCATTTCAACTGAATCCACAATACTAAGCCCATTTCCGTCTCATTTTCTTTTCTATATTATTTGTCCTGCATTTTCCCCCGTCTCTTTCCTCTGGACGCTTGCATTTTCATTTTTTCTTTTTGAGCTATTGAAACTCATGTTTCGATATAGATATACAAATTAAATATTACCATGTCTAAGTTGCCTACTTCGAATAGATTTGAACTTACATCTAAGCATGGAAAACTACCACAAAGGTGGTGGCGGAGTTATTTATTACTGATCGCAAGAACATGAGTATTAAAAAAGTAATTAATGAATTATATTATTGTCAATATCGCCAAAGTCTTAAGAGCTGGATTGCTCAACAAGGCAAGCCCTACTAAGTTCTTACGGAAAAATTACCAAAAAAAATCCTAAATCTACTGTAATTGTGTGGATTCAATCCTCAACATTGTTTTTTTTATAATTTAGTCATAAATATTTTGTAATTATGTCGATTTAGTTCATCCGGACAAATTGGCCAATTGGTGCTAACCTAGACACCATCTAGTGCCAATGGATAATTTTTTAATATTATTTTATATTTTCAATTTCTTATTATTTATTAATATTTTTTTTTCTCTCTCTCTTTTTTCCTCTCCTCCCTCTTTCTTCTAGTGGTTGGCCAGAGGGGAGAGCCAGTCACCAAACTGAGGCGACTGACCAAGCCAGACTAAGGGCAATCTTCCCCCCCTGTTGGGTGAGGGCCACCCAGCCACTAGCAAGGTGAGCCCTCACCGTTGTTGGTTGAAGTCAAGCTCGCCCAACCACTGGCGAGGTGAGCCCTCACTAGATCTGATGGGGGCTTGCCTCACCAATGGCTGGGCAAGCTTGACATCACCTAGCAACGACAAGGTAAGGCCTCGCTAGATCTAGGCAAGGGTGAGCTCATCGATCCCTCACTAGTGGTGGCTAGATGGCCTTTGCCAAGTGACAGCGAGGTGAGCCCGCCTTCAATCCGACCTGGTCAACCACCTTAGTTCGGTAAACAACCCTCACCGATCCCTCGCTAGTGGTGGCTAGGTGGCCTTTGCCAGGTGACAGCAAGGTGAGCCCGCCTTCAATCCGACTTGGTCGAATGCCTTAGTCCGATGAACAACCCTCCCCTTTGGTCGATCACCAGGAGGGAGGGAGGGAGGGAGAGAGAGAAAAATATATTATTAAAAAATTGTCCGCCAACACTGGTCGAAGTTGACTAGTCAAATTTATTCAGATGGACTAAATTAGTGCAATTACAAAAGGTTTAAGACTCAATTGACAAAAAAATAAAATTGAATCGACATAATTATAATGAGTTTATAATTTTTTGGCAATTTTCTCCGGTTCTTACCCACCCCTCCTTCCATGGCGGTTAAACTTGCTTTATTGTGTTCTATGTTAAATCTATTAATTCAAAATCGTTAAATTCAACACAAAACGAATTTAGTACTTAAACCCTATATTACTGAGCATACAAAAAAAATAATTAATCGAAAATATTTAGTTGCTTATACAGTAAGAATTCGTTAAAAAAACAGTTTTTTTAAAGATTACGTTGGGTCAAGCGTTTGACCCTGGTAAGAAGAGATGATGTTGTCTTCACAGCTCTTAAGGAGCCACGTAACTCCTATGCCAGGAAGAAACCAGCTCAGCTAACCGCGCACTGTACACGCATCTGGAGAAAATAAGAGGCGACAACATGTGAAAGCAAATTGTTTCCAAGGCAATTTATACTCTAATTGGACAAAAGAGTTTGGCCTGACTCGTTCATTGAACATCCCATGATTGTTATTGTTTAATTCTGCTGGATTTTTCTTGTAAAAAAAGCTCAAAAGTGTCCATTTACAAGTAGTTTTTCCAAAGAAAAAAGAGACTAGAATATCATAACAACATTGTCATGTTTTTCACTTATTTTGTTTGTTCTAACGTATGAGCTCACGCATGGCATGGGTTCGTGACTAGATTCATATAATTGCAAACTTATACATCCGGTTTCATCCTTTTATAAACTTTGAATGTGACCAAGTCGGCACCGACTTCAGGCAATTTGCTAATTTAAAACACGGTCCGTCCATGGCGGTGATATTGCCAGGAGTGTTCCAAGCTCTTGCCAGCTTCATGTCTCCATAAGTTCAGCTCGGAATAGTTGACAACCACGGCTCTCGTAATTGTACGTTCACACGATATTTTTCCACAATGATCACTAAGTGAGACTTCTACCTTAGCACTTAAGCATTTTCTTCAATCTATTTACGTAGTCATTGCATGGCCGTTCTTCTAAAAAAAATTAAAAAAACAAATTGAACTTGCTAGGCTTTGAATTCAAAGGATGATGACGAGTATTTAAATTAAAAAAATCGCAGAATCCTCCGTAGACTAAAGAGTAATGCTACATCTACAAAGAGTTTACTTGGGCTCGTGTATGAAAGTCCATGTGGCGCACGATCATTGGCCTTCAATGCAATAGTCATGAGTAATTAACACAGATAAGCAATGATTATGAGCTACCAAGAACTTAGTATGCTAATCTTCCTAAAATTATTGGTGAACATAGCATTACCCATATGTAAAAAATTGAGGTGTCAATAGTATGGACACAGTGATTTGCACGATGACATGTATCAGAGGATTGATCGAATCATTTTGGAATTCATCATATCATGGAAAAACTGAACAAAATTAATTCATGTCCCGCTCTAATATAACCCTCCTTACGATTCATTAGCCAATTATATTGCCAAAGTCAATCATAATTGGTGGTGAGCATCTTGGAAAGAATGCCGAAATGTAATGTAGACGAGAGTTTGTGCATGTTCATGAATTAATAAAAGGTTATGTGATAAGCACAATTCTCATTGTCCTAGATGACACGCCTTATTTGTAATCAAATAGTCACACAAAATATGTTTTCGTGTTCTAGCACGTTCACACGATGTTTTCTAGATAGAGATGACTAATGCCTAATGCGGGACTTTTGCCTTTGCACTTAAACAATTTTACTTATCTATTTGACTAGTTATTGCACAACGGTTCTTCTAGAAGCGAAATTTCAATTGGAGAGTCCAAACGAGATTGAACTTCCTAAGCTTTGAATTCAAAGGGGAGAGAGAGGATAATAAAGAAAATATTTACTTAGTAATTCTCATTGAAATGTTTGTACAGAACACGGATATGAAGCAACTTAGCACAACACCAACCCCCCACCCCCCAACCCACCCCGCGAATGTAGAATTAAGGGAAAAAAAAAGTGAGAATAATATTGTTGTTAATTGCCCCAAGCCCCAGCCTTGGATTGTGCAGCAAGGCAAGTCCCAGTCAATTCTTACCTTCCCCTCCTTCCATGGTGGCTAAACCTGCTTATCCAGTTAGACCCAGTTATATGCTCAATTTCTTAACTGAAAATCAATAATCTAAGACAAACCGTTCATACGAATTCAGTACTTAAATTACTAAGTATACGTAGTAAATAATTAATTGAAATATGTGGTTGCTTATATACTAAAATTTGTTAAAAAAATGTTTTTAAAAACTTATGCTGAGTCAAGATTTTGACCCTTGTAAGAAGATATTACGTTGTCTTAACCAATCTTAAAGAGCCACATAACTCACGTGCCAGGAGGAAATTAGCTCAGCTAACCGTGCACGTGCATCTATCTTTAGAAAAAAAGAGGCGACAACATGTGAAAGCAGATTGATTCCAAGGCAAATTAAACTGATTGGACGAATGAGTTTCGCTTGATTCGCGCATTGGACATGCCATGATTGTTGTTGTTTAATTCGTAAATAGCATCATTAGTCGAACATGTGCGGATACGGATTAGGACCTGACAATAACTAATCACTAGATTAAGACTTGTCCATTGAAAATCAAGTTCATTTATTCAACGTATGCTTAATGGATGACCTGCTTCATTTATTCAACGTGTCTCAAGTAATTATCTCATATACAATATCCCGCTGGATTTTTCTAAATAAAAAAGATGTGGAGTGTCCATTTTCAAGTATCATTTCCAAAGGAAAGAGAGATTGGAATATTGTAACATCATCATCAGTTCATCCTAACGTTTGTGCCTGCACATGGCGTGGGTTCGCGACTAGATTCATGCAATTGAAAACTATATTCAGGGATATAAGTCGTGATCGTTCTTCTCATCCTTTGAAAAATCACCTACTTTCTAAAGAAGAAGCCCGAGAAGGAAGAGAGCCACGGATACTGTATATGCTCTCTTGCATCAGGTCAAACTAAAGGCTTAGAGTCTTATCATCTCTGATGTTTCAATCTAGAGAGAGAGAGAGAGAGAGAGAGAGAGTATAATACAGGAAATATTAAGATAGTAATTCTCATTGAAATGTTTGTACAAGACACTGATATGAAGCAACGCAGCATAACCCCGAACCCTCCGAATATAAAAATAAGAAACTAAAAGTGAGAAAACACATCAACGGAGATTCCGTAACGCCCATGAACAAAAGCTAGAAGAATACACACGTAAACCACACGAACAACAGGTTCGCTACTCAACGCTGATCAGCTTGGCATCACGCAGCCCAGCCTTCCTTATTTTGCTGACGACTGTGTCCGCTTTGATCTCCTCAGCGATCACCTTCAACCAGTCTCCACGCTCTCCGACAAAGCCCGCATACTTCACCCCTATTTCAATGACAAATACATATAGAAGATATTGATGGTTAATGCACAAAATCATACGGATAACATTCGTGCACAACTAATCATTTTTTACTTTTTATTTTTTATTTTTTTTTTGCAGTACAGGGCATGAAATGAGCAATAAGATGACATGGAGGATCTGGAGATGAGGGTGATTGGGAGTACTAATCAGAAAACCATAGATAGCCTTTATAGATGTGCACAAAACGTGTTCTAGGAATCGTTACCATCTGCTGCACTTGTCGCGATCTCGCGTGCCTTGACCTTGCGTGCCTGGTCCCCAGTCATGAGATTAATCACTACCGTCTTCTGGATATGATGGACAAAACGGCAAAGAGATGTCAGCCCGCGAAAGAAGAGCGGAAGCTTAAAAAGAAGAGGGCGAAAGGGAGACAACTATCGATGTAGGAACAGTGAACCAAACAAAACAAGGAAATAAACCAAACACAAGAAAATTAAGACGAGTGAGCAGAATAAATACAGACCGCCATATCAGATCTCAGACCGATCTGTTCTCTCTCGTCAAGCTGAGCCCTTCTCTCTCTCTCTCTCTCTCTCTTTCTCTCTCTAGATACAATGTGCTTGGTTTGATGGATGAGGAAGAAGATGAAGTTTTCATATGGGGTCGCCCTTTTATAGAGAGATCTCTGGACACGACCGAGTCGTCACCGACTTTGGGCAATTTGCGAATTAAAAAGAGGTGTCATATGAACGCGGTCGGTCCATTACGGTGAAGTTGCCATGACTGTTCCAGGCTCTTGCCAGCTTCATCTCTTCATAAGTTTTAGTCGGAATAGTTGACAACCACGGCTCTCATAATCCTCCACGACACGCTGTTATTTGGAGCAGATAGTCACACGTGGAGGACAAAAGATCACTCGCGTGGTAATACCTTAGCTCTTACGCAATTTCATCAATCTATTTAGTATTTACTTAGTAATTGCAGGGCGTTCTTCTAGAAACGAAGAAATCGATCGGACAGTTCAAAGGAAATTGAACTTGGTCGGGCTCTGAATTCAAAGGATGATGACGAGGATTTAAATTAGGATCGCAGGAGCTTCCTTAGACTGAAGAGGAATGCCTCATGTACGAAGAGATTACTTGAGCTCGTGTACAAAAGTCCATGTGGCACACGATCTTTGGCATGATTAGTTAACATAGAGATGAGCAATGATTGAGAGCTACCAAAAATTTAGTATGCTAATCTTCCTAAAATACATGGAGAGCGTAGCATCACTCATATATAAAAATTGCGGTGTCAGTAGTATAGACACAGTGATTTGCACGAGCGCTCATGTGTCGAGTATCAATCAGATCGTTTTGGAATTCATCATTTCATGAAAAATCGAATAGATTTAATACATGCCCTGCTAAATTAATCCTTCTTACTATTCATTATCAAATTATATTGCCAATCATGGGTGGTGGTGAACCCCGAAATGTAACATACATGACAAGGGTTTGTGCATGTTTAGTAGGTTATAGATCAGGGAGGACCCATTTGAGCTCACGATCTTCTTCATCACCCACACCAAACGTATGTATCAAAAGCTCTTCGTGCCAATATAATAGAAGCTCAACATTATCGGAGGAAAAAAAAAAGTAAATCTGTCTCTCATATAGAGAGAGAGAGCATAATATATAAACATTCAGTAGTTATTCTCATGTAAATGTTGACGGGAGAACAGTAACAATTCGAACAATATCGAATTAACGCAGTGAAATAAAATAATCTCCCCTCTTGTGTAAACCTAATAGGAATCGATATAGTAGAGCAGAATAAATACAAAGCACGCAAACACAATACGATTTTTACGTGGAAAACCCCCTCGGTGTGAGGAGATCAAAAATCACGGGATCGGAGTCCACCCGAAAATCTTCACTATCAACAAAATTGGGTGAATAATGTTCTTCTCTAGCAAATACTAGAGGTACATAGTAGCAAAAATCTCAAGAACATAATTCTTGGCAATACACATAAACTTCACAAAAGATCAAGGATAAATCTGACCAAAAACGCAGGTTTTGATCAATCCACAAAAAACTAATGTAGGGAGTTTCAAACGAAAATCAAACCGTTCAGATTCGAGGAGATTGCACTACGAACACGCTAACAAAATTTCATCTCAATCGGACCTTGGATCGACATTCGATGCCAGCTTGATGTAAATCAGACTTTGTCCCAAACCCCAGATTTTCTGCTTTCTCTTTTTCTCTTGTTACTATGTCTTTCGCGGCTACCCCGTCAACGATAGTGAGAAACCTTATTTCTCTATATAACTTATTATATGGGCTCAAGCCCTTTTGGGCTTGTAACTCATTGAGCTTCCTCTACATAAGAGTGAACCCAACTAACAAATCTCCCCTCACGACAATGTGGAGGGATTCTCCATCCTTGCTATTAATCAGCAATGTTCAAGCTTTTCTCTTGGTAGAACCTTCGTCATCATATCAGAGCCATTATGTCTGTATGAATTTTCTCAAGTTCCAGCAACTTTTCATCTAAAACATCCCTTATCCAATGATATCTAATATTGATATGTTTTGATCTAAAATGAAAAGATGAATTCTTATCAAGATAAATTGCGCTTTGATTATCACAAAATAGCACACACCTCTTTTGCTTGAACCCAAGTTCTTCCAATAACTTCTTCATCCATAGCATTTTTTTACTAGCTTCAGTCGCTGCAATAAATTCAGCTTCGGTTGTAGAAAGTGCAACACACTTCTGCAATCTTGACTTCCATAACACAGCTCCACTCGTAAAAGAAATCAAATAACCACAAGTAGATCTTCGAGTATCAATATCTCATACCAAGTCGGAATCTGTGTATCCAACTAACTCAAGTTTCCCGATCCCGAAACTGAGTTTCAAATTTGAAGTTCTCCGAAGATACCTCATAATCCACTTCACTGTATTCCAGTGCTCTCTGCCTGGATTTGACAAATAGCAACTAACAATGCCAACTGCATATACCAAGTTTGGACGTGTACACCATCGCATACATTAAGCTTCCTATAGCTGAGGCATATGGAACACTTTCCATATCTTTCTTCTCTTTATCAATCGTAGGACTTTGCTTTATATTTAACTTAAAGTGGGCAGCAATAGGAGTACTAACCATTTTAGCCTTGTCCATATAAAATTTCTGAAAAATCTTCTCAATATATTTCTCTTGCAACAAAAACAACTTCTTAGCATCTCTATATCGGGTAATTCTAATGCCAAGAATCTGCTTCGCTGAGCCCAAGTCTTTCACGGCAAAAGACTTGCTTAATTGTTTCTTTAATAACTTAATTTGTGAAGCATTTTTGCCAACAATCAACGTATCATCAACATAAATCAAGAGAATAATAAAGTCATCATCAGAAAATTTTTGGACAAACATACAGTTATCCGAGGAAGTCTTCTTATAGCCCTATTATGTCATAACTGACGTAAACTTTTTGTACCACTGTCTCGGTGCTTGCTTTAGACCATAGAGACTTTTCTTCAGTTTGCACACATAATCCTATTTCCCTTTCACTTTAAAACCTTCAGGTTGTTCCATGTATATCTCTTCCTCCAAGTCACCATGTAGGAAGGCTATTTTGACATCCATTTGCTCAATCTCCAAATCTAAGGTAGCTACCAACCCTAGTACCACACGGATAGAAGACATTTTCACTACCGGAGAAAATATATAATCAAAATCAATACCATTTCTCTGACCGAATCCCTAAACAAGCAATCTAGCTTTGTACCGTGGTTATGAAGTATGTTCATCTTGCTTCAACCTGTATACCCACCTGTTCTTCAAAGCTTTTTTACCTTTAGGTAACTTAGCTGTATGATTATCATAAAGTGACTGTATTTCATCTCGCATAGCATCAAACCAATTGCTTTTGTACTCATCTTCTATTGCTTCTACAAAGCACTCTGGTTCACCTGCATCAATCAATAATACATAGTCATCTTCAGAATATCTGATGGAAGGTCGTCAGTCTCTAACGGATTTCCGGACTGAAACATCCAGTGGAACATCTAATTGAGCATATGGTTCAGGAATAATATTATCCATTTCAACATGTTCAGAAACATGTGCGTTATCTGGAACATTGACTTCCTCCTGCTATTCATCAACCTGGGTAGGAATATTTGTAAGAGGAACTTGATCCAAATCATCACTAACCTGTGGTGCAGAAATCGTCTCTGCTTTCTCAATATCCTCTATTGTTTGATCTTCCATAAACACAACATCTCTGCTTCTTACAATTTTATTTTCAACTGGATCATAAAATTTGTAGCAAGTATATCCTATCCATAACCAATGAATATGCACTGTCGTGTTTTCGCATCAAGTTTAGACCTCTCATCTTTGGGAATATGCACAAATGCTTTGCACCCAAAGACACGCAAGTAATCATAAGAAACATCTTTGTCTATCCAAACTCTATTAGGAACACCAAACTCTAAAGGAACACATGGAGTAAGATTCAATACATATGTAACTATACTTAAAGCCTGTGACATCCTGAATTTTGACCCTTCTTGGGATTGATCGATTTTAACCACGAATTTCAATCCGGTTTCGGGTATCGAACTTTCAAGGATGTCGAGACTAAAATATTATACGTTACCCCATTGATTCTCAGATTTATCAGTAAGCCCGAAATTTATCGGAAAAAGATTCAATGTGCTGAAAAATTGGAACCAAGAGGAGATGGATCAACCAAAGGCCCAATGGACCTTGCACCCATTAAGGTTCGGCCGAGTGGGCCCTAAGCCAAGCCTAAGTGAGCCCAATTTCAAGCCTTGAGCCCAATTGCATTTTCTAGCCCATTTCTCCACAATTTGAGCCCAAACCAATTTTATTCAAGCCTGTATAAAATCTTGGCCCGTATACGCATATAGTACGGTATACTATACTTTGAGAAATTACCATTTTACCCCTTCTAGAAGATGCATTGAATTTTTGGGGACAAAAGCCAAGAAAGTCAAGGAAATTGATAGAAAATGATGGTATGGAAGGGAAATTGGGCTTGGCTTCTTCGTCTCTTTGTCTTCCTTTCTCTCTCCTCATTTCTCTTCCTCCCCTTTGTGCAGCCCACAATCCCACGTTTTTCCCCCTCTTCCTCACTTTTCTCCCTCATTTTCTCTCTTTTCCTCATGTTTTCTCCATTGTTCTTCCCCTTGGATGACCCCTTGACCAACTAGACCACCCTCACCTACAATCTTGGCTGTCTTGCCGCTGTTTGGGAGCCACCGTGCTGTTGTGGTGTCGCCCGTCCGGGGCCGCTCAAGCCGCACCTCTCTCTCTCCCTCACAGTTCTCACCTCCGTCGGAAACGACCTCTGCCGAGACCCATTTTTGCAAAGTGCCTCCGTGATATTTTGGACGTGGCCATGTATAGCCCTCGCCGCTGCCGTCGTGCCAGTGTCGTTGGAATTGTCACCAGGTGAGTTTACGTTCTAATCCCTCGATTAGTCCGTTAAACTTGCTTAGGGTAGTTAATTAAGGTTAATGCTAGTTTAGGGGGTTTAATTAAGTAGTATTAGCCCTAAAATAGGTGGTTAGTTAGATGGTTAAGATTAGTTTAGGTTAATTTTGCTTATTATGCTTAAATGTTTCTTAATTGTGGATTATGTGATTTTTGTGATTAATTAAGCATGTTTAGCTTAATCGCATGATTAATTATTTTAATTAATATTTTATTTAATTTTTGGATTTAATGTTTTTAATTAATTGAATTTCTTAAAAATCACTATTATTCATAATTACTGTTCACAATTATTGTTCACGAGCAATGTTCACGATTACTATTCACGGCACTGTTCATGCAAAAGCTAAATTTTGGCTTATTTTGATGTGTTCTTGACTGTTTTGATTTATTGAGGTGCCGATTGTTAATTATACTCGTGATTGATGATGAAATGTGTGATCGAATGTCAGTTCGATTGAATTTTGGAAATTGTCGAGTGAGATCGCATGACATATTGCGTGAGTTATCTAAAATGGCATGTCACATGAGCATGAGTGATGTTGCATTCACGACAGAGCAAATATATAAATTGATTGCTTGATGATGTGTTGCATGATCACATTAAATGAGAGAACCCGGCGTTGCCGGAAGACCGCCAATCCTTATGGGGTTGTGCTGTGACCAATGGGTCGCCTGACTTCGGTCAGATGCCTGATGGGGAGGGGTTCTATGTGGGATTGCGGTATGGGGGCGGGTCCTGAGCCTCTGTCAGTTACGGGGCTGCGGTAGTGGGCGGGTCCTATGCTCCTTCGGGAATACCGTCTTGGGAGTGAGCCCTTGACGTCATCGTGCCTCGAGGTAAAGAGGACGAAGCTGGTTTAGCCAGGAACCGCCAACCATAAGGTTGTGCCGTTGGCCCAGGAGGGGGCGTAATAATCGGAGCATGTGTGAGTGTGAGACATGAGAAAATTGTGTGAAATGCTCTAATTATTTGCATGCTCTTAATGTCGTGATGATTTGACGCATAAGTTGATAGTCGTGCAGGGTGTGGCAATGGCTAGGTGAGATTGCTTGTGATGCGACTCACATGTGATTGATGAACTATATCATCTAACTACCATGGGCCTTGCTTACATTGTATAAGATTTGACGTACAGGGTATGTCATACTGGGTAAGATTGTATGCGAATCGACTATTTGATTATTGGTTGACCCTGTCGGTTGCTTGGTTGCTAGTTGCATTGTTTATGGCACATATGAGAATTTATACCGTGCAGGGTATGGCACGATCGAGTAAGGATGCCTGCGAGTCGATTGATTGCTGATTGTTTCTTATGGGGTTGCCTGGGTAGATCACATTTATAATTAAGGCAAGCGAGGGTCGCTTTGCAATTGATCTGCCGTAGTGATGAGAATTGTACCTGTTAGGAACCCCGAAGCGAGTTGGCATCCTAGCCGGGGCTTAGGGCGATAATTCACTGAGATAATATCTCACTCGTCGTTGT
Source organism: Angophora floribunda (assembly GCA_014182895.1). Lineage (NCBI taxonomy): Eukaryota > Viridiplantae > Streptophyta > Magnoliopsida > Myrtales > Myrtaceae > Angophora > Angophora floribunda. The sequence goes on from CM024706.1 coordinate 22,731,244, forward strand.
TAACCATTTTCAGGTTCGTAGTTGTGGCATCTATATTGCTATGGTTTGGGAAGTACTGGAGCAAGTCGTGGAGGGCAATAGGTTGGTGTGTCGTTGGTTGAAGGAAGTAGATTAACCTTGTTTAGTATTTTGATGGCTATAGTGGAAGTCATCCGATTGAGGGGCTTGTGTATAAACTTCCTAGGGTTAATTAATTTAAGAATAAAAACAACGTCGCTGCTGATTGTGGTCTTTCTGCTATCCCTGCTGTTTATTGACTGGGTGTTGTTGAATTGCTTCTGCATGCGTTTAATCGCAAGATAAAAAGAATGGTCGGCGACGCGTCTTGGGAAGTCGTATTCATTTGACCAAAGTGAAAGGGTTGTTACATGCTCGGGATTCGGGGCGTGACAAAGCCTCATCCTAAAAAGATCCAAGTAACTTTGACTGTGAAAGTAAGTATCTTATCCTTTCAATCAGTGTTCTGTTCATTCTCTCAGCTAAGCCATTTAACTGAGGTGTCTTGGGAGGTATCTTTTGATGTCGAATACCCTGCTGTCTACAATATTCATCAAAAGGTCCAATATACTCTCCCCGTTATTAGTTTTGATGCATTTCAATTTCTTTCCAATTTGTCTCTCAACTGAAGCCTGAAATTGCTTAAAAGCATCTAATACTTGATTTTTAGCTTTCAAGGTATAAATCCAATTTTTTCTTGAAAAATCATTTATAAAGGTAACAAAATAAAGAGAGCCACTAAGTAATTTTGTTTTCATAGGATCGCAAACATCAGAATGCACTAAATCCAACATACTTGACTTTCTTGAAGGAGTGGAGTTTTTAAATGCAACTCTGTCCTGTTTTCCTGCTAAACAGTGAATACACTTCTTTAGCGCTGAATTTTTCAATCCTGAAAAGAGCTTCTTCTTGGCTAATATTGACAAACCCTTCTCACTGATGTGACTGAGTCTCTTATACCATAACTCAATTGCATCTTCACTGTCTACTGCATTAATTTTGTCTGTGGACAACTTTGCCTGCATAAGGTACAACTAATAATATTTTTCACCTCTAGCCACAACAAGAGAACCTTTGGTGAGCTTCCATTGATCATTACTGAAGATGCTGCGATACCCCTCATCATCCAACTTGCCTGTAGAAATCAAATTCAAGCGGATATCGAGTATATATTTAACATTATTCAATACTAACCTCGTGCCATTGCTGGTTACTAGGCACACATCACTGATGCCTACAACTTGAGCCAGCCCATTGTTTCCCATCTTTACAGATCCGAAGTCGCCTGATCTGTATGATATAAAGAAATCCCTACGAGATGTAGCATGAATAGATGTACCACTATCAATTACCCAACTGGTCTCATGAGATACAAAATTCACCACATCATCATCAAAAATAATGAGAAAGTCTTCTTTAAGTGCAGCAATACGATTATCATCACTGTCATCATCACTTTTCTTCTCTTTACCTTTCTCCTTTTGTTTCTCCATTTTTAACTGGCGACAAAACCTCTGAATATGTCCTTTTTGATGACAATAATGGCACTCAACATTAGCAAATTTATTATACTTACCTTTGCTTTTATCTCTACTCTTATCTCTGTTTCTCGGATCTCGAGACTCACTTCTTCCCTTTTTCTCAACAACCAAGACATTAGAATGTGAAGAGGGCGATCCTTGTGTCTTCCTTCTCATCTCTTCATTTAAAATACTACTCTTGGCCAAATCCATGGTAATCGTACCATCCGGGGCAGAATTAAACAAAGACGTTCGAAATGTCTCCCATGAGTCCGGCAAAGTACCAAGCAACCATAGTGCTTGTATCTCATCATCAAACTTGATTCCCATCGCAGCCAACTTATTTATAATTCCTTGAAAAGAATTTAAATGATTTGTCAAACAAATACCATCTTGATATCTTAGAGCTATCATCTGTTTTATCAGAAATAACTTATTATTCCTAGTCTTTCGAGCATATAATTGTTCGAGCTTATTCCATAAACTGTGTGCACGTGTTTCCGCAATAATATGGTTCAAAACATTATCATCTACCCACTACCTAATATAACCACACACTTGACGATGAAATATAGACCATTTAGCATCAGTTTTATTCTCCGGTTCTCCTTGGCAAATATGGGCAAATAAAAATCTTTCACATATAAAAGATCTTCTATCTTCCCTTTCCAAATATGATAATTCGAACCATTCAGTGTAACCATTCTACTTGTATTCGTTTCCATTGTTTAACACAAGGCAAAAAAATCAAGTAATAACCAGAAGCTCTGATACCACTCTGATGGAAGAATGGTAACAATTCGAACAATATTGAATTAACGCAGCGGAATAAAATAATCTTTCATCTTGTGTAAACCTAATAGGAATTGATATAGGAGAGCAAAATAAATACCAAGCACGCAAACACAAGACGATTTTTTCCATGGAAAACCCCCTCGATGTGAGGAGATCAAAAACCACGGGACCGGAGTCCACCCGAAAATCTTCACAATCAACAAAATTGGGTGAACAATGTTCTTCTCTAGCAAATACTAGAGGTATATAACAGCAAAGATCTTAAGAACATAATTCTTGGCAACACACATAAACTTCACAAGAGATCAAGGATAAATCTAACAAAAAATGCAGGTTTTGATCAATCCACGAAAAACTTAATGTAGGGAGCTTCAAACGAAAATCAAACCATTTAGATTCGAGGAGATTGCACCACAAACACGCTGACAAAATTTCAGCTCAATCACACCTCAAATCGATCTTCAATGCCAGCTTGATATAAATCAGACTTTGCCCCAAACCCTAGATTTTCTGCTTTCTCTTTTTCTCTTGTTACTATGTTTTTTGTGGCTACCCCTTCAATGATAGTGAGAAATCCTATTTCTTCATATAACTTATTATATGGGCTCAAGCCCTTTTAGGCTTACAACTCATTGGACTTCCTCCACATAGGAGTGAACCCTGCTAACAAATGTTTGTACAAGACAATGAAACTAAGCAACGCAACACATACAAACTAATTGACTTCAGCCCCCCAATAAAAAAATACCAATAGAGATTTGCTATCTCCCGTGAACTTGAGCTAGAAGAGAACATGCGTAATGCTAGAAGAGCAACCGACCCTAGTTTTCGATTCTGGTCCTATGTGTTCTAGGTCGGATTCAGATCAGAGAGAACACACGTCTCTCATGGTTTGGGTCGGGTAGAATGGAAAGCTAACCAGACTCAACCCATTGACACCCCTAATTTTGGTTCCTAAAGCTAACCAACCAGGCCTTTGACAACCCAACCTTCCTTATTATTTTGTCAATTACCGTCACCGTAATGATATGCTCGGCAATCGCCTCCAACAAAACAATATTGTTGTTGATTGCGCCTAGGCCTTGCGCAGCAAGGCAAGCCCCACCAAGCTCTTACCTGCCCTTCCTTCTATCGGGCTTATCCAGTTAAACCCTGTTCTTTTTATCTAGGTTCAATCTGTTAATTTAAATCAATAAATTTAATACAAAACGGTCCTATATTCTAAGTATTTAAACTTTATATTACAGAACATACGGGAATAAATAAATAATAATAACTATATAGTTGCTTATATACTAAGTATTCGTTAAAAAACCGTTTTTAAAGACTTGCGTGTTGTCAAGCATTGACGCTTGTGAGAACAGATTACGTTGTCAAAGAGCTCTCAAAGAGCCACGTAACTCCTGTGCCAGTAAGAAACCAGCTCAGCTAACCTCACACCATGCATTGCATCTGGAGAAAACAAGAGGCGACATGTGAAAGCAATTCGATTCCAAGGCAAATTACACTTATCGGACGAATGAGTCTCGCAGGACTCAGTCTTGGGACATGCCATGATTGTTATTGTTTAATTCGTAAATAGCTTCATTGATCAAACATTAGCGGACATAGATTAAGGCAACAATAATAATTACTAGATTAAGACTTGTTCGTGGAAAAACAAGTTCATAAATTAAACGTATGCTTAAAGGATGATCTAATGCTGCTTCATTTTTCCAAGGTACCCTCACCTAATCACTCTTAAATAAATGGATCTCTTCAATTGTTTAAGGAATTTATGACTCCTACAAGTAAGCAGACCATTTTTCTTGTTTCAATTATTGCAAAGAAATTATAAAAATACTATATTTTTCTTTTTAAAGCTACCTTAGTACGCTAATTTCTTAAGGAATTTTCTAATGTACAATATCCTGCTGGATTTTTCTTATAAGAAAAATAAGAAGTATCCGTTTACCAGTATCTTTTCAAAAGAAAAGAGAAATTAGAATACCGTAATAATATTGCCATATTTAACTTATTTTGTTCATTCTAAAATTTGTGACCACACACAGTGTGACTTCGTGATTAGTTTCATATAATTAGAGCAATTTCAACTAAAAACTATAGTTAGGGGACGTAATTTTTTATCCATCTTCTCATGTCACAAACCTTTGAATGATTAGGAAAGGAAATATTAATGAATATGCTTTTGCTTCACTTTTCCTTAAAACTCCAAAGAGTATGAATTGCAAGGTCAAACTAGGTCGTGGGAAATGAAATCGTCACATGTAAAGAACATTCTAAAAAATAATGCCCTTGTAGTAGAAACTAGGGCTAACGCATATATCTGCCAAGACATTGTTTATGTTTTTTTTTTTTTCCTTCTCTTTTTGATTTTTCTCCATTAAGGCATGTCATAAAGAGTAAGTGGGATGCTCATCGGTTTCTGAAAAATAGTGAAAAAAAAATCAATAGATGTGTATGAAAAGATTTTAGCGGTTCTACACTTTTTTAACAAAATTAAAGCTTCGAACATTTCAAGAAATAAAGAGTGGAAAACTAAAGTCCCACTAAACAAACCCAAGTAATCATCCACTAACAATTAATTAAACACAAGAATTACACCTGATACGTAGCTGACTGACCACCTACCTTTTAAAGACGAAGCCGGAGAAAGAAGAAAGCCACGGTTATTTGTATAAACTATCTTGCGTCAGGTCAAACTGAAGGCTCAGATTCTCATCATCTCTTATTTTTCAATCTAGATAACTAGAGAGAGAGAGAGAGAGAGAGAGAGAGAGAGAGAGAGAGAGAGAGAGAGAGAGAGAGAGAGAGAGAGAGAGAGAGAGAGAGAGAATAATACAGGAAATATTCAAATAGTGATTCTCATGGAAATGTTTACACAAGACTAATACGGAGCAACGCGACGCCAATCAACGTTGTTGATTTTAAAACCCTAAACAATAATATACAGAAGGAGAAAGAGTGCAAGCAAATATCGACGGAGAGTCGGCGACGCCCATGAACAAACCCTAGAAGAAAACGCACGTAAACAACAGGAGCAACAGGTGCGCTCAAATATCATTAAGTATGTCTCAGTTCTGCTACTCGACGCTGATCAACCTGGCATCCCGCAGCCCAGCCTCCCTTATTCTGCCGACAACTGTCACCGCATCGATCTCCTCAGCGATCACCCTCAACCCAGATCCACCTTCTCCGACAAAGCCTGCAAACTGCAGCCCTGTTTCGATGACAAATACACAGAAGATATTGATGGTTAATCCACGAAATCATTCCGATAACATTCGTGTACAACTATTTCTTTTTCTTTCTTTCTTTTCAATTTTTCTGTAGTACAGGGCATGAAATGATCAATAAGATGATGAGGATCTGGAGATGAGGATGATTAGGAGTACTAATCAGCAAACTATATTTTGCCTTTGTAGATGTGCACCAAAAGTGTTCTAGGAATCGTTACCAGTTGCTGCGCTAGTTGCGATCTCACGTGCTCTGGCCTTGAGTGACCTGTCACCCGTCATGAGATTAATCTCTATCGTCCTCTGGATATTATGGACAAAACGGCAAAGAGATATAAGCCCGCGAAAGAAGAATGGAAGTTCAAAAAAAGAAGAGGGCGAAGAGGAGACAATTATCGACATAAGAACCTTTAAACCAAACAAAAGTTAAACCAAACACAAGAAAATTAAAACGAGTGAGCAGAATAAGTACAGACCATATCGCCTCTGCGACCGATCTGTGTTCTTTCGTCAAGCTGAGCCCTTCTCTCTCTCTCTCTCTCTCTCTCTAAGATGAAGTTTTCATTTGGTGTCTGCCCTTTTTATAGAGATCTCCGGACACGACCAAGTCGTCACCTACTTCTGGCAATTTGCTAATTAAAAATAGGCGTCATATGAACGCGGTCGGTCCATTGCGGTGAAGTTGCCATAACTGTTCCCATCTCTTGCCAGCTTCATCTCTCCATAAGTTTAACTCGGATAGTTGACAACCACGGCTCTCCTAGTCCCCCACGACACCCGTTATTTGGAGTGGCAGTTGCACAATATTATATAGTTATAATCTATTTTACTTTCGCATGAAGTTCGCTATATTTTAAGATCACTAATTTAGTTATTTCCTTAGCAGTTACGCAATTTCATAAATCTATTTACGTTCTAAGAAAATAAAAAAGAAAAAATCAATCGGAAAGTTCAAAGGAAATTAAACTTACTAGGCTATAAACTCAAAGCATGATAGATCGCAGAAGCTTCCCCAGACAAAATAGAGTGATGATGATTCATGTACAAAGAATTTACATGGGTTCGTGTATAAAAGTCCATGTGGCACACTATCATTGGTCGTCAATGATAATTGTCATGAGTAATTAACATAGAGAAACGCAAGGATTATTAGCTCCCAAAAATTTAGTATGCTAGTCTTCCTAAAATGTTGGTGAACGTAGCATTACTCATTTGTAAAAGTTGAGGTGTCAATAATATGGACATGGTGATTTGCACAAGCGCATGCATATGGGCATTGATCGAATCATTATAGAATTTGTCACGTCATGAAAAACTGAATAGAATTAATCCATGCTCCACTAGAATAATCCTCCTTACGATTCATTAGCAAATTATTTTCCCAAAAATCAATCATAGTTGGTGGCAAACACCGAAATATAATGTACATGACGACTTTTGTGCATGTTCAAGAGTTAATAGGTTATGCGTCAATAGGGAGGACCCCTTTTGAGCTCAAGATCGTCTTCATCATTCGCATCAAACCTACCTATCAGAAGCTCCTCGTGCCAATAGAAGCCCAAGACGAGAGCATAATAAATAAACCTTTTGTAGTTATTCTAATGTAAATGTTTGTACAAGGCAATGAAACGAAGCAACGCAACGCAACACAACACATATAAAACAATTGACTTCAATCCCCAAATAAATAAATATCAATGGAGATTCGCTATATCCCATGAACTAAAGCTAGAAGATAACACGCGTAAAGCCAGAAGAGCAACCAACCCCGGTTTTTGGTTCGAGTTCTATGTGTTCCGGGTCAGGTTCAGGTCAGAAAGAGCACACATCTCTTTTGATTCAGGTCAGATAGCATGGAAATCCAACCCAACACATTGACACCCCTAGTTTTGTTCCCCAAAGCTGACCAACCAGGCCTTCGGCAGCCCAGCCGTCCTTATTCTGTCGACCACCGTCGCTGTATCTATTTCCTCAACGATCACCTCCAACAAATCAATATTGTTGTTAATTGCGCCTAAACCCAACCATTGGATTGCGCAGCAAGGCAAGCCCTTCCCCGTTCTTACCTGCCCCTCCTATCGGGCTCATCAAATTATACCGCTTTTTTTTATTATTATCTAGGTTCAATCTGTTAATTTAAATCAATAAATTAAACACAAAACGATCAAATACTTACTAAGTACATAAAACTTTATATTACTGAGAATACGAATATAAATAAGTAACATAAAATACCCAGTTGCTTATATACTAAGCAATGGTCAAGAAACGCTTTTAAATACTACGGTGGTCAAGGGCTGACTTCTGTGTGGCAAATTACGTAGCCACGTAACTCCTGTTCCACGAATAAACCAGCTCATGTAATTGCACACTATGTATTTCATCTGGAGAAAATAAGAGGCGACAACATGTAAAAGCAGATTAATTTTACAAGGCAAATTACACTCTGGACGAACGAGTTTGGCATGACTCAGTCATTGAACATGTCATGATTGTCATTGTTTAATTGACAAAAAGCTTTATTAGTCAAACATTAGCGGATTAGACTTGGCAATAATGAATTACTAGGTTAAGATTTGTCCAAGGAGGAATCTACTTGGATAAGTAGTGAGACAAGAAACAAGTGGATCTAATGCTGCTTCATTTTTCCAACGTATCCTCACCTAATGACACCTAAATAAATGGATCGTTCGTTGTGTTTGAGCATTTGAGGAAATAAAGGGTGGAAAATAAAGCTCACGTTAAACCCACCCTAGCAATCATCCATTAACAATCAATCAAACACAAGTATCACACCGACACCTAGCTGACCACCTACCTATTAAAGGACAAAGCTTCAGAGAGAAGAAAGCCACGGATATTTGTATAAACTACCTTGCATCAGCTCAAAAGTCAACGCTCTGACTCTTTCTACTCTTATTAATTATCTAGATGAGAGAGAGAGAGAGAGAGAGAGAGAGAGAGAGAGAGAATAATAAAAAAAACATTCACATAGTCATTCTCATGGAAATGTTCGTACAAGACCATGAATCGAAGCAACGCAAACACATAACATCTCGGTGATATCAACGATGATTCTCTTACTTCCATGAACTAAAGCTAGAAGAGAATGTTTTAGTTTTGGTTCCCAAAGCAGACTAACCAGGCCTTCGGCAGCCCAGCCTCCCTTCTTATTTTGTCGACCACGGTGACCGTATCGATCTTCTCAGCAATCACCTCCAACAAATCTCCACGCTCCCCAAAAAAGCTCGCCGATTTCAACCCTGTTTCAATGATGAATACATATACATGAGAGGATGATAAGAAGATTAGGGTTTTATTTCAACTATTAGAGGCGGAGGATATTGATGGTTACTGCACGAAATCTTTGTGAGAAAATTAGCAAAACTCGATATAGCCATTGTGGATCTGTATGAAATGGGTTTTAGGGATTGCTACCATTTGCTTTGGCTACTGCGATCGTACGCGCCTTGGTCTTACGTTTCTTGTCCTCCGTAGTGAGATTAATAACTGCCTTCTTCTGGATATGATTGACAAAGCAGGAGGAGATATTAGAAGAAGAAGACGAAGAGGAAACAACTATCGATGTAGAAAACATAAGCCAAACAAAACGAGGAACAAAACCCTAACACAAGAAAATCAAGATGAGTGATAGCAGTAATTTGCAGACCTCCTAGTGCCTTTGACGCCGATCTGATCTCTCTCTGGTCGAGCTGAACCCCTCTTCTCAAGAAACCAAAGTGCTATGAGGAAGAAGATTAAGCTCGATTGGCGGTCCATTTTATAGCAAGCGGTCACAGACCATAACTAAAAAAAAAAAATACAATTCTTGTCAGAAGCTTCGAATCAGTTGTCTAGAGTCAAATCCAGAATTAAATACCCCGAAGTGCCAAAACTTGGCACGGAGGGATACTTAAGTGCCAAAAGCTACAAAAGGTACACTTAAGTGCCAAAATCGAAGCAAAAAAGATTAGTTAAGTGCCAACGGTGAAAAACTCCGGCCAAACTACCACATATCCATTTTTTGATGAGTTTATTTGCTGATAGAGCATTTTTTCAAAATAAAAAATCCACGTAGCAATTTTAATAAAAAAAAATTGTTCACGTCAGATAAAAAAATTTTAAAATTGATTTTATTAAAAAAAAAAAGAGAGGGAAGGGGATTCGGCGAGGGCTGCCGTTGCCGCCCCACCATCGCCGGGAAGGGCTAGCAACGGTGGGCGAGGGTCGACCGGGGTCACCGATTCCCGACCGGTGGCCGACGATCGTAGTCGGCCTACGGCAAGGGCTTGCGAGCCCTTGCTCAGCTAGGCCAAGGGCCGCTGGCTGGGGCCTAGTGACCCCGGCCGACCCTCGCCCACCATCGCTAGCCCTTCTCGGCCGATGGTGGGGTGGCGACGGCAAGCAGACGGCGAGGGCTGCACAACCCTTGCCAAAACCCCTTCCTCTCTCTGTTTTTTATATAATAAAATCGATTTTAATTTTTTTTAATTTGACGCAGACAATTTTTTTTATTAAAATTGCCATGTGGATTTTTTATTTTGAAAAAATGCTCTGTCAGCAAATAAACTCGCCGGAAAATGAACACGTGGTAGTTTGGCCGAAATTTTTTGCTGTTGGCACTTAATTGATCATTTTTGCTCCGATTTTGGCACTTAAGTGTACATTTTGTAACTTTTGACACTTAAGTGTCCCCCGTACCAAGTTTTAGCACTCCTGAGGTACTTACCTCGTCAAATCCATGGCTCAACCGTGTTACATTTTTGAAAATGTTCTTATTTCTTCTTCGAAAAGTTAATTGGGGGTGTTCTTGAAAGATCCATATGCTCGGCACTTTCTCGATTACACTAGAGAGATTGTGGATCCGAGATTCTTCTTTGCAAGTGTACGTAGTCATCAAGTAAAATCCCGTGCCACATTACGTCTAAATTATCAGGTCACACTTTTCATTTTGAATTGCCAATGCCATTGCATTTTTAGGAAGTCATATTTATGATTTTGAAATTGCCGTGAGATGTTGCATATGATTTACAATATCACGTCATTTTTCATATCGGATATTTTATTTCAAATGTATCATGTCATGTCTCGTCCGAATTTTCATGTGATGTCATTTTCATGTTTCATTGAAATTTTAACTTTGTCATGTCATGAACATGTTCATGTTTGACCGGACAATTCAATTTCTATGTCATTTGACTTGAGATTTCGTTTTGTATGTCATTCCTCAATATTTTTATTATTATTGGTTTTGGCAAGTCACCCAAAATCTTTGATACCCAATTGAAGCCGCTTCATACTCACGCTTCTTATAGTCCCACACGACACGCCTTGCTTGGAGTCAATTAGTCATACATAATAGTAGTTGTACCTTGTTTTACTTTCACACGATGTTTTCTAGATGGAGATGACTAATGCAGGAATTTTGCCTTAGCACCTAAGCGATTCCACAAATTTATTTGACTAGTTGTTGCATAATGGTTTCTCTAGAAACGAAATTTCAATCGGAGAGTCCAAAGGAAATTGAACTTACCAGGCTTTGAATTCAAAGGATGACTCCGTTTGATAGGCTTTAGATACAAAGTATTGCCAAAACGTCCTTACATAAAAAAATAAAAATAAAAAATAAAGAATAATGCCTCAGGCATATAGAGTTCACTTGGGCTCACGTACCAAAGCCCATGTTGTGCATTGTCATTGTGTTGAGATGCTCATTTAAACTGTGTTAAAATAAGCCTTAAATTGAATAATTAATGTAATTTGAATAAATTAATATATTCTAATTAGCCACAACTTATTGACTTAAATTTTTAAATAAAAGTAGGTCAAATTGTATATATTGACCGGTTCGAACTTGAGCTTGTTTTTAGTAATCTCCCGAGTGAAAGTAGCGGGTTTTCGCTACCCGCTCCCTACAAATAGTATCGTAACCGATAGACAATTGGTGATCCACTCCCACAATGTGTATAAGTGTTTGGTGAATATCTCAATGAATAAATTTAACCGATGCTTTTTCTGTCTAGCAAAAGACACTTTGGTGATCCATTCCCGACGTGTATTGGTATTTAGTGAATATCTCAAGAAAGAATTTAATCAATACGGCTTTTCGATCTAGCGAAAGAGACCTAGAGTGAAGGTGGTCCTGGTAGTGGCAGCACCTAAATTAAGGGGGTCAAACCTCACACCGAGTTTACACATAAAAGGGAAATTGTTAAAAGTGAGAAAGCATATCTTAGGACACGACCAAGTCGTCACCGACTTCGGGCAATTCGCTGATTAAAAATACGCGTTACATGAATGCGGTCGGTCCATTGCGGTGAAGTTGAAATGACTGTTCCCATCTCTTGCCAGCTTCGTCTCTCCATAAGTTTAGCTTGGAATAGTTGACAACCACTGCTCCCCTAGTCCCCCACAACACGCAGTATTTAATGTGGCAGTCGTACAATATTATATAGTTATAATTTATTTTACTTTCGCATGATGTTTTCTACATTTAAGATCACGAATTTAGTTATTGGCTCAGCACTTACGCAATTTCATAAATCTATTTACGTTCTAGAAATCATAAAAAAGAAAAAACCAATCAGAAAATTCAAAGGAAATTAAATTTACTAGGCTATAAAGTCAAAGAATGTGACAAGGCATTGTATTCGAAGGATCGCAGAAGCTTACTCAGACAAAAAAGAGTGATGATGATTCATGTACAAAGAATTTAATTGGGTTCGTGTATAAAAGTCCATGTGGCGCGCTATCATTGGTCATCAATGATAATTGTCATGAGTAGTTAACATAGAGATAAGCAATGATTGCGAACTACCAAAAATTTAGTATGCTAGTCTTCCTAAAATGTCGGTAAACGCAGCATTATTCATGTGTAAAAGTCGAGGTGTCAATAGTATGAACACAGTTCTGACCAAAAAAATAATAGTATGAACACAGAAATTTGCATGAGCACATGCATACGGGCATCGATCGAATCATTGTCGAATTTGTCATGTCATGAACAAACGAATAGAATTAATCCATGCTCCATTAGAATAATTCTCCTTACGATTCATTAGAAAATTATTTTGCCAAAATCAATCATAGTTGGTGGTGAAACATCGAAATATAATGTACATGACAAGTTTTGTGCGTGTTCAAGAGTTAATAGGTTATCTGTCAATAGGAGGACCCCTTTGAGCTCAGGATCTTCTTCATCATCATCCACATCAAACCTCCGTATCAACAGCTCTTCGTGCCACTAGAAGCCCAGCATGATCGGAAAGGAAAAGAAAATATATCTATAGAGAGAGCATAATAAATAAACCTGCAGTCTTTATTCTAATGTAAATGTTTGCACAAGGCTATGAAATGAAGCAACGCAACGCAACACATATAAACTAATTGACTTCAACCCCCCGATAAATAAATATCAATAATGATTCACTATCTCCCGTGAACTAAAGCCAGAAAATAACACACGTAAAGCCAGAAGAGCAATGGACCCTCGTTTTCAGTTCGGTCCTATGCGTTCTGGGTCAGGTTCGGGCCAGAAAGAGCACACATCTCTTACGATTCGGGGCAGGTAGCATAGAAATCCAACCCAATCCAATCCATTGACACATCTAGTTTTGGTCCGAAAGCTAACCAACCAGGCCTTCGGCAGCCCAGCCTTCCTTCTTAATTTGTAGACCACCGTCGCAGTATCGATTTCCTCAACGATCACCTCCAATCAATATTCTTGCTAATAGCGCCTAAACCCCAACCATTGGATTGCGCAGCAAGGCAAGCCCTACTCAGTTCTTACCTGCCCCTCCTATATCAAATTAAACCCCTTTTTTTTTTTTATTATCTATGTTCAATCTGTTAATTTAAATCAATAAATTAAACACAAAACGATCATATATATACTAAGTACATAAAACTTTATATTACTGAGCATACGAATATAAATAAGGAACATAAAATACCCAGTTGCTTATAAGCAATGGTCAAGAAACGCTTTTAAAGACTACGGTGGTCAAGTGCTGACCTCTGTGTGGCAAATTACTGAGCCACGTAACTCTTGTTCCAGGAAGAGACCAGCTCATCTAACTGCGCACCATGCATTTCATTTGGAGAAAATAAGAGGCGACAACATGTGAAAACATATTGATTTTACAAGGAAAATTACACTATGATTAGACGAATGAGACTGGCATGACTCGTTCATTAAACAGCCGCGATTGTCATTGTTTAATTCACAAAAAGCTTCATTAGTCAAACATTAGCACGTACGGATTAAGACTTGGCAATAATGAAACACTAGGTTAAGATTTGTCCAAGGAGGAATCTACTTGGATAACTAGAGAGACAAGAAATAAGTGGATCTAATGCTGCTTCATTTTTCCGACGTATCCTCACCTAATGACACCTAAATAAATGGATTGTTCGTTATGTTTTGAGCATTTGAGGAAATAAAGGGTGGAAAATAAAGCTCACATTAAACCCACCCTAGTAATCATCCTTTAACAATCAACCAAGCACATGTATCACACCTAACACCTAGCTGACCGCCTATCTATTAAAGAACAAAGCTTGAGAGAGAAGAAAGCCACGGATATTGTATATACTTTCTTGCATCGGGTCAAACTCAACGCTTTTTTTTATTATCTAGATGATCTAGAGAGAGAGAGAGAGAGAGAGAGAGAGAGAGAGAGAGAGAGAGAGAGAGAGAGAGAGAGAGAGAGAGAGAGAGAGAGAGAGAGAGAGAGAGAATAATAAAGAAACATTCACATTGTCATTCTCATGGAAATGTTTGTTTGAGACAAAGATTCAAAGCAACGCAAACACATATCATCTCGTTAATATCAACGGCGATTCTCTAATTCCCCCATGAACTAAAGCTAGAAGAGAATGTTTTAGTTTTAGTTCCCAAAGCTGACCAACCAGGCCTTCGGCAGCCCAGCCTCCCTTCTTATTTTGTCGACCACGGTGACCGTATCGATCTTCTCAGCAATCACCTCCAACAGATCTCCACGCTCTCCAACAAAGCTCGCTGATTTCAACCCTGTTTCAATGATGAATACATATCCATGAGAGGGACAAGAAGATTAGGGTTTTCTTCAAACTATTAGAGGCGGAGGAATTGATGGTTAATGCACGAAATCATTGTGAGAAAATTAGCAAAACTCGATATAGCCATTGTAGATCTGCATGAAATGGATTTTAGGGATTGCTACCATCTGCTTCGGCTACTGCAACAGTACGCGCCTTGGTCTTGCGTTTCTTGTCCTCCGTAGTGAGATTGATCACTGCCTTCTTCTGGATATGATTGACAAAGCAGGAAGAAATATTAAAAGAAGAAGACGAAGAGGAGACAACTATCGATGTAGAAAACATAAGCCAAACGAAACGAGGAACAAAAACCTAGCACAAGAAAATCAAGATGAGTGATAGGAGTAATTTGCAGACCTCCATAGTGCCTCTGACGCCGATCTGATCTCTTTCTGGTCGAGCTGAGCCCCTCTTCTCAAGAAACCAATGTGCTCTGAGGAAGAAGATTAAGCTCGATTGGCGGTCCGTTTTATAGCAAGCGGTCAACGACCCTAGGCAATATACTAATAAAAAATGCAATTCTTGTCAGAAGCTTCGAATCGGTTGTCCGGAGTCAAATGCGTGGCTGAACCGTGTTATATTTTTGAAGAGGTTTTCTTCTTCGAGAAGTTAATTGGGGTGTCCTTGAAAATAAGATCCATTTTCTTGGAACTTTCTCCATTACAGTAGAGAGGTCATGGATCCGAGATTCTTCTTCACAAGTGTCCTTAGACATAAAGTAAAATCCCGTAACATAGCCATGTGACGTCTGAATTATTGAGTCACACTTTTCGTTTTGAATCCACCTTATCCCATTTCATTTTGAATTGTCAATGCCATTGCATTTTTAGGGTGTCGTGTTTATGATTTTCAAATTGCTGTGAGATGTTATATCCAATTTACAATGTCACGTCATTTTTCATATCGGATATTTTATTTCGAATGCATCATGTCATACCACGTCTGAGTTTTCATGTCACGTTATTTTCATGTTTCATCGAAATTTCAACTTTGTCATTACATGAATATGTTCATATTTGACTTGACATTTCAATTTCCATGTCATTTGAATTGAGATTTCGTTTTGTACGCCATTCATTAATATTTTTATTATTATTGGTTTTGGCAAGTCACCCAAAATCTTTGATATCAAATTGAAGCCGCGTCATACTCACGCTTCTCATAGTCCCACACGACACGCCTTGCTTGCAGTCAATTAGTCATACATAATAGTAGTTGTACCCTGTTTTACTTTCTCACGATGTTTTCTAGATAGAGATGACTAATGCAGGAATGTTGCCTTAGCACCTAAGCGATTTCACAATTTTATTTGACTAGTTGTTGAATAACGGTTTCTCTAGAAGCGAAATTTCAATCGGAGAATCCAAAGGAAATTGAACTTACCAGGCTTTGAATTCAAAGGATGACTCCGTTTGATAGGCTTTAAATACAAAGGATTGCTAAAACGTCCTTTAATAATAATAAAAATAATGAAAAAAAAAGTAATGCCTCATGCATATAGAGTTCACTTGGGCTCATGTACCAAAGCCCACGTGGTGCAATATCATTGTGTTGAGATGCCTATATAAACTGTGTTAAAATAAGCCTTACATTGAATGATTAATATAGTTTGAATAAATTAATATATCATAATTAGCCCACAACTTATTGACTTAAACTTTTAAGTAAAAGTAGATTAAACTGTATATATTGATCGGTTCGAACTTGAGTTTTTTTTTAATGATCTTCCTAGGTGAAAGTAGCGGGTTTTGACTGCCCACTTCCTACAAATGATATCAAAACCGATAGTCAATTGGTGACCCGCTCCCAATGTATGTAAGTGTTTGGTGAATATCTCATTATTGCCAAGTCTTAATCCGTACGTGCTAATGTTCGACTAATGAAGCTTTTTGTGAATTAAACAATGACAATCGTGGCCTGTTTAATGACCGAGTCATGCTAGAGTCGTTTGTCTGATCAGAGTGTAATTTTCCTTGTAAAATCAATATTCTTTCATATGTTGTCGCCTCTTATTTTCTCCAAATGAAATGCATAGTGCGCAGTTAGATGAGCTAGTTTCTTCCTGTGTTACCACCTAAATTTAGATTATTTCACTTGTTCATCACATATATATTAAGCATTTCATTGCATTTAGATTTATCAGAATTAGAGAATAATCCGATTGTGGAGGGAGGTTTAAAAGGTTTTAAATTTTGATTTTTGAAAAGGATTTTAAATTTTGGAGCCATTTTCGGTTGAGCGGTTTCCTTTATATGCGGAAAATCATCATTTGTTGAGTGAATATATGCTACAATCAAGAGAAATATTTACTGAATAACAAATCATTTTTCGGTTGAGCGGTTTTCTTTATATGCGGAAGATCATCATTTGTTGAGTGAATATATGCTACAATCAAGGGAAATATTTGTGGAATAACAAATCATTTTTTTTCCCTCTATAAATAGAGGCCAAGAGGAGGGGGGAACGCGAGAGGCTAAAAGAACTTGAAAAAAAGAGGGGGACGGAGAGGAGTGAAAGGGGGGATTCAGGGAAAAGTGAAAAAAAAAAAAAAAAGGTAAGAAAGAGGCGAGAGTTTGTCCCATTAGGGGGATTGAGTTGCCGCTTGCAAAAAAAAAAAACAGAGAAAAAAAATGTCGACAAAGCAAAAGGAGAGAGGGGGAGAGATAGCTCGGATCACTCAGTGTTGTCCTTTAGTTTTTTAGTCAACTCTCACATTTCTCAACACCCCACCTCCTTCATCAGTAAGACCAGCCAATTGTGGAGCTTCGCCTCACCAGATGAGTCTGTCATCATCCTCGGCGTTCCTTTTCCGCCACGATTTCCAGCGATCCCCACAGCTTTACTGACATCTCGGATGGCAGCGTTCAGCCATCGCTCGTTCTCGATCAAGCATCGCCATCCTTCATTCAAAGTATTCCAGAAAGTTCGTCACTGGAAGGATAGCTTCAGTAGCAATTATATGTCCAGCGAGTCACTAGCAATTCGGTGGGCTTCTCCAACTGCCAACGAGCAACTTAACACATTTTGGACGACCATTTTTGTTAACCTTTTTGCAGGATTTGAAGTGGTTAGCAACATCCCGATGAATAACAATCCCCAGGTGTCCATGTTTGTTGTTGCCAACTGAGTTGGCGCTATGGATAGAAACATTGCACGCCAATAATCTCCCAAGGATCGTCCGTCCACGAGTTCATCATCATCCTCGCATCCTTTTTGCTAGCCTCATGGTTCAAAAATATATTTTCTGAATTAGGTAATTTCCTTAACTAAATTTAATTTAGTTAATTTGTTACTTAATTTGCAATTCTTTGATGTTGATTGTGGATGTTGATTTTGTTAGGCATTATCTGATTAAGAATATTTTCGTGTCAAGGTCATAATAATCAAAAATATTGAGCCGAGAGACATCGGATTAGATTTTTGATTATCATAACCTTCCGTCTTTGGTTGTGATGAGTTATATGTTTATATAGTTGTGTTCATTGTTTGTGTTGGTTTTATATTAGTAAATTTTCTCATTAATAAAAAATAGAAAAAAATTCACATTGCATCGCATGGTAATTTAATTGCACGATAGTGTGGTAGCTATGTTGCATCTTAGATTTATATAATATTTTTAGATGAAAATTTCTAATTAGACTTAGCTTGGTTTTGTGTTTTAATTTTAATAAAATAAAAAATGAAAATGTAAAAAAATGTAAAAAGAACATGCATATGCTTATAGAATTATTATATCATTCATCTTACATCATGTAGCACATTAGGTTAATGTAAAATAGATTACATATATGTTACAATATTTTTCAATTAACATATGTCATTAGAGTTAGATCATTTGAATTGTATGTCATATGTCGTTAGAGTAAAAAAATCACGCATATTAAATCTAGACTAGAGTTATATATAATTAATTTTACAAATTAAAAAAAAATAGATGTCATCCCATTTAGAAATTATGTTTAGAGTATGCATTTTAGTTATAGCTTGTTTTGTTTTAAGGTTGATCATGATTCTTACATTTATCCCTTTGGACTTATTGAAGGTTATTGATTGTGATTTGCATGACCACTCCTTTCCATGTTAGTGACTTAGGCTAAAATCAACCAAGACTGCTTTAAAGAGAAATAGTACCGAAATGGCGCTAGTTTAACTTAGCGTAACCATATCCCCGAACCCATTGAATATCTGGTTCGTAGAAATAAAGTAGTCTCCCATATTTTACTTGGGTTTCTAATCAATCCTAATTGATTAGTAGTGGCTC
The DNA here is from genome assembly GCA_014182895.1 of Angophora floribunda. NCBI lineage: Eukaryota > Viridiplantae > Streptophyta > Magnoliopsida > Myrtales > Myrtaceae > Angophora > Angophora floribunda. Next base: position 22,750,131 of record CM024706.1, read on the forward strand.
CTAATTGAATAAAATTACATGTTTAAATAGGACAAATCTTGAGTACCAAGTTGCGAACTAATCCATTAGTCTTCCCATGGTGATTCACCTTCATGAAGGTCGCGACATCCTAGAACAAGAGTTACGTGGGTCCGTAATTTGCCACACAGAGGTCAGCCCTTGACCACCGTAATCTTTAAAAGCGTTTCTTGACCATTGCTTATAAGCAATTGGGTATTTTATGTTCCTTATTTATATTCGTCTGCTCAATAATATAAAGTTTTATGTACTTAGTATATATATGATCGTTTTGTGTTTAATTTATTGATTTAAATTAACAGATTGAACATAGATAATAAAAAAAGGGGCTTAATTTGATATAGGAGGGGCAGGTAAGAAAGGAGTAGGGCTTGCCTTGCTGCGCAATCCAATGGTTGGGGTTTAGGCGCAATTAACAACAATATTGATTTGTTGGAGGTGATCGTCGAGAAATCGATATAGTGACGGTGGTCGACAAATTAAGAAGGAAGGCTGGGCTGTGGAAGGCCTGGTTGGTCAACTTTCAGATCAAAACTAGGGGTGTCAATGAGTTGGGTTGGATTTGTGTGCTACCTGTCCCGAATCATAAGAGATGTGTTCTCTTTCTGACCCAAACCTGACCCGGAATGGATAGGACCCAAACTGAAAACCAGGGTCCATTGCTCTTCTGGCTTTACGCGCGTTCTTTTCTGGCTTTAGTTCACGGGAGATAGCGAATCATCATTGATATTTATTTATTGGGTGGTTGAAGTCAGTTAGTTTATATGTGTTGCGTTGCATTGCTTCATTTCATTGCCTTGTGCAAACATTTACATTAGAATAACTACTGAAGGTTTATTTATTATGCCCTCTCTGTAGATCTACTTTCTTTTCCTTTCCGATCATGCTGGGCTTCTAGTGGCACGAAGAGCTGTTGATACGGAGGTTTGATGTGGATGATGATGAAGAAGATCCTGAGCTCAAAAGGGTCCTCCTATTGACAGATAACCTATTAACTCTTGAACACGCACAAGACTTGTCATGTACATTATATTTCGGTGTTTCACCACCAACTATGATTGATTTTGGCAAAACAATTTTCTAATGAATCGTAAGGAGGATTATTCTAGGGGAGCATGGATTAATTGTATTCGTTTTTTATGACATGACAAATTCGACAATGATTTGATCGATGCCCGTATGCATGTGCTCATGCAAATTACTGTGTTCATACTATTTTTTTTGGTCAGAATTGTGTTCATACTATTGGCACCTCAACTTTTACACATGAGTAATGCTGCGTTTACCGACATTTTAGGAAGACTAGCGTACTAAATTTTTGGTAGCTCACAATCATTGCTTATCTCCATGTTAACTACTCATGACAATTATCATTGATGACCAATGATAGTGCGCCACATGGACTTTATACACGAACCCAAGTAAATTCTTTGTACATGAATCATCATCACTCTTTTTGTCTGAGTAAGCTTCTGCGATCCTTCGAATACAATGCCTCGTCACATTCTTTGACTTTATAGCCTAGTAAGTTTAATTTCCTCGAATTTTCCGATTGGTTTTTTCTTTTTTATGATTTCTAGAACGTAAATAGATTTATGAAATTGCATAAGTGCTAAGGCAATAACTAAATTAGTGATGTTAAATGTAGAAAACATCATGCGAAAGTAAAATAGATTATAACTATATAATATTGTACGACTGCCACTTCAAATAACGCGGGTCGTGGAGGACTAGGGAGCTGTGGTTGTCAACTATTCCGAGTTAAACTTATGGAGAGACGAAGCTGGCAAGAGATGGGAACAGTCATGGCAACTTCACCGCAATGGACCCACTGCGTTCATGTGACGCGTATTTTTAATCAGCAAATTGCCCGAAGTCGGTGACGACTTGGTCGTGTCATAAGATATGTTTTCTCACTTTTAACAATTTCCCTTATATGTGTAAGCTCGGTGTAAGGTTTGACCCCCCTAAATTTAGGAGCTGCTGCCGCTAGGACCACCTTCACTCTAGGTCTGTTTCGCTAGATTGAAAAGCCGTGTTGGTTAAATTCTTTCTTGAGACATTCACTAAATACCAATACACGTCGGGAGTAGATCACCGAAGTGTCTTTTGCTAGACAAAAAAAGCATTGGTTAAATTAATTCATTGAGATATTCACCAAACACTTATACACATCGGGAGTGGGTCACCAATTGACTATCGGTTCTAATACCCTTTGTAGGGAGTGCGTAGCGAAACCCACTACTTTCACTCAGGAGATTACTAAAAACAAGCTCAAGTTCGAACTGGTCAATATATATAATTTGACTTATTTTTACTTAAAATTTTAAGTTAATAAGTTGTGGGCTAATTAGAATATATTAATTTATTCAAACTACATTAATTATTCAATGTAAGGCTTATTTTAACACAGTTTACATGAGCATCTCAACACAATGACTAGACCTATTAAACGGGTGAGTCAGGTCGGGTCGGGTTTAGGTCGGGTCATAAATGGTCCGACCCAAATTGACCCATTAACCCGTTTATAACCCATTTAAGCATAATATAAAATTTTTGACCATACCCAACCTAACCCATACCCGACCCAACCCATATTGATCTACGCCTTGAGCTTTTTTTGGGTGATCTCCCTAGGTGTTCACTGCTCGCTTCCTACAAATGGTATCAAAACCGATAGTCAATTGGTGACCCACTCCCAGTGTTTGTAAGTGTTTGGTGAATATCTCAATGAAGTAACTTAACTAACGCTTTTTCTGTCTAGTAGGAGACCTTGGTGATGCACTCCCAATGTGTATTGGTATTTGGTGAATATCTCAAGGAAGAATTTAACCAACACAGCTTTTCAATCTAGCAAAAGAGATGTAGAGTGAAGGTGGCCCCAATGCCGGCAGCACCTAAATTAAGGGGGGTCAAACCTTACACCGACCTTACACATAAAAGGGATATTGTTAAAATGCACGTATAAATTGTGTTAGTAAAAGTCTCAAATCAAAAGATTTATGTTATGTAAATTAATTAATATATGCTAGTTGAATCGGAACTCATTAGTTTAAATTTTTAAGTGAAGCGGACTCAACTGAATATATTGACAAGTTCGGGGTTAAACTCCCTCTTAGTGATTTCGCTAGGAGAAGATATCATGTTGTTGTTATATGCTTCAAACGAATTGGTCATCAATAATAATAGTCATGAGTCGTTAGCATAATGGTAAGCAATGATTAGGGCTCACCAAGAATTTAGTGCCCCAGTCGTCCCAAAATGTTAGTGCTTGGAGCACTACTCTGACGAAAATTAAGATGTCAAGAACATGGACGTGATGATTTGCACGAGCAAATGTCTACGAGGATCAATCGAGTTGGAATTATTCATGTTATGAAAAACCGAACAGATAATCCTCCTAATAATTCACGTCAAGTTGCATAGCAATAAAGTTATGTGATATTCAAGGTCCAGCACTTACTAGGCACATAGATATTTTTAAAGCTTTCTATATCGATCAATAGAACACTTTATATGGCTCGTTAATCATTGGCGTTAAAGCAAGAAGTTTCTGTTAGCAAATCATATTGCTTAAGTCTATTATAGTCGGTGGTGAATATCTTGAAAAGAAAACTGAAATGTAATGTAAGTCGGGGAGGCCAAGTTGATCAGCGTTCGGGACCAAATTATCTGATCGTTTTCAAGGTTTTTAGAAAACACTATTCGACCGCATAGCTCTTTTGGTTTTCCGATTCAATATAAGTTTTTTGCGGCTTCCTTGCTTGTCTTCAATTATTTGTCTACGCATTGTTCCACTAATTCCAATCTTACAAATTCCTTGAGATTTCAAAGTATATTATAATCCATAACTTTTTATTAGAAGTCAAGTTTGATACTTTAATTGGCCATAGATTAATTTGAATTGGATTTTAATTATTGAAACTATTGAGTTACCAGCAAACACAGCTTAAGCAAAACCAATGTAATAGACTAGGATTATTAGCCTCGGAAAAGTAAAGCAAAACCCATGAATACGAAATACTCACGTCAAGAAAAAGACATAATTCATATTATTCTCTTCTTTTCTTTTTTTCCTTTTTTTTTGAGGGAGAGAGATAATCGAGTATCATTAGGAGGGCTTAGGAGGCTATTGAAATTTTTAGGTACTAATTTTCTTGATTCTTTTATAATAATGAATGGGTAACGATATCTAAGATGTTAATTAATCCAATATGTAACTAGAACCTATGAGAATATAGCTGACAAAGCTGTTGATTCTTTTTATACATTTATTGGACTATTTTCAATAATTCACGTCTGGTCAACAACATACGCGCTAAACAATTCCCCTCAAATTTCACATTAAGGAACAATCTTAACTTGGCCACACAACCATGAAGGACCAAATATTATGGATTCATTAGAAAACACGAGAAATAAGAAAGGGAAAATATAGGGAACATAGAGGTGAACATGTATGAAAGGAGTCTTGAGGATGCATTGCATCTAATTAGGGCAAGCTACAACATCCATCAATACAGCATGCCTTTCCACAAACGAGAAGTGGGGTCCTTCTGAACCAGCAACACCTGCAACCTACAAATATAAACACCCAAATGACCACTTAAATAAATTCTGGAAAAAAGAAAAGAAAAGGTTCACGATGGGTATGAAAAGGACAATATGTGGTGTCCATATTTTATTATTTGAAGTTTGGACAAACCCTTTGTTCCATAAGATTAAATCTTTCGAAAATGCCTATTGAGCATATATTCTTTGGAGACGGAAAATCGACATAAGCAATGATTTCAAGAGTTGCCCTTCATGGATGAATCCAATTGGATCTTTTCTCAATAGCTTAACCATTATTATTTTTCCTACGTAGAGAAAAATGAAGATGGAGAAAAAAGGACGATTTTTGTGAATTGCTCTACAAAATATAGTACAATATAGTCAAGTAAAAACAACTTGTGGGTTGAAAATGAAATAAGAGTAAGAGCTAGCTAGTTATATGAAATATATAAATGTGAATTATCAAGCAGATACATAGTTACCAGCTTGAGGGAAAACAGTCTGTTCCACCCTCTGAAATGAAGCAGCAGCTGAAGATGGAGTTGCCCAGAGGAGAGAGGCTATCACAATGAACACAAGCCATGAACATCCAATTACCAAGCTCTTCTTCTTCATCTCTCTCTCTCTCTCTCTCTCTCTCTCTCTCTCTCTCTACGCTTCTACACTTAGATCTGAACTGTCAATGCCCCAAATCTCCACACCCTACCTTATTTATAGGGGAAGAGCTAGAACTATTCTCTTTTAGCATAGGATTCCATCTGTTCATCGTTTATGTCTCTTTCTGGCAAGTGGACTAGACATTCATTCTCTCTCCTTAATACGAATTTGGACTCTAGCTTCACTTTAAAGAGTTAAAGACAGACCCATAACTCAATGGAGTCGCCATTGTTGACATATGCCTACAGAGTGCAAATCTGATCTTATCTATGGAGAGACATAAAGTACAACCTCATCTTTCTGTTCCATGTGGATGAAGAATAACGCACTCACTCTCACTATCTAAATGGAGCCAACAAAAACCGTGCCCACAATACAATATATAAGCGTCAACTTCCTGGGCCCCACTTACAACGATGATATTATCCGCTTTGAAGTCGCAACACTCACGAGCTCACCTCTCCTCACAATTTTGCTCTTCTAGATTTCACCCAGAAAATACCTCATTGTGAGTTAAGACTAGTGTCACATCTTATAAGACACATCACCTTACCATTTCCAAATAATGGGAATTCAATTCATTCCTACCCCTTCACCAGACGAAGCTACAGTCTCATCTCTCGTGAGACTGGATCTTTCCATAAAAGATCAATCCATCCATAGAAATCCGTTTTAATGAAATAATGAATAAATAAATTAGTCTTCACATGAAAAATTATACTTAAACAAATATCATTTGGTTATGCATATCATGATATTAGATGTTTAAAAGTAAATATCTATTTATGTATAGATTCCGTTGACAATTATTACGAGGATATGAAAAGTTTGACAACATAACGATTTTTGTTATGACATCAGATGTCATATTTTGAGTCATATATGACAACATTAAAAGAAAATCCAGTTTCGCAAGGAAAAAAAAGTTGTTTAACATCTTTGACGAATAAATGAGTATAATAAAGGTTCCCATCATTAGAAAAAAGTACAACGAAATGTGTGATACTTGATAACTCTGATGAAGGAAAAGCTGACGTGGATTCCATTATGACAAAATAATTAGAAGCTTTGAAATGCTAATAATTAGTTAGAGATTACTGGTTTTATATAATTTTAGAGTCACCTTGACCTTGCAAAGTTACACAGCACGCGACAAGTTTCCTAAATAAGGACAGAACTAAACCTATTGTTGTAATGGAAAAGGATGCTAACCGATTTTAAAAGAAATTACTTTATTTGATAGATATTGGAAATCATATCACTATGCCAATTACCATGTCAAAAGTTACTTACTTCAAATAGATTTGAACTTACATCTAATTATGGAAAACTACCATAAATATGGTGGAGCTACTTAATGCTAATGGCAAAATCACGAGTAAAAGAAAAAAAAAAAAAAACAAATTCAAGAATACTATTGTTGTTATTTGCGCCCAAGTCCCCCATCTTCTTCAAAACTCAAAAATGGCCTTCTCCAATTTGTCGGACTGCGCAGTAAGGCAAACCCCTGCCCGTTTCTTCCCCGCCCCTCCTTTCATACTTATCCAGCTAGACCCAGCTATACGTGCAATTTTTTAATCGAAAATCAATAAATTAAACCCAAACCGATCGTACAAACTTGGTACTTAAACTCTATATTACTAGGAATTCGTGAATAAATAACTAATCCGAAATACCCAGTTGCTCATATACTAAGTTTTGTCATTAAACGTTTTCAACGACTACATCGGGTCAAACATTAGGAGAAAAGAAGAGGGGACAACATGTGAAAGCATGTTAATTATCAAGCAAGCCACACCGACTGAACGAATGAATTGCATGACTCAGTCATCAAACATGCATGCATTATTGTTTATTTTTTTTAGCCATGGAGAGTTGCATTAATTGGACATTAATAGGTATAGATTAAGATTTGATGATAATGACATCGGATTTAGATTTGTCCATGGAGAAACGAGTTCATTTATTCAATGCATGATTAAAAGATGACCTACTCCCGCTTGATATAGAAGATACAAAATTGCTTAGATTAACTCCTAGTGCAATCGACCAATAGTTTTGAAAGTCAACCAGCTGAGTTATGGCTATCAAGTTAGTTGATGTATGTACGACCTATACAATAATCAAAATATATCAGTGGATTCAACTTGCTCAATTAATTGAACCACTTGAATCATGTATACTGGATAATTCAATCTTGTGTTTGATACGGTGTTAAAGATATTGTTGTGATATGTACAAAGTAAGGTTTTTTTTCGGTTATTTGAAAGAAATTATAAGGACTCTATATTTTCTTTTATATAGCTACAATGTTTGAGTACCATCGTTTCTCATGTACCATATCCTGCTGGATTTTTCCTAGAGAAAAAAAAGTGAGAATTCTCCAGTTATAGTTAAGTTTTCCAAAGAAAAGAGAGCTTAGGATAATGTGATAATAATGTTATATTTGACTTTATTTGTTCATTTCCACCATTTGTTCATCCTAACGTTAGTTCCACGCGGGCGCAACTAGTTTCATATAGTTAAAGTGGTTGCAGTTGAAAACTATATCCGGTAATATAAATCTCGATCAATCTTCTTATGTCACAAATCTCTGTATGATCAGGAAACAAAATATTAACGAAATGGTTCTGGTTAAGTTTTCCTTAAAGCTTCAAAGAATAGGAATTCCAGGTCCAAGTAGGTAGTTTAAGAATGAATTATGCTGACTACAGATTAAAATCAACCAACACAAGGATTACGCCTAAGACGTAGCTCAGCACTTATATAGTCTTAACTATCTTACAATGGGTCAAACTCAAGGTTCTGACTCTGAGAGAGAGAGAGAGAGAGAGAGTAATACAGGAACTTTGCGCATTGTTATTCTTCTGTAAATGCTGGTTCACGACAATGATAGAAAGAAACACACAACATATCACCGTTGTTGAGTCCCGTGAACAAAAGCTACAAGAAAGCACACGTAAAAAGCACACGAACAACTTGTGTGCTCGAATATCGTTGAGAATGTTTCAGCTTTGCTCCACAACGCTGATCAACCTGGCATCCCGCAGCCCAGCATTCCTTCGTATTTTGTCCACGACCGTCACTGTATCAATCGAGGCGGCAATCACCTCCAGCACACCACCACCCTCCCCAACAAACTGCACCGATCTTAACCCTGTTTTGATGACAAATACACAAACAAGGGTTTGAATTCTTTGTACGTGATAAGAGCGGATGATAAGGAGAGTAGGGTTTTCTTGAAAATACATATGCTGGAAGAGAGGGAAGGCATTTAGGGTTGATGCACGAAATCATTCCAACAAAATTTGTGCATCTAGAGAATCGGGAGATGAGGGTGATTGGGAGTCTTAATTAGAAAACTATATATAGCCATTATAGATGGATTGTGTTCTAGGAATTGTTACCATTTGCTGCGGTTGATGCAATTGTACGTGCTGTGGTCTTGCGTCTCTGGTCGTTCGTCTTGAGATCAATCTGTACCTTCACCTGGATATGATAGACAAACCGGTAAGAGATATACGCACGCGAAAGAAAAGGGAAAGTTTGAAAAGAAGACAGATGAGGAGACAACTATCGAATTAGGAAATTAAACCGAAAAAAAAAAAAACATGGAAATTAACCAAACACAAGAAAATCAAGATGAGTGATAGCAGTATGTACAAACCGCCATGTTGCCTCTGAGACCAATCTGCTCTCTCTGGTCAAGCTGAGCCTCTCTCTCGCTAGACACAAAACGCTTAGTTTGATGGATGACGAAGAAGATGAAGCATGATCGGGGTTTTTATAGCCAATTAGAAGCTTCGCTCCAATTGTAAGGAAATTGAGTCCCAAGCTACACAAAACGCTTAGTTTGATGGATGACGAAGAAGATGAAGCATGATCGGGGTTTTTATAGCCAATTAGAAGCTTCGCTCCAATTGTAAGGAAATTGAGTCCCAAGCTACACCGTGTTAGATTTTTAAGTTGTTCTTATCTCTTCTTTGAAACCCTACTTGGGATTTTCTCGAGAATGTGATTGATCTTCATGGAGCTTTCTATATAGACTAAAGAGATCGAATGGATCAGAGATTCTCCTATGCACGTACCTTCTTCTATGCCAGTACCCTCAATCAACAAGTAAAATTCCATTTTATATTTCATATCAATTGTCACGTCATATCAATTTTTCACGTCACATTATTTTTTGTTTCTAATCCACCGTATCATGCTACTTTTGAGTTGCCAATGCCATGTAATTTTCAATTTGTTGTACTTTTCATTTTGAATTCATCAAGTGATATTACATTCAAGTTTTTGTGTCGGGTCAATTTCTTTATTTCGAATTTATAATGTGGTGTCATATTTCAATTTTCATGTTACGATGATTTAATGACATATTTAAATATTGACTTCATTATGTCATGAATAGAGGCAATCAATTCTAGAATAAGTCAGCTCCGGAAATCGAAAACTTGAAACCTATTTAGCAAGGATCAATTATAAGTGTTCCAAATCGGGAACCAAACTAGGATCATTTTGAATTGGCTTGGAAGCAAACTTCGCGTGGAATCGGGACCTTTCTACTAGTAGCTACTCTTAATCTTGTGGACCGGTTTCAAAATAGAATCGGGACTAGAATCATTTGGCAAATATTTTTAGTATTTTAGAAATATCAAATTCGTTTTTGGCATAAGTAGAACATCGGCCTCCTCGGCAAAATGGTTAAAGCACTTGGCTTTTTTTAGCCATCCAGGATCGAATTTCCTTTGTTGTAACTTTTCTAAAATCTTTGAAAAATAAGCGGTTTAAAATTGGGTTCTACCCCCAAAACCCTGCTTAGGTAGATTGGTTCTTCCTTGGAATCAAACCAGCCTTGGTCACTTCCTTAGGAATCTTACACGTGAACCTATCCTACTCATCGAGAATCAGCCGATTTAGGCAAATTTTCAGGACTGATTTGGGACCAATGCTCACTCCTAGTCATTACCATGATGATATCTGGACACAATATTTCGATTTGCATATCATTTGATATGAGATTTCATTTGCATGTCATTTTTATAGAATTATTATTTCTAGTAGTCTTGGTAAGTCATCCCAAGGGCGTATGAAAATTCAAACCGCGTCATACACACACGGTTTGTACATTGGAGTGATATTACCATGGCTGTTCCCATCACTTGCCTACTTAATTTCTCAGCAAGTTTCACTTGAACTAGTTGACATCCACGCGGTTCTCTTTCTCCACCCGACACACATATATATACTTACTTTCACGCGATGTTTTTTAATATTGAGAAGACTAATGCGGTGCCTCACAGCTTAAACAATTCCCCGCATCTATCTGAGTATTTATTAGCAAATTCTATTGCCAAAGTCAATCGTAGTTGGTGGTGAATATCTTGGAAAGAACACCGCAACATAATGTACATGATGAGGCTTTGTGTGTGTTGAAGAGTTAATAGGTTATGCATCAACACGAACCCTTTGAACTCATGAACTTCTTCTTCATTTACATCAAGGCTACGTATCAGAAGATCTTCGTGGGAAACAGATCAGTCTTGGACAGGCAATATGTCGGTTCATCATTTTCCAGAAAAAAGATTGTGATCAAGCTTCAGATACTCTCTCTCTCTGTGTATAATTTTATTTTCTAATCTCTTGCAGTTAGTCCAACGTTTGCACGACAACCATCATACGAGAATTTCCCACTTTCGTACGCGGGTTGACTCAATATAATAAGGTTAATACAACAGCCATAGCTTTCTAGTCTCTCCTTCCCTATTTAGCTCGCATATTGACGTCGACATAGGAGTCAAAGTCTTCGACCATCCTGTTCGAGAACCGCTGGCCTTTGCTGATTGTTCGTGGAAAATTAATGGTAAATCCTTAGCATGAATTATAGCCAAGAAGGCGGACTAGAATTCTTGGCTAGATTTCCAATTACTAACAAACTCAATGAGCAAACACTTTTGGGAAGGTCTAGTGTCGCGACCTCCCTTTCGCATCCTGCAGGCTAATGACTTGGCAATGCTCCAAGGCTCAGCAATTTACGACTTTTGGTTCAAGTTTTTTACTTGCAAAGTCAATATCAAATAAATGAGTTGCCACTAATCGATTTGCATTTAGCCGATTGAAAACCTAAATAAAAAATTTGGAAAATATTTTACTCAGCGCGCAAACAAACTGAGACTTGGTGACGTGGGAACTCGATTACATTAGTTAATTATTAACGCCCTTCCGACCTAATCTTGTTTAAACCATAATATTCTTTTTTGGGGATTTTTCAAGGATTTTCCATACACTATAGATCAAAAACTATTTTTTTTGTCTTTTTCTGATTTTGCATGAAAATATATTTTTTTGATTTTTTTGTATTAAAATAATAATATAATATTTAAAAGGACCCGGTTCGG